>OX122903.1:9792596-9887596 GCA_944738965.1 Nebria brevicollis
TATATCTATATATCTATATATCTATATATCTATATATCTATATATCTATATATCTATATATCTATATATCTATATATCTATATATCTATATATCTATATATCTATATATCTATATATCTATATATCTATATATCTATATATCTATATATCTATATATCTATATATCTATATATCTATATATCTATATATCTATATATCTATATATCTATATATCTATATAGATATATATATATATATATATATATATATATATATATATATATATATATATATATATATATATATATATATATATATTCAAGGAATCTACACACATCTAAAATTACTAGTTTCAAGATTTTTTTCACAAATTTATTTTTAAATTGAAAATTTGACATGGAATGCCCCATATACATATACATTACTTTTTTCATGTCGCACCTATTTCTTTTGCACACCACTGTATATATACCTAATTGTTATAGTGTGTCTTTATAATCTAATAACTACAACACAGTTGACCATTTATAATAACATTTATTTAACTTCAGCAAGGACTTTCTATTTGAATTAGAAGCGCAAGTAAAGACATATAATACTTTCCGAAAATATATGGTAGTAAATGCCAAAACTGCAGACTCAGTTATTTAAACTTGAATTGATTTTCGATTAAAAATCCGTACCAAATTGGTATTACTTTAGAAATTATCAACTCATTAAACATTAAATAATTTTATTAGTAGGTAATAACAATGTAATGCATATGCTACATCTGCATCCTAGAGAAGTAGTATATACTTGCAATGAACGATGGAGTAACCCAACTGTCCTATAAATGCAGTAAAAATTATTTTATAAGTATTTTAATGCATATAATTTTTTTCAATTAGAATGGAAATGATTACGGAGCAGAATATTATGATTTCGCTTTTATAGAGAAACCATTTATAAAGATTCATATAGTACCGACTATTGGATCAGCAGAATTTGCATTCTCTCCTCCATTACTTTCTATACGAGATATGATTGATAACACATATAAAAAAGTAATAGATGTTAATAAGGAAATAACACGAGTGGAATGCATCATGTTTCCAGGTACTCATTATATAACTGATAATAATTAATATGTTCGTTAATAAATGTAGCACCATTTCATATCAAGGAAAGCCATTGCAAAATTAAATTGAAATTTATTTATTTATATAAAATAATATAGATATATGAATGTTGCTATTTATTATCAGAGACAGCCAATTTATACCTCAATAGATTATGAAGATTATCTCACACTTGTCGAGATAGAAAATTTGGTGATCATGTTGAATGAATTTGCATAAATTATTTATTTAGATTGAGTTATCCGCTGAAATGATGATTTATTTATCTCATTGTTATCGTCTAATATGTTTATATGCTTGTTTTTATCGTCTATTTTATTTTGTAAAAATTGTGCATTGTTGTGTCTCTTTGAAAAATTGTTTTCGATATTTTCAGCTAGCGTACCTATTTGCTGTTTCTTGTGCTTTTGTCATTGTATTATTGTCTTTCATTAATGTGTTTGTTTGTATTATCACTCTATTTTCCTTCATCTTTCATTTTTTTCCCATATTCTTTTTATATCGTAGTAACATATATTTCACACGACATTCTCTTACTTTGTTTTATGGTTCGTCGTGTCATATCTCGTTTATTAATTTGTTGCACTCCTTGATCCACCATGATGTAGTTTTGTGTCTGTTTTTTGTGTTTTTCATGCCTACCGAAATTTGAGCTCCATTGGTAATTTTTAATGTAAATTGGGATATAATTTGAGTGATATTTCGATGTTTACATTTGTATTTTCTGCGTGACTAGCAAACAGTTACAAGTCTGCATTTTTGATTCTCCACATTTTGTTTGTAGGATTTGTTGTTGGTATAAATTGGGAAATGGGCCCCCTTGCATATTGGTTTTTGATTATTTTTTAAGAGGAATTAGGTGCAATTTAGGCTTAGACCCATGTTGGAAAATTTTCCGGATCTTGCGCAAAGATGGGTTGGTGAGCTGTTATTGAGTTGAACTAAAATTTCTAGTCTGTCATCTTTATTTTACCCTCTTAAATATATATTTATTGATTGTCATATATAATTATGTGTATTAAATAATCCAAGAATTATGCAATGCTTAGGTATTTGTTGAATGATTGAAAGGCTGCTGCGTTTTCAATAAATGGTAAAGGTAGAATATAGATATTCGCAAATAATTAGAATATTAGGATTAAAGATTTGTATAGCCATAGCTTCTAGATTAGTTGTTAATGGTATTTCCTTTATATGTTCAGTGATGATTGATAAGATTGCAAGACCACCACTAGCATATCTTTCGTTGCTTCTGTCTCTGTTATATGTGCATAGTTTTTTTAAGCTGTGGTTTTAGATTAGTTTCTTGAATACATATTGTTAGTAAAGGTTTGAATTTCTTCAATATGAGGATCGGTCATGCACACTGACATCACACAACACGCTGGATAGGAAACTTTACCTATAGCGGCGCATGCAATAATAATAATTTAGAGAGAGAAGCCATTGCAATTGCATTTTTTTATCATCATATATTATATATAATGTAAAACCTGCGTTTTTTCAGAGTCTGCATTGTTGATTTTGTTATCTAGTTGGTTCATTTTTTTGTGTATGGTACGGATATAATATTTTCAAGAATTCTATTCATTCTGGTATATTATCTGTGTACTCTCTCGCAACACTTAATTGGTCCTTGTTGTCATGGACATTTTTAAGGTATTTTTGGTATCGTAATATATATTTTGAGAGTTATTTTTATTTTCTTATATGCAGTATAAGTATATATTGTAATTGATGGGATGATTAATGTTTAAAATAATAAATTTGGTTCAGGACACTTAAGCAAAATATATTACAACAATAATAATTGTTTATACAAAATAGCATATAAACATCGTTATATAAAAGGGTGTTCAAAGTTTGGCGGGAATATAAAAATATAATTCAGATTCTAACACCCCCACGATGAATTTTTATTTCTTTTGGTTTTAACCCATTTAATCGACGCAGAACTGGATAGATATCTGCAATGTTCCGTGGCAATATAGGTCACCCTGATGTCTTCTTCTGCTAGATGTTGACGAAGGAAGTGGTGGCGTATATCGATATGCTTTGTCTTCGGTCGATACGCCGCTGTTTTCGCCAAATCAATAGCTACTTGATTGTCGCGAAGTATCTCGATTGATTTCTCGGCATATTGCTTACCGAAATATTTTGCAAGATTTATGATCCATAAAACTTCTTGCCCATATATTCTGCCTCGGTGGTTGAAAGAGCGATGGTCGGTTGCTTCTTAGTATTCTAGGAGATCTGTCCGCCGTTGAACTTCATTATGTATCCTGTGACTGAGAAGCACTCGTTTGACTCGTTTCCCCAATCGGCGTCACAATACATTTTTAGCTCAGAGTGGCTGTCTTCGCCGTATGTGATAGCCGTTTAGCGTTCCCTTTAAGTATCTGAATACTATTTTCAACGCTGTTCAGCGTTGTTTTCTAAGATCAGTAGAAAAACGGCTTAGAAAGTTTACTACCTGATTGATGTCTGGTCCTGTTGTTTGATTCAAATAGAGCAGGCTGCCTATGGCCTCTCGGTACGGAATCTTCTCCATTTATTCTTTCTCTTCAACGGTGATCGGTTCTGTTGTTCTTCTTAGTTGCTGGTTGGAATCGAATGATGTAGAAACTGGTTTCGAATCCAGCATGTTGAACTTCTCGAGAATTTCTTTTGCATAAAGTTGCAGTTCTATCCAGAGTTTGTTACGTATTTCTCGATGAACGTGCATGCTCATGAATTTTGTGATCTGTCCTTAGATTTCAATTATTATTCTCGTCGATCCCTCGCCCCTAACGAAAATGAATTGGTCAGCTGACAGTTGCTTGAACTTCATTTCCTGCAGTGTGGCTGTTGTTCAAAGCTCTTCTGCCTTGTTTGAGACCGTACAAAGCTTGTTTTAGCTTGTATACCTGGTTTTTGTCATTTACGTAATCCTTCGGTTGTACATACAACGTATATTTCTTCGAGGTCACCATTGAGAAAGGCTGTGTCGATGTCCAAGTGATCAACGTCTAAGTCTTCTTTTGCTGCAATCGTGAATAGGCAGCGGATAGAATTGTCTTGTCAGCGGTGCGTATTCTTCGTTATAATCCAGATCGGGGCGCTGTGCGCAAACTTTCGCAACAAGTTTTGTTTTGTATCGTTCTAGGTTGTCGTGAACATCGTGTTTAGTTTTTTACCTGTCCAAGCTTCTTCTGGAGTTTTTTTTAGCTAGTGCTGTAGTTGGAGAGCGATTTATGAGGTAAGCTACCGTCGAATCGGCTTCAGCCCACAGTTCGGTTGGTAAATCGGTTTCAATCAACATGCTTCGTGCCTTTTCGACTACTGTTCGATTGTAACGCTTGGCTACGCCGTTTTGTTCAGGTGTGTAGGGAATTGTGGTTTGATGTTTAATGTCAAACTCTGCAAGCTGAATCTTTAAATGGAAATTAACGTACTCTTTCCCATTGTCATACCTTTTTACGTTGATCTGCTTTCCTGTCTGCTTCTCTACAAGAAACTAACTTTTAAATACATTTGGAACTTCATCTCTTCCTTTTAGAAAGTACACAAAAAAATTTTCCTAGAGAAAAAGTTAAAGTAAAAGTTATAAAATATTTTGCTCCACCTAATGATGTTATTTCCATAGGTCCATACAGATCAATATGTACAAGGTATAAAAAATCTGTTACTCGCTTACCGGTGTATTTGAAAGGAGTCTTTTTTGTGTTTACCTTTCACACATGTAATACAAGTACCCTCGTCTACCTGATGAATATAATCGTAGCCTGTCACCATTCCTTTCAATAGCTGCTTCATCACATCCCTATTGAGGTGACCTAGTCTATTATGCCAAGACTTGCATCTGCATGCACTAGATTTCAAAGCAATTTCTTTCGGCATGTCCAGTATGTAGAGTCCTCGCTTCTTTGTAGCTATAACGTTTCCGAATGTGTCCTCGATGACACATTTTTGACCATGAAAGTAAACTTCCAACTCTATGTCCGTCAGTCTGCACATCAGTAACATTAACTTCGTCAACATTGCGTTAATAAAATCTATTTGACTTTAATTTGTTTCCCTACGCTGTCTTAATTTCATGCCTTGCGCATTGTTTTGTATTACTGAAACTTTTTTTCGCGCCGGACATATGTGTAGTAGCACCCGAGTCTACGCACCAATCGATAATCTGTCTTGAGCTGTTTTTGCGCGTACTAAGTAAAGCTTTGTGACTCGAGGTTTGTTTATTACCGGATCTCGCGATGCCACTTTTATTACCACTGCGGCAAGCAATGTGATTCAATTTATTGCACGAATAACATCTTGGCCCGCGTGATTCACCGTTTCCCTTTTGTTTATTCCACCGTTTGGTATAAAATGCGGATTCATTTTCTGTTTTTGTTGAATAGACTTTAAATTTGACGTCTTGAAGGAGTTTAGTTTTTATCGCGTCCCCGGTAATTTTTACTCCCAAATTTTCGAGACCCATTATCATTCATCAGACGATACTCTTCTAGTAGACAGGCTAAAAGTAGAGTTCTCACCAACTCATCTCTAAATAAAATGATATAGTTGTGGTATATACGAGCAGAAAATTTTCTTATGTATCCTTGAAATTCAGCTCGTATCACAAAAACTTTATTTTTCAACTATTAAGACAATGATAATACTTCATATTGCTATACTCCAGTTTTGAAAAGTATTCTTGGCTTGGAAATATATTACATATTTCTATATGTATAATTTGCAACGATCTCTGTACAAAGGTTTGCAATCCTTGCTTTAATTAGATAATTTAGAATCTTATTCAAATTTAGAACGCATTTCAATGCGAAAAGAAAAAAAAAATTTTGGGTAATAATAACAAATATATTTTAGTGTTAATTATTCTTTCATTTCTAGAATTCTTTCGCAAACCTGCTTATTTACACGAAATACGCGATGATAATGTAGTATATTTAGATATTCTAGAAAAATCAATAGAATATTATGAGCCAAATGTTATTGGACCTATATCATATTTACAAGAATACAGCGAGTTTATGTATATTCTGAGTGGAGAAGCGGATAAAGAACTTGAAGCATATATGAATATTGATCCGTTTCCTGTTATCAAGGCAAGTATATGTTTTTTAAAATTTGTTCATTTATTCACGCTCTATTGACGTTAGCAAAAAAGACAATTTTCATTTTTTTTCATTTTCAATAATCTTTATTATTTTCCTTAATTTATACATTATTGCCTTATAATAACGTGTGGACAACATGGTTGGTTTTGTCAGAGCTCCTACTCACAGGGGGAGTGTATATCTGTGTATGAGTGTTATTGCGTTGTTTGCTTGAGTACATTGTGTTATTGTAATTGTTATGGTTGGTTTATAAATCGTTTGTGTTAGGATTGTGTTTATGGGAAAAGGGGGAAGAAAAACCCATTTTAGTTCACATGAATTTTTTATATAAAACTTAAATCTAACTTAACTAGTTTAAAATTAACATATGTTTGGTGATTGATGGTCAATATTTGTGTGATGATGCATGTTCTGCGTAGTGTTTGGCTTTATTGTTGTGTAATGTTGTTGCTATGTGTGTGCGTTGTGGTTGTTCGTGACTGTGTTATGTGTTCGGGTCCTGGAGTCTCTCCGAGAATATGGGTAATGTCTGGTAGGGGAGCTTGTGTTTGATTCTAGATGTTGTGTTGTGTTGCCTGGTTTGTGTGATGTTTTGTGTGTTTTTGGTTTGAGTTTAGTTGTGTTTTGTAAAATTTTTGTGATGTGTTTTGTATGTATTGTTTTATGTATGGTATGTTAGCTTCGTTGTGTAGTTGTGTTATTCGGGTGTACCTTCCAGAGCTGGTAGCCAGTCTAAGGCATTTATTCTGGAGGCGTTGTAGCGGTAAGAGGGTGGAATCTGGTGCGTTGCACCAAACCAGGGCTGCATATGTCATAATGGGGCGGATGATTGTTGTGTAGGTTAGGAGTTTGTTTTTCTTAGACAGGGGGCTGTTGTGGACTAGGAGAGGGTAGAGGTTGCGGATGACTAGGTGCGCTTTTTTGATTGTGTGTGAGATGTGTTGGCCATGCCGTAGTGTTCTGTGTAGGTATATACCGAGGTAATTAACGGTTGGTGTGGGTTTTGGTTGTGTATTTTGATTGGTGTAATGATTTTGTTGTTTGTGAATTTGCGTGTGAAGACAATGGTTTCGGTTTTCGTGGCGTTGATTTTAATTTTCCACTTCTCCCAGTAGTGTTGTAGTATGTCGATGTGTATTTGCAGTTGCTTGGCAGCCACCTGCGCACTGAATGAGTGCGCGTAGATGGCTGTGTCATCTGTGCATAGTGCTGTGTTTGTGTGGGGGACAGTGGGGAAATCGCTCAGGTAGAGGTTAAATAGTCTAGGACCAAAGACGCTGCCTTGAGGGATTCCTGCTACAATGGGTTTCGGGTTTGATGTGGTGTTATTAACTATGGTTCGAAAGGATCTGTTGGTTAGGTAGGAGTGAATAAGTTTAACTAATGTGGGAGGGAATTGATAGGAGATAAGTTTAGCTATGAGTCCTGCGGTCCAGACCGTTTCGAAGGCTTTTTCTATGTCCAGTAGGGCCATGACCGTGACTTTATTTTTTGTTGAACTGGGACGCGATATCGGTTGCAATTCTGCACACCTGCTGTACCGTGCTATGTTTGGCGCGAAAGCCAAACTGGAAGTCAGGTGTGAGTTTTTGTCCTGTGTCGATATCGTCGACCCGGGAGAGAATGATTTTTTCGGTTAGTTTGGATAGTGTGTTCAGCAGGCTTATCGGACGATAGCTGGTTGGATGGTGGGGTTCTTTGTTGGGTTTTCGGATTGGGTGGACTGTAACAGTCTTCCAGGCAGCTGGAAAGTGGTGGAGTCTGATTATTGCGTTGCTTATATAGTGGAGTTGGATAATGGATTTTTTGGAGAGGTTTTTCAAGATTAGGTTCTTAATTTGGTCGGGGCCAGGAGCTTTGCGATTGGGAAGAGTCTGGATGATTCTGGTGAGTTCAGATGGGGTAGTGAGGAGACTGGTCAGCGTTTTCGTGTTTGTGTGGTGTGGAGTATTTAAAAATTGTTGTTTGTTCTGTAATTTCACTTTGCGTTGCTGTGTTCGGGATGTGTATTATGTGTACTTGTTCAAATGTGTGTGCGATTAGCACGGCTTTGTCACGGTCCGTGACAGCCGTGTCGTTGTTATGTGTCAGTGTAGGTATGGTTGTGCGTGGTTTTTTGAGTGATTTTGTTAGCTGCCAGAGGGAATTATCTTGGGGGTTGAGGGCGGTTAATTTAAGGGTTCATGTATTGTTTTGGTGGGTTTTGATTTGTGTTCTGATTAGTGTGTTCAAAGCGTTGAGGTGTTGTCTGTGTTGTGGGGAGCGGGTCCTCTGCCATTGTCTTCTTGTGTGATAAGGTGTAATGTGTGTTGCGGAAGATTGAGTTTGTGTGGTGTTATTTTTATGTTGCGTGTGTGTTTGCGTTTTGCTACGTGTATGGCGTGTGTGAAATTTTCTACTTGTGCGTCTATGTGTTGTGTTGTATGTTTTGCGTTGTTTATTGGTATATGTGTGTCGAGTGTTTCTCGAAAGCGCGCCCAGTTTGTGTGTTTGTATGAGGTGATTATTTTGCTGATGTTTTCTGTGTGTTGGTTATGAATGTGGAAGATAATGGGGTTGTGGTCCGAGTTGAGTTCGGGCAGTGATTCGGGTTGGGTAAGATTCGGGACATTCTGTTAATGATGTTGTCTATGGTGGTGGGTGTGGTTCCGTTTTGGGGGTAGTGAGTGGGTGTGTTCAGGTGCATTATTATGGCGACGTGTGTGTTTGTGTACCTGTTAAGTGTTTGTCCACTTGTGTTGTTCCTGTTGCAGTCCCAGTTTGAGTGTTTCGCATTCAGGTCACCTACAATTAGGGTTTTGTTTTTGTTTTAGAGTGTGGTGAGGTCTGCTTGTGTGATGTTGTTTTGAGGTTTGTTGTATGCAGCGGTGATTATAGTGTTGTCTGTAAGTTTTATGCTAAGTGTTTCTAGAGTGGTATTTGGAGTCTTGTGTCTTGGGGATGGGGGGTGCTGTGTGTATTGGTTGGTGGGAGGATTGGGGTTGTGTTTGTCGATGTGGTAGCAGTAGTTTGTTGTTGGTGGAGCGGGTTTGCCAGTGGTTTTTGGCGGGAAGGGGTGCATCTGTGTATGTTGGTTAGGGGAGAGGGGTGGGGTTTTGGGTGATTTTTTTTATTTTAGTCAGGTACGTTTGGCACTCTATTGAGTTCGCAGGGTGCGCTCCTCCACAATTCGCGCACGTTGCTGGCGTGTCTGGCGTTTTTACGCATGTCTTGGTTAGGTAGTCTTTGGCGCACTTGAGGCACCGGGGTTGTAGGCGGCAGTTAGCTGTGGCGTGACCCCATTGCTGACATCGGTGGCATTGTATTATCACCTTTTTGTTGAGGTGTCTCTCCCATGCGATTTTTGTGTGGAGGATGTATTTGGTGTTTGTGGTGCCGTTGAGTTGGTTCAATGTATGTTTGTTGGATGTGGTGATTAGGAATAGGGGGCGTCGGGTGTTTCGCATACGGAACACTTTTTCGACCTCGACTGCTGCTTTCCGGAGTTCGGCTAGGAGTTCAGCTGGGTCTTGGTCGTTGTCGAGTCCCCTCAGCACAAATGCGTGGGTCTTAGTTTTTCTGTTAGTGTAGGTGTAGTAATGAAAGTCTTTGTCTGTGTTTATGTCTGTGATAAAGTGCTGTCTTTCAGTTTCGTTGTGTATGTATATGTGTGTGTTATTGTTTGTGTATTTTATGTGATATCCCTTGTGTGCGAAGTCTTGTAAGTACTTCGTGAGTTTGTCCATTTGTGCGACAGTGCCGGGGATGATAATAGGTGGGGGGGTCGGGTTTGCGGGTTTGCTCGGTTGGTGTTTCGTTTTCGTCGTCAGAGTCTTCGTTGCCTGTGTCGTTGTCCGTAAGGTTTTGGTATTTGTTTCGGGTTGCAGTTGGTTGGTGTCGTTTTGTTGCAGGGGGTTTGGCAGTTTTCCGTGGTACTTTGAACTCCCTGTCGTCCGTTTGGCTGTCCTCCCTTGGACGGACTCTTGTTTTGTGAGGAGGGTTAGGGGTGAACATCTTACTCACCTTTCGCGCGTTGGTGCTCAGTACGCTTGGGGTTGTGGCTTGGCTGGTGTTTGGCACGCTGGGGGTGGGAGTGTCCGTCTCCATATTGGTGGTCTCGTGGTTATGTTTATATGGGCTTGATGCCATACCGTGCGGCTCCAGAGTTACCCTGGGGCACTTGGTGTCGAACCCTAGGAAGTCCTCCTCGTCGGTTGTAGGCGTCGGAGGAGTTGTTGGCGCACTTTTGCGACAGGGGCCCTTACGACGTATTATCGTAAGGGCTATTTTTGGTTCCGTTTCGCAGAGTAATTGTTTTTGTTTTTTGCGCTCGCGCATGTACTGAGCCTGTTTGTGTCGGAATTTTAGTTTGTTTATACTATAAACAATATGAACAAAATATATCTGAGAATCACTGTGGAACGATGTGCACTGCTCGACAGTTCAACTAAGAATGCAAAAAAAAAAAATGACCAATGTGTTTGACAGTTGTGTTATTGCAATATAGATGCTATGATTAGATAGAAGAAGTGGAGTCATTATTTTTTGTTTTGTGGACATTAAAAGTTTATATTTGAAATCGTATTGTATTATGATTCTCACTATTATTTGTTATTTCGGTAAAGAAATTCCTTCATGGAATATGATAGACTATTCCACTCACCTGCCATCTGTCAAAAGTAGACCAATAAGAATGCAGGATTCTGTATTTTACAGCCAATCAAAATGAATTGTAGTGCATATTTAGTACTAGTAAGGTTGTGTGTCGACAATTTAGTACTAGTACTTTTAAGTGAATATTTTAAACAAATGAAATGACAATATCCGTCAAAAAACACTCTTGACATTGAATATTTGCAAATAACAGTAACTGTTTTGCTGGTTGCTATGGTGATGAAAACATAACCAAATAGTATTGTTATTTTTAAATTAAAAAATAGATTTGGTTCATTGAATAGTCTCTCGAATACGATTCGTAGTAAAAGTTAAGTAGATTATTTTTGATGGTGTATTACTCATGTATCTTGTGCTTTCGAATATCACTCGTGCTGCGCACTCGTAATATTCATACGAAAGCACAAGAAACATTCGTAATACACCATGAAAAATAATCGACATAACTTTGACTACTTATGGTATTACATGTGATAATTTTTTTTGAGTATATATGAAACAAATAAACAATTGATTGATTTTTTGTGGTTTATTAAGTTTACCACCAAAGAGTTAGTTTTTAATTTTGATCACGAATAACCGCGTTTATTCATGGTGTAGTTCTGTATAAAATGATACATTGATGGATACATATACATAATTTTCAAACTCATAGCCATATTAACTTTACCATCAATAGTCTCAATCAATCTGTGTAGATCTCTACTTATTGCCAGCCGTAATAAGTAAACATGTTATCATTACGAATAATTACATGGAAGTTCATAGTTACAAGATATTTTAGCTATTATCTTTCATATTATCATAAGGTATAAAATCAACACTTTCAATTGAATTTATCACGGTATAGATGCAATATTTCAAAGCAACCAATTGGCTTTATACAACACTGAATCCATCAAGTATTGGTAGGTCATATTCATTTAATTTTAACCATGATAAAACAATGAACTGCAGACCTTACTGGTCTAAAGCCACTTAAAATAGACATGACGATCTCTTCACTACACTTAAAGGTGTCTGTAGCTCGCTCTGAACGGTTCGTTGTGTAGTGTCCTGTTCATCTTCAAGCTAAATTGTCATTTTCACGGCATGAATTCTGGCTCATTGAAGTTTAATTGCTCTTTTAAGGGAGTACATAGGTTTTGAAAGTAAAAAAATAGCACTATTTTTAAAAATTTTTTCTGCTTTTTTGATACATATGCGAGTTTAATTTTTTTACCATATACAACAACGTTAAAAATCACAATTTTTCAAGAAAAAAAATTACTCAATTGCGGAAAAATGGCGAATCGCGCGGAGGTCCTGATTCCGTATCCCCAGGATATCTCGGCAGGAAATATGTTGAAACACACAAGCGTACGTTTTTATTAATTTTGAAGGTCAAAACTAGTCCTTGTCGAGCCCGATTTTTGATATTATGATTATTAACAAAATGGCGGCATTTTTCATTTTTAACTTCAATTTTGGGGTAAGAAATTAGTCTTTACAAGTCAAAAAATACTAGACCTTTGAACAGAAAACAAAATCCTCTCGATAAAAACTCCTAAATATAATAAGCTTCAGAAAGAAAGAATAAAGCAAATTGGTTGAGTAGGTCCTGATAAATCTTGAGGATACGATATGAAAACATAGTTTCGAGATACAAGCGTTTAAAGTTTTGTATTACATTAAAACGCTGGTTTTTAGCCAGGGATTTCACCGATTGAACCACTGTGCGTCGTCATAACTTCGTCAGTTATTCGAATTTTTAATTCAAGTTTTGACTGAACATTTCTGACAATATCTACGCTTCGAATAAGCAAAAAAAAACGTAAAATTCTAACCCGAAAAAGTTATGTACGCCCTTAAAAGATCAGAGAAAATTAGACTAATACATTTTTCATGATCTTTGAATTTTACACATGCTTACTATCCTACATCTAATTGGAAAATACATCGTATACTTCGAAGATTATTTCCACATCACCCTGATGTAAGATATAGAGTCTATAAAGTCTAGAAAACTGCAAAATAAATTTTCTTGATACCGGTTTGCGGATATCGATAACTAGCAAAGTGTAATTCAGATTCTGGATCTCATCCATGATATCCACTATTCTTTTTTTTAGGAAATGTGGAACATTATTATATATATATATATATATATATATATATATATATATATATATATATATATATATATATACGCGATTTATTGTACTGGGAACATCATTAAGTGGGATAGTTTTATTAAAAGAAATTCAACCACGAGGTTTTTTAGCTCGGCAATTTTTGTTTATTTGAATTCGTGTGTGCAATATTGTGATTTCCTTAAAATGAAAAAATTTAATGGACTTATCGTCAGCACTAAGTGCAATATAAAACGCAGTGGGCCTACGCAGTGTAAGGTGATATAAGACTTTAAAAAGGAGCAACTGCGGCAAATCTCAGCCAGATAACTGTGACTACCTAGACAAAAACAGCCACTGGAAGTGCGAAGTCTTGTATGTATGTAGTGAGTTTGTCCATGTATGTGATTGTGCCGGGGATGATTATAGGTGGAGAAGGTCGGATTTTGCGGGTTTGCTATTTAGGTACGTCGACTTCGTCGTTATATTTTGTTGCTGAGGGTTTGGCGGTTTTTCCTTGGGTGGACGCTTGTGTTCTGAGGGGGCTTTAGAGTGAACATCTGACTCACCTTTCACGTGTTGCTGCTTACAATGCTTGGTGTTGGGCTTGGCCGGTGCTTGGTACGCTGGGGATGCATTTGTTCATCTCCATGTTAGTGGACTCGTGGGCTTACCCTGGGGTACTTGAGGTCTACCTAGACAAAAACAGCCACAGGAAATGACATGCCAGAGACCATAATATACTACGATAAATTACCGGGCAAGTCTTGGAATCTCAGATCTGCAGAGTTCAAACGTTAGACTCAATTTGCTAAATCTGTTTAGAAAATATTAACTTCACCCAAAGACAGTCCATTAGATTGTACAAGAGAATAACGTGGAAGAAGAGTATCACTACGCCTTTGCTTTGCTCAAATCAGTAAAGTTAGAAATCGGCCGGAAGGTTTCACAAGTTCTGAAAGAGAAAATGGACCAATGCTACTCAGCCTCTCTCAGTGAAGCGTGTAGTAATACAGTAGCTAAGGTCAGTAGCTAAGTACAAAGCGAAGTGAAACCGTTCATAGGAACCTTATGCAAAAGTATGTTTCTTATTGTAACACATACAAACATGGTACGTTCCTCTACCTACCGCAAACAAAGATACTTTTGAAGAACAAGACCAAAGTTAAACTTTATGTTACGACATTAGTAGTAGTTCCAACAAGTTACGCAATCTCAACTGTAAGATCTCATAATCAAGTTTTAGTAAATGCTGCAATAGTGAAGAGAGCAAATGATGGCGTAGCTGCTTCGTAAGATGTTAAGCAACATTCCATTTAAACTAGCGGAAGCCCAGGAAATGCAAGTTATAGATTTCGATACGTGAGCCTTGTAAACGGACCATGACATGTTTTATATGCTGCTGAGAAGTTCTACTGAGAACTAGGGAACAAAAATATAGGTTTTTTAACTCAACAATCGTTTTGATTAGTACATGGGTGATTCTTTGCAATTTATGCAGCTCTTAACTAAAGCAATTCGAGAATTTACTGTTGGTATTGCTTTAAAGGTTAGTAATAGGCCAATAAAAATCCTTTATTGGAATGCAAATGGTAATCGTGTTTAATTGATCAAACTCAGAGAAACAGTTGAATGTAGATAGATAGTAGATATTGTTCTGACTCAAATTGAAATTACACAACATTGTTACTTATCGCAATGATAGATAATTCGCATTGGCAGATGATACTGTTACTTTAGTTGAAAGAAGATATTCTCACTATGAAGTGCACTACTTGGCTCTAGCCACAGATGAAAGAATAGCCATTGTAGTATAGTTAAATGGAAGTGACACATTTATTAACGCCGCTTACAACAAACTTTTTCTACATCTCTACACAAGTGACATCGAAGCGATTCTAGATTCATTCACCCGACATTTTGACCAGAGATTCCGTCTGGAAGTCATGGCTTGAAAACGAAAGAGGTCGAATACTTTACAGACACGCACTATCCAACATGACTATTAAAATAAACAATTGTTAAACCGAAGTTTTTTTTTATCGATCTGACCTGCCCAGACCGAAACCAGATAACATTCCGGCCATCTACAGCTACATTGGTTGACACACCGGTTGACCTGACCTGCCCAGGTCCAAACCAAATAACAATCCGGCTATCTACAATTACATTGATCGATACACAGTCGATCTGGCCTGCCCAGGCCCAAACCAGATAACAATCCGGCTATCTATAACTATATTGATCGACACAGTCGATCTGATTACCCAGGCCCAAACCAGATTCACAATCCGGCTATCTATAGGAATTGATGGAGAAGTAGGCAGATAGCATGCATCGACAGCAATGTACAATTCCAAACCACCTGTATATCAGGATTTAGGAATTAACGGAGAAATACACAAACATAATGCATCGACAGCAATGTACAATTCCAAACCACCTGTAATTTCAGAAATGATAAGCTGACTCTGACAGGAATATACAATCGACAAGTTTTCTATGATTTCGGGAATGGTAAGGAAACACGCACAGAATAGCAGCGATTTACTCACATTTATGACGTTTGCTATTAATCTAATAATTTCGGCAACAACCACTCACTGTATTGCAGTGAATTGTGAATTAACACTGCTTATCACTTCACCATTCACAAAGGAACACTGCGTGGTGCATTCGTTTTGTGTACCATTCATTTTAATTTTGAAGTTTATTTATTTTCGCATTTTATACATTATTTAATTTGTAATAACGTGTGGACAATATGGCTGGATTTGTCAGAGCTCCTACTCACAGGAGGAGTGCATATCTGTGTATGTGTGTTATTGCTTTATTTTCTTGAGTACATTGTGTTATTGTAATTGTTATAATGTATGGCTTAAGCATCGTTTGTGTTAGGATTCTATTTAGTGACAAGAGAGAGGAAAAACTCAATTAACTTTTCATGAATTTTTTAATAAAACCTAAGTCTAACATAACTAGATTAAAATTAATATATATTTTGGTGATTGATGGACAATTTTTACTTTCTTACGGTTTGAGTAGGTGTAGTAATATAGGTCATTGTCAGTGTTCATGTCATTTAGTAGGTTTGTCTCTCCTTTTCCTCGTGTACGTAGAAATTATTATTAATGTTATTTCATTTTTACTTTCTTATACGCAGTATACGTAAGTATTGTAATCATGAAAAATTTCGATCTCGAGATTTTAACGGAAATATACGTTTTGACCTTCCCTTTATCGATTTCGACTATTTTTAGAATGATGTCCGTCTGGGTGTGTGTGTGTGTTTGTGTGTGTGTGTATGTGTGTGTGTGTGTGTGTTTGTGTGTGTGTTTGTGTATGTGTGTATGTGTGTGTGTGTGTATGCGTGTATGCTCTCTACAGCCTAAACGGTTGAAGCTAAAATTATGAAACTTTAAACTTAAGATTTGCATATGCCTGGGGTGTGCACCTCTTATTTTTGAAAAATATAATCAAAGCGGAAGTGCCTATTAATTCCAGTCATTTTTTGCAGTTTCTGCAATTACTCAAAAATTGATACAGTTACAGAAAAAATGCATGAACAAAAATTAAAGGTATTTATATGTAGCACAAGTTTTATTTGAATTATTTTCCAAAAAGAGTACTTGTTTAAAAATAAATTTTTGCCTATTACATATATTTTTACAAAAATCGTATCATCTGCGCCTGATAATTGTTTATCGAAAAAACAAAATAGACTTAAATAATTTGAAGTTTGACATTTTATATTTATTCTAAGAAATATATTTAGTGTAAAAATGATTAAGGTAGGAATTAAAATTGTAGGCGTATCAGCCTCTAAGGCTATTTACGCTAGTGTAAAAGTGATCCGAAGGTTAGAACAATTATAAATCTGAAAAATAATAAAACTACGATACGGTCTCACCCAAATGCGTATAAGAAAGTTAGGTGCATGAGTCTGCAGATGTTTATGTGATGATGTATGTTCTGAGTAGTGTTTGACTTTATTGTTGTGTAATGTTGTTGTTGTGTGTGCGTTGTGGTTGTTCGTGCCTGTATTATGTATACGAGTTCTGGAGTCTCCGTAAATATGGATAATGTCTGGTAGGGAAACTTGTGTTTGATTCTTGACGTTGTGTTGTGTTGCCGGATTTGTGTGATGTTTTGTGTGAGTTTGTTTGAGTTTAATTGTGTTTGTTAAAAGTTTTGTGATATGTTTTGTATGTATTGTTTTATGTATGGTATGCTAGTTTCGCTGTGTTATGTGGGTGTACCTTCCAGAGCTGGTAGCTAAGCGAAGGCACCTATTCTAGAGGCGTTGTAACGGGGGGAGTGAGGAGTTAGTTGTTTGTGAATTTATGTTTAGAGACAATGGTTTTGGTTTTCGTGGCGTTTATTTTAATTTTCCACTTCGCCCAGTAGTGTTGTAATATGTCAATGTGTGTTTGCAGCCGTCTGTGTATAGCACTGTGTTTGTGTGGAGGAGAGTAGGGAAGTCATTCTGGTAAAGGTTAAATAGTTTAGGTTTAAGGACGTTGCCTTGAGAGATTCCTGTTACAATGGGTTTCGGGTTTGTTGTGGTGTTATTAACTATGGTTCGAAAAGATCTGTTGGTTGGATCGGAGTTATAAGCACACAAGTAGTTAAGAAAAAACTACAAAAGGAGGTGAGCGCCTTTGAAAACTACTGTGAGAAGTTGTGTAATCATTAAAAATGCCAGAATGGTGAGGCAGCAAAGTGAAATCATCTTCAGTCAGGTTACTGGGTCAACCTACCGCAATGTATATATAATAAAATATCGCATATTGATATGTTAGCAGTTTGACTAAAGAACTCTATGTAAACTGTTTGACCAGAATTAGGAGAGTATACCGGGAGTCATTTATTTTGGATTTGAAATGATTTTATAATATAATACGAGCCTTCCACCTATTCTACTTTATTATTCTATAAACCACATGTACACCACTTTGTGTTTCGTCAACAACTACCAACTTAAAGAAGCAAACGTTGTCGAGTGATGATCGACAGTTCGGTTTGTACTGTGACGCACAAAAAGTACGCCTGTACACAGATGAACAGAAACATTGAGAACTTATTTATTCTTAATACTACCGCCGTTCGAATGTTTCTTGGTCATCGTTATCATGTTAAGTTTATAACATAGATCCCTGAAATGGTCTCGCGGCAATGCCTTTGTGAATATATCCGCCTGTTGGTTTGCAGACGGAACGTACTCGACTGCAATCTCTTTATTATTTACTTTTTCGCGGATAAAGTGAAAAAGAACATCTATATGTTTCGTTCTTTTGTGGAATACTGGATTTCTGACTAGTTGAATCGCGCTTTCATTATCAACATACAAGGTTATTTCTCTATCACAGGGACATCTGATGTCTGATAGCAGCTTTCTTATCCAGATTACTTCCCGAACTGTTGCTGAAGCAACTATATATTCGGCTTCCGTTGTACTCAACGTTACCAATTGTTGCCGTTGCGATGACCACGAATCGGCCCCATTCGAGAGACAGAACACGTATCCTGTCGTGGATCTTGGCGTTTATATATATCCGGCGTAGTCAGCATCTGAAAACCCTATTAATTTTGCTTTGCTACCACCGCTTTTATATTCAATTCCGTAATTGATCGTGCCCTTAAGATACGCGAATATTCGCTTTACTGCTTGCCACTTCGTATCGTTGTGTTTGTTCAAATACTTGCTCACTGATTTTATAGCGAACGTGATGTCCGGTCTCGATACGGCCGCTAGGAAAACTATCGATCCGAATGCTTCGCCATACGGCACATTACTCGTCTTTTCGTCGCTATCCACGACTGGAGTTTGTGCTGCATGTGGATCTGCTGGCACACTCACATATTTCGCGTCGGCCATTCTGAACTTTTCGATTATATTTCGCGTGTACGCGCTCTAGTGAATCGTTAGTTTCTCTCTCTCTCGATCCCGTTCGATTTGCAGCCCGACAAAAACATTTGAGTCCTCGATTGTTATTTTAAACGTTTCACTTAGTTGTTTTATTATTTTCCTAAGAGTCTTTACATTATTTAACACTAATAGCCCATCATCGACGGCGCCAGATACACTTCGTCGTTTCTGAATGTTCTCGTTAACACGCACTTATCTGCTTCGCACTCTTGGAGATTAAATTCACTCAAGAACTTGATAAATCTCAGTTTCCAACATCTTGGAGCTTACTTGAGCCTGTAGAAAGACCTCTTGAGCTTGCACGCGATGTTCCTCGGATCTTCTTCCATCTTTAGTCCTTCCGAAATTTTCATGAAGATCGTCTCTTCCAGTTTTCCGTATAGGAATGCGGTTTGAACATCAAACTGCATTAATTCGAGATTTTTCGCAGCGATAGTTGCTAGCAATATTCTCAGTGAGTCGTACCTCACCACTGGTGAAAACGTTTCTTTGAAGTTTACCCCCTCTCGTTGCAGGAAACCTCTCGCACACAGTCGAGCTTTAAATCGGAGTGACTTCCCGTCGACATCCTTCTTCACTCGAAATACCCATTTTGAATCGATTAGTCTTATCTCCGGCGTCCTTTTTACGAGTTTCCATCTGCAGTTTTTCTCGTGAGCTTTAAATTCGTTTTGAATAGCACCCGCTCCCTGTGCGGCTTTAGTGCTATTCGTCGCTTCTTCAAACGTCAATGATACGACGTACTCGGCCACATCTACATTGTGCCGATATCTGCTCGGAGTCTGAATTTTCTAGCGTTCTTGTAGGACATTTCGACCTTCACGGTCTGACTCGTTCTCTCGTTTGTCCTTTTCTTCTAGTTCTCCGATGTTGTCGTCTTCTTCTCCGACGTCAATCTCGTTCTCTCGTACTTTCAGTCGTGAGATGATTACTTCGTTTTCTTTTTGTTTCTTGTCTGCTTCCACCGACTGTGCTCCGATCTTCTAGTTAAACATGACATTTCGAACTACACTGACCTTTTTCTTTTCAGGATCGTACACTCAGTAATTTGTCGATTCTTCGGTAAATCCAACGAAGATCTTCTTTCTTGCTCGCACGTCGAATTTCTTCGTTAATTGTTTGGGGATGTGCACGTACGCATCTGATCCGAAAATTCGAAGATGCCTGAGGTTCGGAACTTACCCAGCCTACGCTTCGTATGGTGTTACTGCACCACTCGTCCACACGGTTCGGTTGAGAACGTATACCGCAGAATTTACAGCTTTCGCCCACAGGCTTAGCAGTAAATTCTTCGTAATTATCATTGTGCGAGTACTTTCAACGATTGTCCGAATGTCGCGTTCGGCTTTTCCATTCAGCCATCGTCTCTCGCTGTATTCCTCACTTTTCAAGATATTCGACCATCTCGTTATTGCAGAATTCTTGACCGCTATCCGAACAAAAAAATTTCATCTTTCGACCGAACTTGTTCTCAAACATCTTCTCGAAGATCTTGAATTTCTCGTAAACCTCTGATTTACTTTTAATAAAGTACACGTGTCTGCAGCTGGTTGCTTCATCCTTAAATGTCAAAAAGTACCTCGATCTCCCAACTGAGTTCGTCGACATCGACCCGCAGACATCCGAGTGCATTTTATCTCCCGGTTTTATATTTTTATCGCGCTTGATTTTCTTATTGAACGGCAACCTGTGCGATTTTTCCATTTGACATATTCGCAGAAAACGTCACTTTTGTCCGAGATAGTCACTCCACTGACAAGTTCTTTCTCTGGTAAAACTATGGTACTGACTGACGTCACAACAGCCCGCTAAATACCTATTTCGCCACCGGTTAGAGAGTTTAGTCGACGACACAACCGCCGACTGTCCAGTCTAATTGTTTCTTGCTAGGACACAACTCTGGTTCGAATGCCGTCTAGCATTTCTACGTTGCTTTATAAAATTGTGTTTCATTATCCCGTGCATTAATTATTAAAAACTTCAAGTTTGGTCAGTATCATCTATGTATAACAAGAAACTACAACAAAATAGTCAATATTTAATTGATTGAAAAGAATAGTAAAACATTAGTAATTTGAGTCGGTTCTCTACCAGCTACCCATCTTCGGATAATACTGGATGTTATATTTAACAACAGTCTGGTTTGTATTATATGTGAATGTGTTTATGCTTTCATATTTAGTGCCTCTGCATTCTTTGAATAGTACTTTATACATTTTACAACTTCACCAGTGTAATTCTCTATTTTATTTTTCCCTTTATTTTTATGTTTTTGATTAAATTTTAGGATTTTGCTAAGAAAATAGACGTGTACGAAGAAGTGAAGGCCGCATTGATATTGATGCGCAGGTCAATTCCCCTAAATTTGATCTGTTTAGAATGCTCAACAGTGAACGATGTACTAATTGAAATAATGGATAATTTACGTGCTACTATTGTTAACCATTTCACGGATGAAACACATAATGCTAATAGAACGTAAGTACAAAATATACTATACCCTGCTATTATTCTTATCATCTCGATAGTTTTTATTGATGCTGTCTGTAATCTACGTTATTGTGATATAAAATATCTGCAATGTCTTACACTGAACTTTCTAATACGTATTTTTGTTAGGTCATATGATATTTTATTATTTTTCTACTTAATAATATTTTACTAACCTTAGGAATCCTTTTTCACGAAATATATTTCATGGAATAAATATTAAGGCAGGATACCACATTTGACTGATTTTCGAGGCTTTTTTTATGAATTTTATTTTCATATAAATAATGCGCAGTCACAAAATAGGTTTTAAAAATTTATTAGTACAGCCTTTATCTATAATATACAATTTTATTTTATATTCGTCTCCTGTAGGGGGCGCCAAAGTGTTCTCTTTTCGAGAAACACCGTCATACTGCGTGTCAAATTCCACCGTGTCCGTGGCATCTAGAACAAAAGCTAAAGAATGCTCCTATTAGCAACAATATATTTTAACTTTGTACGTAGGAATTTTTGCATAACATTGTTAATTTTTGTTTGGTGAACAGTTTCATAAATTTTTTTACCTTAAAACATACAAATTTGTATATAAATGACCGCCATTTCTCTAAAAATCAAAATTTCGAAAAAATACCCAAATTATTTAAAAAATTTTGTTTTAATGTTAAACAATTGACACGCACAGTTGATACGATTTATGTGAAATTAATTATAATAAGAACCAGATTTTATAGCAATTTTCTTGTGTCCGGTACCTTTTTTGAAAAAAATTCAAATTAAGGATGTACATGTTGATATCTATAATTTTTATTCTAACTATTTCTGCTATAGTTGCAACCGTTTTCGACTTTTTGCAAAATCACATACACATGCACACGCTAAAATCTCGAGATCGAATAGTTTCATAATTACAATACTTACTTATACTACGTATAAGAAAGTAAAAATTGGTAAACTTCCAGACAAAACTATATTCAAAATTTGAACAAAGAACGCGATAATTGAAGATTTTTGCACAAAGAATAAACATAGTGTATATTATAAATATCTCTAAATGTATACTATGATTGTTTGTATTGATGAATTTAACTTTGGCTTGTTTTTAGTATTTGTGATGTATTTGAAGATATGTCACAGAAAGTAAGCGAAACACCAGAAACTGTTATAGAAATTGTGAATTTGACAAATTACATGGTCGAATGTCGCGATGTGACAATATACAATTTGCGTGAACAAACTAGAAACACTGCTGATGCCGTTTTGTTTTTAATGGAATATGCACATTTACCGAGTAATTAATTTTATAAGTAAAATAAAAATTAACGTATTACAATATATTTATTTCTAGCACAAGATATTCAGTTGATTTGCCGTGCTTTAATGTGGCCAAAAGACATGGAAGCTGTTTTAGAATTAGCATTTTCTCGAATTCAAATTCGTCGAGACAAAGCCGAAAAGGTGCTGCGAAAAAAACGAATTTTATTTGATACAAAATTGGAGGCTCACCAAAAGCAATTGGATCATTTTCGTAAAAAAGATCCGCCACTTTTGACAATGGAAGACATGGAAGAGAGTACCGAATTAATTGAAGAAATTTGTGCCAGTTTACAGGTAAAATTTTTAAACAAATTTACACGTTTAATTTTTTTATTAGAAATGAAGATATATCGGCAGTATTTACCTTGAGCTCCATATCTCTAAAATTTCGACGAATTTCTTATTTAGGCCAATTAAGTATATTTTTACTTTCTTGAACCTAATCAGAAAGAGTTTAATATTTGAAATTTACAGAAATATGCATCAAATTTCCCAGGTTCTATGAAAAAGAAAGTATGTTAGTCGATTTTTGTTGTTTTTAAAAACGAATGATTAAGCCATTAAAATCTAGATCTATTATTCTAAGCTTACTGTTCTTACTCAGTAGTTCGTATAAGAATATGAGTACAGCTCACGAAAATAAATAGAATTAAGACTAACAATTGACAAATACAACAAACAAAATATGAGAAAACAGCATCAAGAAACATGCGGATGTGTATGGTCTTAGAATGGTAGGTTGAAGTAGCAACTATGGAGAGCCAAAAAGGGAACTCAATAGATGATTTTGATGATTCAAATGAGTTTGTTCAGGACATCTTCAAATGGATATGTAGTGTCTAGAATTAGATGGATCAATTATTCACGGAAAATGGTTTCAAAGCAGAAGAAGATTTCAGGAAATTCAATATTCCTACTGAGCCTTAGAAAGCGACTGGTGGGAAACGTAGAGTTACCTGAAACCTTCCCGCAAGCAATTCAAATCGGTGTTTTTGCCCAAGTGTAACAACGCGGTGGAATTAAATAGTTTTAAAATTAATTCTGTATTATTATATCTAAACTTCGGGAGAATTAACAACGTGCTTCATACCTAAGAAAAATTTGTTGTATTATGGATTGATTCTGTAGAATGTGGAATAGGAAGGCATGGTGTGCATACTAGACTGTTGAACCGACCTACTCTTCTATCAATAATCTCTAAAACCCGAGAAAATTGTCCAGCTGATGGGGAAAATTCTTGAAACGTTGCCAAACTCGAAGAAAAAGCCAACGATAAATAAATTAAATAAAAAATATCTATCAATAAATAAAATGGATGCAAGCATAGATCCTAAAAAGTATTATTAACCAGAATATATTAATTTGAAGTTATTTCATTCTGCTTGTAAAATAACTCAGTGAGCATCCGAAAATAAATGTATGGGGTATTAAAGGGATACATTTAGAAATTTATACAAGGATACCCATACGATATTGTCTTATACAGCTACGACGAAAATGAAGAATATGGGATATTTATTCTAAAGACTGAGAAGAAACAAATCGGCCTGTAGCAATGGAATATAAATTTATGAAGAAAGACATTACTTGCTTAGAAAATAGCGGTGTTTAAAATGATGAGAGGAACATTATCGGCCTTCGAATCCCTGAATATAAAATATCTCAAGCAGCCAAGGTAAATCTCTTTAGCTACGATGTAGAACTAACTGTGGAAACTAATACCAACGAAGTAGGAATTGGGGAATCTCTTAATCAAAGTGTAAAAGATAATCTAAACACGCGTTATCACATACTGCGGTTAAAACTTAAGAGTGCAGAGAAGCGCTATGCATTACTAGAAAGAGAAATTCTCACATTCATTTGGGCTTTGAATATGTTCTGCACTTCAAGGTTACGTATAACTAACCCATAATCTAGTTTCGTTAAATCAAACATGGCTATAGAAAGATGCTTCAGTAACAACTGCACTTAATGCGCTACTCAAGTGGTGTATGCGTGGACCAGAAAGATCAGAGCAGATAAGGGCCAGTAATTGTTGAGTTTCACCACATTAACTTAGCTGGATGACACCAAGCTACATGATTTTGGCTAGAATCGAATCGGGATCTAAAATAATACTTTATGGATAAAACGGATCGGTAGAAAAAGATGTGGCTAGCAGTAGTGTAAAGTATTTTGTACAAGTGCTCTATGAATTATACGTTTGTTACTAGATTGCATCGATCACTCTAGCATTTAGCAAACAACAGTAAATATCAGACGCCGTTTTTACTGGGTAGGACTTAAATGAGATGTAAGAGCATATTTTAAGTATGCGCTTCATACTCTTGAACAAGTGTGTCAAGATTGAACTGAATGTGAGAAAACCATGGACAATGTGGGACTTCATTGTCGTGGATCTAATGATGTCTTACCTCAGGATTTGTATTTTCATAATCCATTTTTATTTACAATTTGTATTAGTAATTGACATTCACTAAAAATTATAGTAAGATGTACAAAAATACATTGGCATGCAGAGGGTGCTATCCTGTGATAGTTCTTTTCTTATTCTAGATTAAGATCTAATTGTGTCAATGTTGGTGACTATTTCTGGTCACCTTGTCGGGAATTTGCTATCTGGTTTCTTTTCTGTCGACTCTGCATGACAGGTCGGGAATTTGCTAGGTGGCTTCTTTTCTGTCGCCTCTGCATAACAGGTATGATAACACTTGTGACGCTTAATTCGGTTTTTGCTCTCGGGCGCCAATAATCGGTGTGTTTGCTCCGGTGCTCAGTGAAGAAAATCTATTTCTAGAGGTCTTGAAAAATAAAAACGAGATAACTTCGATGTAAATAACAAAATAATTTTTTTAATTTAAAGTTAATAATACAGTTGAAAACAAAATGAGAAATATTAAAACAAATAGATTTACAAATGCTAGTAAAGAAAAGTACGAGGGTGGGTCAATAAGTCCGTGACTTTTTGAAAGAGACACAGGTTTTTTGTCAAAAAATCAATTTATTTTTCTACATAGTCTCCTTTGAGCTCTATACACTTCGTCCAACGTTTCTCCAATTGTTTTATCCCTTCCAAAAAATAAGTTTTGTCGAGGTCCCTAACATAGGTGTTTGTTTGTGAGATGATTTCATCATTGGAGTCAAATCTCTTTCCGCCGAGCCATTTCTTTAAGTTTGGAAACAAGAAATAGATACTCGTGGCTAAATCCGGAGAATAGGATGAATGAGGGAGCAATTCATAGCCCAATTCATGAAATTTCGCCATGGAGACTATACATTTGTGCACCCTTGCATTGTCTTGCAGGAAAAGAATTTTTTTCTTGGCCAAATGCGGTCGTTTTTTCTTCAAATCGTCACTGAATCGGTCCAATAAGGTGGCATAATATTCGCCATTAATTGTTCTTCCCCTTTAAAGGTAATTAATGTGGATTATACCGCGTGCATCCCAAAAAACGGTCGCCATGACTTTATTGGCTGACAAACCCACCTTGGCCTTCTTCGGCGCCGATTCACCCGAAAAGACCCACTGTTTTGACTGCTGTTTGGTCTCTGGTGTGTTGTGGTGAATCCATGTTTTGTCCACGGTTACGAAACGGCGCAAAAACTCATCCATATTGCGGTTAAACAACGCTAAACACTCCTTCGAACTTATCACACGATTGCGTTTGTGGTCGATTGTGAGCAAACGCGGCACCCATTTTGCGGCTAGCTTTTTCACACACAAGTCATCATTCAAAATCGAAACCACTGAGCCATGTGATATTCCTATGACTTCCACAATCTCCCGTACTTTCAATCTCCGATCGGCCAATACCATATCGTGAATTTTTTCAATTGTTTCAAGTGTGGCGACCTCGACTGGACGTCCAGAACGTTCAGCATCTCCCGTATTTGTACGGCCGCAACGAAATTCAGTAAACCACTTTTTTATCATTGAAATTGATGGTGCAGAGTCTCCGTAGTATTTATCAAGCTTATTGTTAGTCTTGGTTTGAGTGATGGTTTTTTCCCTCAAAAAAATAATGCATGATGAGCACACGAAATACACTTTTTTCCATTTTCTCCACAATTAACGCGGTCGTCTGCTTTCAATGACTGACAAATACAAACTTAATGACAATTTATTATATTAATATTATATTAATAATGACCTTATAAAAAGAACAAACTTAATTAATACAAAATGGTTAAATCAATTGCAACAGCAATTACAACTAGCCGACGACACAACAGCCGGCCAGTGGCAAAGGCTTAACGGAAAACGCTGCGCGTAACATAAGCGCTATATGACTCTGGGCCGACGACACAACTGCCGGCCAGTGAAATAGCGCTTCGGACAACCACCAGATCAACCAACCGACGACACAACTGCCGGCCAGTAGACTGCGGTTTCTGTCGTAAAACTATGGTATTTGACTGACGTTACAACTGCCCGCCAAACACCTAGTTTGCCACCGGTTAGAGAGTTCAGGCGACGACACAATTGCCGACTGTCCAGTCTTAATTGATTCTTTCCAGGACACAACTCTGGTTCGAATGCCGTGGAGGAATTTCTACACTGTTTATATATCTGCTTGCGGGGGTTTTGCGGAGAGACGGCGGCCATACCAGCCTAAACTTTGTCCAAAAGTTGGTTTAAACCGGAATTTTCTGACCAATGCAGCTGTTCAAAGGGGAGCGGGGACATTGCTATAGTCTCTGCTTGTACACTTCGTTACACACTAAAAACATTGAAATTGTTAGTTACATTTATTAGGTAGGTCAAGTATGTTACCACGTTTTAAGCGTTTTTTTTTATTTTCAGCAAATTACTTGCTAAAGTATTTGGATGCGCACGTAATCTGCTATGATATTTCTCACTGAAGTTTTTAATTTCTTCTTTCACTGTCACTACGGAGAGATCGCGGTGAATTATGCCGTTGGTGACGAACCATGGTGCATTAAGGACAGCGGAGCATTTTGGACTGAAATCTCTGCAGGATTTCAATTTTAGAGATACTGGCAGTACCCCATAGTTGGATTCCGTACGTCCACACTGATTTGAGAATAGTCTTGTAAAGAAGAATTTTGTTTTCTGTTGTGATTTACGACCTATTAGCCAATACATGCGACTGAATTTCAGGCCAAGTTGTTTTCTTTTAAACGACGATCTAAGTGCATGTCTAGATATTTCGCTTCTTCTGTCTATGGGAGGGGCTTGCCGTACAGTGTCACAGGAGGACAGGTTTTTTTTCTCATTGTAAATCTGACGTGGATAGATTTGGTTTCATTTGCCCTAATTCTCTATTTTTTTAACCATAGTTGAATTTTGTTAAGATGTGCCTGGAGGTATCTTGTGACCACGTTGCGATCTTCGTGAGAGGCAAGTATTGCTGTATCATCGGCGAATGTTGCGATTAATGTTGTTTCTGATGTTGGCAGGTCGGCTGTGTATAGGAGGTATAGTATGGGTCCCAGTATACTACCTTCTGGGACACTGGATTCTATTGGGTAGAGTCTGGTTTGTTCATCTTTATATTTAATATAGAAGTATCTGTTGGAAAGATATGATTTGAGGATTTGGTAGTAATTATGTGGTAGGATTCTTTTAATTTTAATCAATAGCCCGGTGTGCCAGACTTTATCGAAAGCTTGACTTATATCTAAGAAGGTAGATGTTTTCGTATTTCTTCACGACACTATGGATTTGTCCAATCGTTGCGTGTTGCGTACGAAATCCGAATTGTTGGTTTGGAATTATGTCTTTTTCTTCTAGAACTGGCTTTAGTCGCTCAAGCAATAACTAAGTTTGGAGATTATAGGAAAGAGACTGATGGATCTGTATGAACTTACTTCTTGTAGTGGTTTTTCTAGCTTGGGTATAAGGTTAAATTGGGCTACTTTCTACTGAGAGGGAAAGTATTCTAATCTTAGGACTAAGTTACAGATCATTGTTATCAGATTGATTCTTTTGGAAGAAAGATCTTGTAGAATCCTTCCTGTTATTAGGTCATATCCTGAAGCTTTTTTGGGGTCAAGATTTGCTATAGCGTTTTTTATTTCACTTGTTTTCAATTTGATTATAAGCAAGCAGAGTTGTAGGGGGGTCTCTAGATACTGCAGGATTTCTTGTTCTTCTTCTACCGAAATTTCACTGTTGCGCAAATGTGTTCGCTTTTGACTGGTTCTGGCACAGCTACCATTTGCCAGGAGTAAGAATAGATTTGACAATTCCGGTTGTTTGAGCTTTTTTGTTGCTCGCCAGAGAAAATAGTCTGTGGATGCTGACGGGGTGCGATTTTCTAAGTATTCTTTAACAAATTTATTTCGTAGGTTGCTTAGTAGCTTTTTGACTGCTTTTATTGCCTGGTTAAGTTTTGTTTTGTCCTGTGGTGATTTTGTTATTTGCCATTGTTTGCGTAGCTTCCGTTTTTCAGCGACGATGTACCTAACGATTTTTGGACAATTTTCTCGTTTTTGATTGGCGTATTGTACCGGTGTTGCGCCCCGTGCTGATACTTGTATTGCATCATTTAAGAATTCTATGGCTTCGTCTATGTTGTGTTCGGTTTTTAGTGCTATTTCGAGCGAAAGCTTGTTGTCCAGCAGATTTCTGAAT
The DNA here is from genome assembly GCA_944738965.1 of Nebria brevicollis. NCBI lineage: Eukaryota > Metazoa > Arthropoda > Insecta > Coleoptera > Carabidae > Nebria > Nebria brevicollis. Next base: position 9,821,900 of record OX122903.1, read on the forward strand.
GTGTGCCAGTTTGTTTTTTTACTAATGAGTGATGGGGGTTTTTGTTTTATGATTATTGGCCTATTTACAGTAATTATGACTGGAGAGTGGTCCGATGATAGGTCTAAGCAACTTTCGGCATTCAGATAATGTGATGACACGCCTTTTACTACACAAAAATCTATGAGATCCGGGATTTTTCTTCTGTCACTAGGCCAGTATGTAGGTTGACCAGTAGATACATGATGTAAATTATTCTCTTGCATTGCTTTATATAGTTGTCTACCTTTTGGGGTGGTCAGTCGTGAACCCCAGTAGAGATGCTTCGCATCGTAGTCACCTCCAGCTATAAATCTAGGCCCCAGAGTGTTATAAAAGTCTTTAAATTGTGCTTTGTTAATTGTGTGTCTAGGTGGACAGTTGTCAGCTAAGATAGTTAGAGGTCCTGCTGTCTCTTCGTTAATTACAATACTAGTAGCTTGGAGATGTTCGTGCCGGTATTTATTTAGTTCATGATGTTTAATTTGTTGTCGGATGATTACGGCAGTGCCTCCATGGACAGTACCATCTGGGTGTTTAGTATTGTATATTGAGTATCCTGGTATCTTCAGATATGTTTTATTAGTAAAGTGAGTTTCGGAAATGAGCATCACATCTATGCTGTGATCTGCTATACAAATTTTTACTTCTTGGCTATGTTGTCCAAGACCATTGGCGTTCCAGAAAGCGACGGAAGTATGATTTAAATTTTGTTGTATGTTATGTTCTTCTTGTGTCTGTTGGACCTTAGCTCTTGTCTTTTGGGCGTATGATACGCCTGGTTTTGTTGGAATTCCGGTTATATTATGGTTGACAACAAAGAACATAGGTAGAGGGGCTTTTGTTATTTTATGCTTAATGTAGCATATATTTAATGCATTGTGTCCATATGAATGTATTTCTTTCTTTAATTCTTCGATGTCAACAGTGTGGTTAAAATCACGTAGTACAACTATGAATTTTCTTTCCGATTTTGATTGAAATGAATGGAATTCTGTTTTCTTTTCTTCTAGTTCTTTCGTTATGACGCGATAAAATCTAGACTCGGTCAGTTGGATTTTTGCTTTCGAACTTCCAATAAGCTTAATTACGTAATTGTCTTTTGCGTGGAGGTTCAAGAGGTCAGTCAGAGCCTTTATGTTTCCTATGCCGTGTACGAAGATTGGTGGAGGTTTAATAATTTCAGGACTCATGGCTTCTTCAATTAATTCTTCTACATTTAGTTTTTCAAATTTATTTGAAGTTTCTGGTCCGTTGAGCCAGTAGTCTGTTAGGGTTTTCTGTCTTACGTTTCTATTTTCTTCCGGGTTGGATCTTTTGCTCTTTCTGTAATTGATAACTGTCCAGCTGCCTACAGTTTTATCTAGTAGTGCAGGTTCCGAGATCGACTGGATGTTTAAGGTCGAAGCGATTTCTTGTTTATTTAGACTTCCTGTAGGGGTTGCTATTTGTTCTCGTGGTGGGGGTGTTGGTGGTACTATGTTAGGTTCAAAGTTTGATAATTTCCTAATAAAAATGGGAGATCTTACTATTTTTGCGCTTTTTGAGAAGGCGGGCGATCCTTCGCTATCCATTATGCTGGTCGTTTGTTGGGGTGCGTGAGATTTTGAAGCCTGTGTGTAGAGTTTAGTGGCCGACTTCGCTCGTGCGTGCTCGATGGATAGCAAAGGAGGCGTTGGTGGTATAAATCCCAAGTTCTTTAGTTCTGCTGGTATAGCTTTCTTCCCTGATGGTGGAATTATTGAATATTTGCCGTCGGTTCCTTGTATAATTTTAGCAACTGTTTTTGGGTCCCCAAGTGGTGACCCAGTTACGTATTTAAAAATAAACTATTACACTCGCGATTTAAATTTGCTGCGTTTGCATAATTAAGTAATACACAAACTGAGGTATGTGTAATTAGCTATTTGCAATGTAAGCAATACTACTCGCATGAGCGAGGAACCGCACGTCTAGCCCGTACAAATGTTCGCGTCAGACTACCTCAGGATATAACTTGTCAAAAGTATCTAATCACTACCTCTGATAAATTTATTAAATGGGAGGAGTTATTCTTACTTACCAAAGTGTTAACTGGATCAATAATTAGGAAATTAAAAAACGATATCTTCGAGACACGGATGTGAAGTTCAGTTATTTAGTTGAAATTACAGAGTGGGGTGTTAAACAAATTATGCGGAGGGATGACAAGTGAAACTATCAACTTATTTTCGAAAAATTATCCATCGTACTCTTAATCGTTACAAGGCACTTTTATTAGTATATAACAGAACATAAAGTGGTCGTTTACGAATTGCACAGATTTCTGAAGTTATAAATGCTGTCCAAGAGATGATTCAAATAGGTCCATTTTGTAAGAAAAACTTTTTGTCGGAGAAATTTGGATTTTGGAACGAAGTATATTCTGGGTGTAAGTTCTAAAATCAAATGGGAGAGTAACAGTAATAGCGGAACGCTTATGAAAATATTTGGTATGTTATTGTCTCCGCATACTCTATAAATTGTGGTCAATGCTAGAGGATGATATGCAATTGACCTCATACAAGAATTGAGTACTGATTGTCAATAACCATTATACTGATGGATTTGATGTGTGCCATGATAGTCGATTAGTCACGTCGCTTAGGATAGTATGCAAAAAAATGGATAATTTGAAAAACTTATCCTTTATAATGTAACGGAACAAAAAAGGTGGTGTATCACAGCGAACTTTAAATACGATTAAGGGGTTATACTACCCAGGTGCACTGAAAAGTGAACCTATTGCAATGATAATTTTTTCCAGAGAATTCGTTTAGAAAACATGTTTTAGAATAAATTTATATTTAATGTGATTCAAATTGCCAAAATATCTATACAGGTATAACAAAATAAACATAAATTTATTGTGAAGTTTACTAATCGCACAATCTGCTACTCTGGCATCGTCATTCACTCAAGTTATTTGAATCATATTAAATATCACTATATTTGAAAACATATTTCTAAATTCATACTACAGAAAAATATGTTATATATAATAATTTATATTTCAAACTAAAGCGTGTTTTTCAATTAAGTATTTTTAAATGGGCTCTGTTTATTTTTAAAAGTAACTGACATAAATAAATTCAAAACTTTAAGCTGATTCTGAGTAATACGCCACTAAAAAATATTTAGTGAGTTTTTTCTGCCTACAATGGCATTTCACCATAGAATAGCATGGGATATTTCACTGAAGAACAAAACCACTCGAGTCATGCAATCGTATATAGTGCCATCGTGACACCATTACTTTTTTTGTTCGTTATTAAATATTTAATTAAAATCTGATTTTTTATACTGTATTACCAAAATGGTTCCATTTGTATTAGATAAAACATTTGGTGCGACTAGGCATATGATACTACTAAGATTGACAACCCACAATTTGAAGTACGATGAAGTACTAATTAATATATTTGTGCAAGTTTCCACTATAATGTTATTTATATCGCTAATACTTTTTCCATTCACACATTAAAATCTCATTCTTCCATTATTCTACGTACATTAAGCATTTATTCTCTTACCGTAATAATATTTTTATTTTACTAAATCTGCATTACATACTAGGAAGATAAAAGAGAAGCTGAAGCTATAAATGAAGAAGAGCAATTATTAGACTTTGAAGTATCTCCATTTACCAATCTTCAACTAATGTTAGCATCTGTGGAACCCTTCGATAGATTATGGCATACAGTTCTGACCTTCCATCAGAAATATGACGCATGGTTACTATTATTTTTATAATTTTTATTTTGTTTTTCGTATTAATTGTATTTTGTAGGTATTATGGACCTTTTGATGGCTTGGATGCTGATGAAATTAAAGAAGAAGTAGATTTGATGTGGAGAAATTTATACAAACTTTCTAAAAGCTTACATGACGTGCCGGGTGCAAAGAGAATCGCTGAAATGGTCCGAGGCAAAGTCGAGAAATTCCGACAATTTGTGCCAGTGCTTCAGACAGTTTGTAACAAAGGATTACAAAAACGACATTGGGATCTGGTAATTTAATAATTAATAATTAATGGGTGATACTTAGGTACTCAATGTTTAGATGAGTGATATAGTAGGTGTACCACTTGAACCTAGTCCAGAAACTGCTTTAAGTGATATGATAGATAAAGGGCTATCAAAATTCACTGCACAGTTGGAAGAAATCAGTGCATCAGCAACTAAAGAATTTGCATTATTGAAGAACTTACGCAAAATGAAAGAGGAATGGACCGATATTATTTTCGAATGTGCTCCATACAGGTTCAATACAATTAATATCTATACTCTTGATTCATTTAAAGGGGTATTACCGTTTAGACGGCGAGTTTCAGACAGTTTTTCAAGAATTTATTTTAGGGGTGAATTTATTATTTGCAATCATGCGGTTTTTTGCACCTTGTTTATTAACTTTTGAACTATAAAAAAACTATTTTTTATTTTTAAAAAATGTCCGGTTTGATCTAATTCTAGCCTTAAGTGAGGCCATGCCCGCCGTGTTTTTCCGAATGACCGGTAACTTTTCTTTAGTTCGGCTGATCTGAAATATAAAATTAAATAGCTGTTAGTAATCTGCATTAAATTATCTGGAGTTTAGACCTTTTGAAAAAAGTTGTAAATTTCGGCCGCTTTTTTGCTGATTTTAGGCACTCGAAATTATGTTAAACATTTGTATATTGAAATAGTGATGGTTCAAATTTTAGAGAATGAAGTGGAGAACCTGATTTTAAAAGTTCAAGTAGATATGTTTTTTAATTTCTGAGAAAAATTACCGGCCAGTAGAAAGGAAAGTGGTTTCGAGAATAACGCGTTTAAAATTTGGACCCTTTACTTCCTCGAAAAACTTGTTCCGTGTTATTTGATCGTGCAGTATTTGCTGGATGGCTCTTGAGCTGCTGGAATTAGGTGCTATTCCGCTCGCTGATCGCGCTCCACATCGGTCTGCATCTGATAGGTCTTGGCTTGCAGGTCCATTCGAATTTCAAGAGTGACAATTCATTTCAAAACTGTTTTGTGACCAGGTGCCACACGACGTTTTCGCAACACAGTTCAGGTGTTTCGGCAACAGCTTCTAAACCGTTGGATTGCAAAGCCATAATAAATTGTCAGCCCTTAGCGTCGGGAGCTATATACTATAATGTATCAAAAAAAGCAAAAAAAAATTAGAGTTTTTGAAAATTTTAAATGGTAATACTTCCTTAAATACAAGTTATTAATGCAATTTAAGCTTAAAGTTAAACAATGCAATAAAATAATTTTTAATGTACAAACACAAATATCAGAATGGAATAAAGGAATTTTAATTATTTTATTAAAACTTGCTTTAGATCAAGAGGAAAGTTAATACTTGAATAATATTACCGTTTACTTTACCAAATTCCATAATATAATGAAATGTATAAAATAACCACACTGTGGTGATAGAATTCCTTTCAAATATGAATTTGCATTCCAGTAGGATGTTCGATACTTATGAATTTGACAAATCATTTTTATGTACTGATATTGTAAATATGAGTTTAAATTGACAATTTGCTTTAATTCAACATGCATATCGTTTTGGAGAACAGAATATTATAATTAGTTTCTCCTCAACTCTCTGATCATGATCAAAAGTTTTATTGGATATGCCTTTATTATCCTTCGAGTTGTATATATGCCGTCCCGCATTATCAATGGCCTTAGCTTGTGGTGAAGGAAGTATGCAATATTCTGTTACTATGAAGTGCAGCCCAAATTACAGATACCATCCAATGTATAAAGCACCAACGAAGGTAGCTCTACCGGCCAGAGACAAATAAACATTGAAATTTAGTTCATTTCTCATGGGCTTAGCGAAACAAAACTACGAAACTATCACTTCATGTTTAGATAGAAAATGTGTAATAAGCATAGAAACATTTTAGTTTCCGAAACGATTTGCAAATTTAATTTTGCACGATAATAGACATAGCCCAAATAGATTTTGCATGTAACAACTACGTCTATGACTATCAAAGCAATGTGCCGCACGCAATATAAAAAAAAGATTATAAATTTATGATTGTTCCAACAATTATTTTCACTAATTTAACTGTTTGAATTCCTATAAAATTTTCTATAGAAAATATTAAACCTATTTTATTTAAATATAAGAACGAATAAAGAATAAAATGTTTGGCGTAAATGACATAAAATGTTCGAAATGAATGTCCTGTTTAATTAACATTCTACCGCTGTTTTCTTTAGAGTTAACTTAAAGCATCTGTAAATTCGTTTCATTATTTTTATTCCAAAGAAATAATTCATGTGTTATTCCAAATGTCTTTAATATATTTTGAGATTATCTTTTATTTTATACTGAGAATAATTAAGGTCACGCGGTAATGACCCTGGCAGTTGATCCGCTAAAATTATAAAAAAAAATTAAGGGCATATATGTATATAATTTGCTCTTCATATTTTCATTTATTGTCATATTTGTTGTTTAACAGTACGCAAATATTTGTAGAAAGGTGATTTTAATTGAAGAATTAAATTACTAAAGTCATTACTTCAAGTAATAACGATTTGTTAGAAGGACCCTAGCTCGTTATGATTAACGCGCTTTCCTTTTACAAAAACAATATGTAAATGTTTGTAACATATTAAATTTAATTATAGAGATACTGGAGTATCTGTGTTATCAGCAGTAGATGATATACAAGTCATGTTGGATGACCATATTCTTAAGGCGCAGACAATGCGGGGATCACCATATGTCAAAGCATTTGAAGAAGAAATGCAAAGTTGGGAATTAAAATTGATTTCAATGCAAGATATTCTTGATTCTTGGCTAGGAGTATGAGATAATATATTGTCATATATCTAAATTTAATAACATTTAATTTTTAGTGTCAAAACGTTTGGATGTATTTGGAACCTATATTTACTTCAGAAGATATAAACCGTCAAATGCCAACGGAAGCACGTAACTTCAAACAAGTTGATAAAACATGGCGCACTATTATGATAAATACAGTCGCAGATAAACATGTTATTGCCGCAACAGATTTCCCAAAAATGTTAGAGAAATTACGACAAAATAATAGATTGCTAGATGAAATACAAAAAGGATTGAATGATTATTTGGAAAAGAAGCGACTATTTTTTCCCAGGTACTTACACAAAGTTTATTAATATTTCTTTCTTTTTTAATCATAAACCTTTCAGATTTTTCTTTTTATCTAACGATGAACTTTTGGAAATTTTATCGGAAACAAAAGATCCTCTACGAGTACAACCTCATTTGAAAAAATGTTTCGAAGGAATTAATGTGCTAGATTTCACACATGCCGAGGAAATAATTGGCATGATATCAGCTGAAAATGAAATTGTTCCATTCGCTGGCAAAATTGTTCCTGCTGAAGCAAAGGTAAAAAAAAAAATGGCTTCCTTAAACAAGAATCGGCTTAATAATCTGATTATCATGATATAAATAAAATATCGTGACAAATTACCATCTGGTAACTGGAATTTGTAATCTACTCCAAAAATTATGATGTTTGGCTTGCTTTGGATTTGTTAGCAGGTTTATTTATAGTAGTAAATTGAACTAACATTTTGTATTTATGCATGGATTATAATATTCTAACACGATCTCAAACATTAATCGAAAATATCAATCCTTAATTCAATTCAAATTTTTTACTGAGCAGAGGCACACGTAACATATTTTGAGTTTCTTTTCCATTTTTATTAAACTAGAAAAATCAAAATGAAAAACATATTTCCAAAAGAAAAGAACAACGCATAATGAAAACGGTTACAAAATTCTTGTCAGGTTGTATAGACAAAATTATGAAGTGAAAGATATATCATTTTAGAAGAAGTCTATGACGTCAATACCCTTCCTCACAGAATAATTTTAAGTAAGTCCCAAGTCCTGGCACAATACCACATGTCTTGGTCTGGATAGCGGCTTTGTGAGTATGTCGGCAGTTTGCTTCTCCGAAGAAACTTTCCCAACTCGGATTTCCCCGCCAGAAACCAGTTCACGAACAAAGAAAGGTCGAATTCTAATATGTTTGGTCCTCTTGTGATATTCTGGTTTCTCGGTCTCTTTAACTGCTGATTCATTGTCCAGTTTTAGCTCAGACACGTCCTTCAGCACAACATTTTTCATAAGTCTTTTCAACCAGAATACTTCCCTAGCTGCCTCACTAGCTGCAGCAATTTCAGCCTCAGTTGTGGATATTGCAACCGATGTTTGTCTTTGACTCATCCTTGAGCTTGCTCCACCAGAGTAGAAACACAAAACATCTGAAGTAGATCTACTAGTTGAAACATCACCGCCGTGATCGGCATCACTAAAACATTCAATTGTTGCACTTTTGTAGGTGATACCTTGATTTACAGTTCCTTTTATATAACGAAGGATCCTCTTTACTCTCATCTAGTCAAGATTTTGAGGATTTTCCAGTGATCGTGATGGAACCGCAACCGCAAAGGCAAGGTCAGGAGGGGTGCCAACCATTAAGTACATTAGTGCACCGACGGTCTATCTGTGAGTGATTTTTCTCTTCCTCTTTATCAGTTGCACATACAGTTTAATTTGACGTCGGTGTTGAAACCGGTTTACACTCAGACATTCCAAGTCGATTTAAAATTTTATTGGCATAGGCAGTTAGACTTATTTTGTTTGATTCATCTGAATACTGTTGAATTTCAAGACCCAAATAATAAGATGCCGGCTTTGACACGATACTAAATTCCTTCTTGAGATCACTGATGAATTCATTCAGCCAGCTAATGCCAGTCGAAGCTATCAGCCCATCATCCACATAGATGGTTAACAATATATTATCAGAACCTCTTTTTAACACATAAAAACAAGAGTTAGCTTCGCTCTTTTCAAATCCTTTCTTAATTAAAAATTTTTCAAAGCGTTGGTACCAGCATCGATTACTTTGTTTGAGACCATGGAGACTTCTTTTTAGAGCACACACAAGTCCTTATCCATGGCCATATCCTGCCGGCTGCTTCATAAAAATAACTTCATTTAACTTTCCATAAAGGAATTCAGTCAAAACATCAAATTGTACGAAAGACATTTTTTCATTAGTTGCAATATTAATTAATGATCTGATTGTACCATGTTTAGCTTGTAGTCAATGCCCTTTTTTCTATAAACAGCCTTTTATGACCAAACGTCCTTCAGCAATATTTTTGATTTTGAAAACCCACTTACAAGGAATTGTTTGTCCATGTTTCATTTTTGAGCAAGGATTTTATTTTCTGGTCCATTGTATGCTTCCATTCATTAGAGTTTTTACTTTGCATTGCCTCATCATATGTGTTCGGTTCATTACGGTTATTCATAATTGCATCGCATGACATAATATAATCCGAATAACTTTGGGGCAGTTGTAAACTGTTCCTGTCCCGAAGCCGAGTTGAGCGTCTCGCAGGAGCATCAAGTTCTTCCTCATCTGAGATCTCACCCTGATAATCTTCAGTGGACGACTCCTCGTAACAGGACGGTTCTGGCTGCTTAGGGGTAACTTTATTTTGTAGAGTAGCATCCTCAGTTTCTGAAGTCTCCAAAATAAGGTACAGTATACCCATCAGTTCTAGAAGAAAGAGGTTTCTCGTGAAACACAACATCACGACTACGAATTAAGCTCCATTTTTACACCAGATTCTGTAACCATCTGTATCATAACTAGAGTCCGGATGCTGTTAAAATATGCTAATATATGCAATGACATTTCTTAAATATTGATTATGTATGCGGTAAAAAAATGATACAAATTAAAACAGAAAATTTATACGTTTGCAAAATGTATATATTTAATTTAATTTTTAAATGTTAGGATTACAGTAAATTACTAATAATTGGTTGAGGTTTTCCATGGTAAAATTATGTCGTTTGTCCGTAAGGACGTTTTTTTACATTGAAAATGAGCGCTTGACATCACAAGAAGTAATCGGGGCGTATTTCATCGACGCTATGGCTGAAGGGTCCATATCATAAATTTCCTCAGTTTGTCCCTTTAAAATCCCACAAATCTTCTTAATTTTTTCGTACCCCGGGTTTCGAAGCAATACCTTCTCAAACTTTCTCACTGCTTTCTCACCTATAGCGCCTGGAATTAGTTTCAAATTTTCATCTACCTTTTCTATAATTTTCAATGCATCATTTAATGGCATCTGGGCACTTTCCAATTTTTTAATTGCAGATGATAAGATGGAAAAATGAGCTTTAATAAAGGCTAATTGTTGCCAAACATTCCTGTCTGAAACACATTCTTTACAAGCTTTAAGAGCTACTGATTTCTCATCAAATTCAAGAAAACAATTTTTTATTTGTTCAAAATTATTTGCATAGAATACAGCAGCATCAATCCATGTTTCCCATCTTGTAATAATAGGCTCAGGTGGTAAAGGTAGATCAAGAGCTATTTCTTTATAACGTTGCACTCGCAAGGGCGCTTTTAGGAATGCTTTTTTGCCATTGTTGATTAGTTTATTGATAATAGGATATTCTAACCGTACTAATTCAGCTAGCCTATGTAACGCATGATCCATGCAGGTAAAGTGTATCATATGAGGGTAGAATATATGTAAGGCCTGTCCTGCTTTAATCATGTAACTTGCAGCATCAGATAACATTAACTTAATGTTTTCTGATTTTACTGGATTCGGCGAATACAAAAGAGTTAAACTGTCGTTTATAAAACGAGCGACCGTCGAATGGTTAGTTTTTTCTAATGCTGCAGTATTTATCAAGTAAGATACTGGAAGATCTAAATCTCTTAATATTCCTACAAGTATATTTGCAACATAACGACCACAAACGTCTGTCGTTTCATCGACTATAAAATAAATGTTTTTATTGCAAATCTTATCTTTAATAATATTGAGACGAGTTCGAAGTGTTGATTCATTGGGTATGCGGCGATTGCAATATTTTTCCAAAAACGCACGAAACGCCAGTTGCTCTAATATGTTCCAAGGTATATTTGATTGAACCATGGTATTACATAATTCAAAAAAATATATATCTTTTTCCGAATCTAACTCATGCTGAGAGCCACCAGCTGACATGGAAATAAAAGACTGAATAAGATTACCATCCGATTTAGTTTCTGGTTCTTTGTGCAATTTTGTTGACAAGTGTTGGTCAATTTGATATTTTTTATTTGATGAAACCTTAGTCAATAAATCAACAATGGGCAATTATAACATTATAACCATTCAATTACGACTTACCTGCTTTGAGCAAGCGTTGCAGAAAACAACCTTTCCATCGGTAGTTAAATACTTAGATACTTTAATCCACTTTTGAAGCATGTCTCGTTTTGATGTTCCCACTTTCGGCATGATCACTTGATTGTTCACTACTCACTACCTACTTGCAGTCACACTACTGTGAGTCGGCGTTATATCTATTTGAGGGATTCCCCGAGTTCCACACTTATTTAACAATACAATGTTTCTGCTTAACCAGGACCGTAATAATAATTTTGACAAAAAAATTAAATAACTAAAAAATTTACCATGCAGTTATATGCTGTTATATGCAGTTATATACTGTTATATGCAGTTACATGCGGTTATATGCGGTTATATGCAATTATATGGACAATAGATATTTATGCGGTAAAAAATCAAAATAATAAGTTATATGCGAAATAAAACTTTGTATTTAGATCACTTTCTTAGGGATTCGTGTAAACACTATTCAACAGCTTCATATGGTTAAACCAACAGAACATGTAAAAAATTATAAATCCGGACTCTAATTATAACCAATAGCTTTACAGCTTTTCTGTCCATTTTCTTTCTCTTTTACTTAGGGAAATGGGCATATCAATCAGAACCAATAATTCTGAGATGTTTTATCTAAGGCTGTTTCCCATGCCATAGCTCATATGGAGATTTTTCTGATATACTAGAAGGTCCAGTCCTATTTAACACATAGGTGGCAGCATTTACAAGTTCTGCCCATAAGGACTGTGGTAGATCATTCCTAGAGTGCATCATGGCTCGAGCAGTCTCAACAACTGTACGGTTTTCCCTCTCACAAGGGTATTGTTGCGGTGTATACGGCATAGTTCGTCTCTGGGTAATTCCCATCTCTTGTAATATTTTTCTAACAATATGACTGCCGTATTCTTCACCAGTATCACTTAGCAGGACTCTAACATGATGACCAGCATTTTCTGATGCACCAAGCATCATTTTCAACTATTCGAGTACTTCAGATTTTCTTTTATAAAGAACACAAAGCGAAATCTAGAACATTCGTCTTTAAAAATAGTTTAATACCTGAATCCTGTCTTGAACTTTTCAAAGGGACCACATACGTCACTCCAGATTAACGTACCAGGGGCTTCAGGTTTTTCTCTGGTTCCCAATTTCATTCTATGAGCTTTTCCGTAAACACAGCCTTCACATAGCTCGCTGTCCAACTTAACTTCAATTCCCAGCTGTCGCTTGATTGTGGCCTTGACATGCTTTTTGATTTGGTGGCCCAAACGTTCATGATACAATTGTAAGAGATTATCATTAGAAACATTATTTACAGAAGCTTGTGGAAAAACAATTCTCACTGCTAGTTTATATAATCCACCAGATTGATTTCTACTCCCAAACCAAACAACCTGCTCATTTACTTTAAATTCACAAACAGCAACATTTGAAGAAAATTCACTTTGGGGCTGTTTGTCATGAACAGCCAGAGTAGAAAATAGAATTTTCTTAATATTTGGGACGAGCCACACATCAGTTAAAATAAGGTCATTCCACTGGCCATTTGTCGATGCCCGAACCTCAATTGTTCCTTTGCCAAGTGCTTTAACATAGTCACCATTCGCAGTAATTATACTATGAGGTAAATTTTTATCAAAAGGTGTATATTGACAAAATATATCTCTATTTCTTTTAATTTTGCTTCTGTCCATACTCTTTCTTCTTCTATCTGTTCTTTCTTCCATTTTTCTTCTTTTATTTTAATCTGATCAATTTCCTTATTTATGACATCAATGTTCATTTTAATGTGTTTATAAGATTCCTCCATTTCTTATTCTTATTGCCGCATTTTATTCTTTCATTTCTTTTCTGCCCTTTTCGACATCCTTTTTTATTTCCTTGTAGTTGTTTGTTAGTTTGTTTAGTGAGTCTGATATTTTCTGTTGTATCTCTTCCATTTTATTCTCGTTGCTTTTATTTTCTATACCTGTATGTTCTTTTGTGGGTGATCTTCTAAGTAATGAGCTTTTTTAAATATTCTACTAGTGTCTTCGTCTCCTTCCAGTAGGTCTCTCTGTCTAATTTTACCAGTGTTATAACTACGCTCATTTAGCGTCAGTTCAGCCGGTGCTAACACTAACACCCCTACTTGTTGGTAATTTCTCACCATACTTATTTTCACTTCAAATTATATTTTCTCGCCGTGTTTCTCTCAACCCTCTGCGTTCTCTCTTCCTTTTCTACTTGTACTTAGTTCGCAGTTTAAGGCACGGGTACATGAAATAATATTTGAAGGTTATGTCCTGAATGATTTTTTTTATTTCACTTTTTACTGCACCAATTGTTAAATATTTTTGTGTGAATCTTTACAATAATTACAGAACGACGCAATATTTTCTAACAAAAAAGCGAGGCTATTAATTACTTGTTCAGGGGAATATGTCATCAAACTGTCATTCACTACCTCACGTTGCAAGTAGTAGAATCCGGGCTGTCCGAAACCATCCACTGTCCGCGATACTACCCAACTTTCCCCTAATCAATACATTTACAGCTTTACATAAATCTGGTCGTGTGCAAATCATTTTGTACAACAGACATCAGAATAAAAAGCTATAAAATGTATCTTATTTTCATGTGGTGTACTTACAACCTAACATTCACGGATTTTAAATTTGTTTATGACTGTTTCTATGTATGACCGTTGATCTAAAATTATTCTACCATGGTTTCATGTAATTTTAATATCCAAAAATAGTTTATTTTCTTTTAAATCGACCATAGCAAATTAATTTATAAAATAATTCTTCAAGTTATTCATGGTTGAAATATTCTCTGTTGCAATTACTAAATCAACTTAATTAATTGCTTGTTCCCATTGAACTCTATCATCATCATTCTTAATTTCCTCATACTCTTACTCCTTATCTCAGAAAATATTTGTTTCATTATTTTGAAATTAAGATGCACCTTTGTGCTTATAATTTTATTATTATTTGATTTATCTCTAACAGATTTATTTGACTCAACTGCTGATGTTGATTGCATTTCATAAACATTAGTTTTATCACTGGGGTTTCAGAACAAACTCTTTTCGTTATTACTTTTGATTCTACTACTAATTTTGATAAAATTTCAGAAATATTAGTTTCATCACATGCGGTTTAAAATCAGTCCCTCTTGTTTTTACCATACGCCTTGTTTTCAGAAAATATATTTCTGCAACAATAACGTGCTTAATTACTACGCATTTTGCAGGTTCCACATATCACTTTTTATACCCATTTATTATATATCCTACCAGTATTCCTTTACAGGAGTCTTATATCAAATTTCTATTTTACTGATACTATCATGCACATTTGAACTATTTTATTTGCCACAAATTCTTTGAAAACTGAAAAATACAATTATTTTCTACTTGCTATTTTTGTTTTATATGCAATATCAAGAGAAGTTACCTAATTTCACATGTATTTGAAACCGAGATATTAAAAACAAAAAATATTTTTAGCCAAATAATATCTTTGGCTCATATTTGTAAAACATCTTCAATGTAAAAAAAGCTTCTCGTATCTTTAGCCTAAACCTAAAGATATAATTTTTTTTGTAAACAGGGAATGGTTGAGAAATGGTTACAGCAAGTTGAGAGACTTATGATCCAATCAATGATATATATATGTGATCAAGCCCTATGTGCATATGAAAACTCTGAACGTCCTGTTTGGATATTAACATGGCCAGGGCAAACTGTACAATGTTGTAATTGTATTTTCTGGACGTCAGAATCTACTGAAGCAATAAAAAATAACACTT
The DNA here is from genome assembly GCA_944738965.1 of Nebria brevicollis. NCBI lineage: Eukaryota > Metazoa > Arthropoda > Insecta > Coleoptera > Carabidae > Nebria > Nebria brevicollis. The sequence continues at coordinate 9,836,965 of OX122903.1, forward strand.
TAGCAGCATACTACGATAAATGTACTACACAAATAGAGCAAAGTGTCAGTTTAGTACAAGGGAAATTACTTCCTGGCAATCAAGTTACAGTTGAGGCTCTCATTGTTATTGATGTCCATGGTATGTTTTAATTTTTACTAAAAATTATGCATTTCCTTCATTGTATTCAGTAAAGTACAGCACATAAATTTTCAAATGAAGGTAGATAGTATAGGAAAAAAGTTGGGAGTGAAGAATTAATATTCTAAACATGTAATATTCTAAATATGTAAATGTTGTAAAAATTATTACACATTTATAATTTAAATGGTTTATGACTTCAGGGAATAGCATTTGCTTATATGACAATAGAATGTTTCATTTAAAGTATGTATCCATCAGTTTCTGAACATTTAAAACCAACTTTACCTAATACGTCATCATTTCCAGAACGGGAAAAATTATTACTCTTGAAAAGACAGTCTGTAATTTAAAATCAATTGAACTAATTTGGTATTTCTACAACGGCCTTTAACTTTTGCTTTCATGACAGTAATTTCAAACGTATTTCCATCGATAAGATAAAACTTCATTATTTCTATAACTTCAATTTCAATGGTATATGAGTTTAAACAACCGCATTTGATTATATGACAGTAGTCTGTTTTATTTTAAATAAATTTCCATCATTTTCTGCACAGTTAATACGAACTGCAACACGTCATCATTTCTAAAATGCTCTTTAACTTTTTTGGAGAAATAAATCACATTAGTATTTGACTTCAGACGACAGCTTCTGCTTATATGACAGCAGAATATATCATTTAAAATTAATTTCCATCAGTTTCTGATCATTTACAACCAACTTTATCTAATACGTCATCATTTCCAGAACGGGCAAAAATAAAAAATACTCTTGAAAAGACAGTCTGTAATTTAAAATCAATTGAACCAATTTGATATTTTTATTAATTTGGACTTCATATATGAACTGAAAATCAGTTCATTTTCTAATACAATTTATTGCATAGTACTTTACAATAAGTAGCAAATATAGAACTACAATAATAGACTTAGCAATAAAAATAAAACTTCTTTAAAGGTCGTGACATTATAAATAATTTGCGTAACCTGAAAATTAATAGTATAGCAGATTTCAATTGGATATCACAATTACGATATTACTGGAAAAGAAATGCTGTTGACGTTAATATGATAACCACTACAGTAGCATATGGTTTTGAATATTTGGGTAATATAGGTCGATTAGTAGCTACACCACTAACTGATAGATGCTTCAGGTAAACATATTTAAGATGCACAATGAGATAATTTGTCTACAGTTGATTTTGTTTCAGAACTTTAATGGGAGCGTTGAAATTAAATTTGGGTGGTGCACCCGAAGGTCCTGCCGGTACTGGTAAGACAGAAACATGTAAAGATTTAGCTAAAGCTGTTGCTAAAAAATGTGTCGTATTCAATTGTTCCGATGGTCTCGACTACAAAGCCCTTGGTAAATTCTTCAAGGTATCGTTATTCAAAGTATTTTAATATGAGAATTGAATCGGATGGTAGCTACTTCAGCAGCAAATGTTATTTAAATTTTGTGCTCAATCTATTTATGTTAAAGTATATTTCATGCCTTTTCTATCAACATTTGATGTTTGTTTATTGTTTTTAGGGATTGGCGCAAGCTGGTGCATGGGCATGTTTCGATGAATTTAACCGTATTGAGTTAGAAGTTTTGTCAGTAGTTGCTCAACAAATATTATGTATCCAAATGGCAGTTGCTCAAAAATTAGAGAAATTTGTCTTTGAAGGTACTGAGTTGAATTTAGATCCAACTTGTACCTGTTTCATAACAATGAATCCTGGGTAAATAATTTATATTTTAATATGATTTTTTAAATCATGCTCTTACAAAACTTTAATATTTTGCTTCAACTTGATGGGATATTTACTTGATTTTCTGGTGTGACAAATGACGTATAATTTAGCGATTTCGCTTGACCTGATAATGTCGCCTATCAGCTACTTTTAGACTCACCACATCTTTGACACTTATATTCATTTTGATACTGGTCGTCACATATTGATTTGGTTTATAATCTTCAAGTAGTTGGTAAGTTTTTTCTTTGTACGGTACAATCACGTCGATTTCTCACTTACATAACACACGAATTTTACGAATAAATTGCTGCATGTACTATTATAGCACGACTTGACGTAGATTTCGGCGCAAATTTCCAAATGAGAGCGTTGAAGCATGACAGTTTTGTAAAAGAAATACCTTTATCATGAGCTAAACCTAATTATAAAATATAAGGTTTTGCTTAAAATATAATTATTCTCAAAGATATATACTTTAAAATAATGTAAATAAAATCAATTTTTTTGAAACCGTCACCATATTGTTCCCCCTTAATATATGTAGCAAACAAAATTAATAAAGCTCTAATCAGTGATAAAACGCAATTTACAGTTTTGTATCAGCAGGTTCCTAAATCAAAAATTCATTATTAGTTACTAAAACAATTTCTTGCTAAATATCTTTATCAATTTAGATACGCTGGGCGATCAGAGCTACCTGATAACTTAAAAGTATTATTCCGTACAGTAGCAATGATGGTACCTGATTACGCGATGATTGGGGAAATTACTTTGTATTCAAATGGATTCGTAAAGGCACCAATGTAATATACTTTTATTTAATATATATATATATATATATATATATATATATATATATATATATATATATATATATATATATATATATATATATATATATATATATATATATATATTTGTTTGTATCTGTTTTATTAGTTTAGCGCAGAAAATCGTTCATACATATAAACTATGTTCCGAACAACTGTCTTCTCAAAATCATTATGATTATGGAATGCGAGCAGTTAAATCGGTATTGTTAGCAGCTGGATCTTTGAAAAAAGCATATCCAACTCAAGATGAATCAGAATTGGTTCTTCGAGCAATAATAGATGTAAATTTACCGAAATTTTTAGCCCAGGTTAGTCATTACAAACACACAAAAATTGTGGTAATTTTTCTCGAAACTGTGAGGAAATATATTAAGATGTTGATGATATCTGAAACCAATTTTACATTGTTGTGCTGTGACTATGTTTTATGAGAAAGAGAGAATAGAAAAACCATTTTACAATAGACAGAGGGTATTTGCAATTTATGATACTTATAAACATTATTCGTTTTTTAGGATATTCCATTATTTGAAGGAATATTTTCTGACCTCTTCCCTGGTGTAAATCTGCCAAAACCTGATCGAGATGAGTTAGAAGAGTGCTTATTAAAAGAATTAACACGTAGAAATTTACAACCTACTCCATGGTACGTAGAAAAAGTTATTCAAGTATACGAAATGATTCTTGTTCGACATGGGTTGATGATCGTTGGTGAACCAATGGGAGGTAAAACGTGTGCTTATCAGGTAAGTGTAATGAGATTACATTTTATTTATACTCATATTTATATATATATATATATATATATATATATATATATATATATATATATATATATATTTAACCTTAGTCATTAGGCGAAGCATTGAGTCTTTTATCGCAGAACGCAAAAGCTAAACATAAAGAATTTCGAGTTATATATAGTATAATTAATCCAAAAGCTATAACAATGGGCCAATTATATGGAGCATTTGATCCGTCATCCCATGAATGGTCTGATGGTGTTCTTGCAAATATATTTAGAATGTATGCTGTTGCACCAACAAAAGATCGTAAATGGATTTTATTTGATGGACCGGTAGATGCTGTTTGGATTGAAAATATGAACACCGTGCTAGATGATAATAAAAAATTATGCCTCATGTCTGGAGAAATTATTCAAGTAATATAAATACCATCAAAAATCTGAAGTAGTTTATCTCCTATTCGCTTTGAAAAAATTAATTAAGAAACCGATATGCTTCTAACTTGTATAGATATATGTACCGTAGTCTGTTTCTTCAGAAGGTTAAATATACTTATTTATATCTGAACTATTATAACGAATATAATGTTATTTGTTGTGATATAATGCATAAGCTAAAATTCGAAATTTGCAAAACCGCATGAATGTTCTTGTCAATAATTAACCATACATGAGCAACTTGCTATTTGATTAGTTACTTGAAAATCTTCCTAATATTTAAATATATTAAATTTAAGTGTTGATTATAAAATAAATGCTAAAATATGTATCTGATAACTGTTCGCATTAGAATTCCAAATCCTCCGATTTCTAAATAGTGCTACAGAATTCTTACACTATAACTTACAATACCGCACCGAATGTATCAGAAGAGAATTTTATAATCCTTTCATCAGGTCAAATTAACAATAACGATTCAAAACGACATTTCTTAATGCAAAATGTTTACACTTGCAGTTCAATATTTTATTCAACAATATAATGCTTACATCATCTAAAAGCTTTTTGTAGTTTGAAATTCTATTATTAAATGTTAAAAACACGAGAATATCCTATAATGCAGTAGTTTCTAATATACCAGTAGTATTGGCATGAAATGAAATCAAGTGGAAATATATATTTTTTAAATATAATACAAATTTTACTACTATGAAACCGAGATTTCGGCATTCATGATATATTAGTTCGCGAGGCTTGATTTTGTCCTAATCTTCTTCAACTGAAACAATCTCTCATAAGTAAACGATAATTCTACACTCAAGAAAATCTTTGGCTTCTAATATATAATAACCATTTGAATAGTTTTCAATGATGTCGTTTTTTCACATAACCTTGACACAAAAACTAATATACAGTAAGACCCCGCTTAACGCGGGGTATACGTTCCATCAAAGGAGAGCGTTATACGAAACAGCGCTAAACGAGGTCATCTCATCATGTAAATAATGGGTTTAAAACAATAAAAATACGTATGTATAACACCGCAGTGAAGAAGCAATGAAGATAAATTACTATGAATTACGCGAAAGCCCAACGCTGTGTGTAATTTTTGGGGAATCCCACTATTGCGATAAAACCGCGTTAAACCGGAACAGCGCTAAGCGGATCAGCGCTAAGCGGGGTCTTACTGTACATTATATCGTGAACAATACTGCTATGTATGGCTATTATTGGCAAAGATCTATAGCCGGGTTTGACCTCGATATCTTACTATATCAATTTTAATTGCGAAACAAAATGGAGATAATTGCTTTTGATCATATTACTAGTAGTACACTGATTGAATTTGTTGAAATCAGCTGCGGTTTTAAATTTTTTACTAATAACAATTTAATAAATATCATTATAAATTGGCAATTTTGAAGAAAAAGAAACATCTATGAGCCAATTAATAAAATTTCAAGTAATGGATTTTAATATATTAAATAAAGGGCATTTATTTCAAATAGTGTCGCAGATTTTATTTAGCTTCATGAAACTACACATTTATTTTCTGAACTATTTCCGTGAATATAATGATGGGATATGTCCAACTCGTATGAATTTGTTCCATTGCGTCCCTGGACAATTGCTACCAGGTTTAATTATTAGCCGAACTACTTTCTCCTAAAATTGTATGTACGTATGTACCGTATGTATATACCCTATATATGTACCGTAAGTACGTATGTAGTGGGAACAAACAAGTCATCAGTAAATTAAAGTATATGATATTTAATGAGCCTGAAGAATAGCGGGAACACTATTACACTATCACTGAAGCAAAATAAATAGATGTTTCTACTTTTCTTTAAAGCTTTGCTCTAGAGCATTTTCTTATATCGTTAATAAATATAATGTCAATTATTCAGCTGGTTCTAACTGAAACAACTATATGTATATAGAAAATTTTAGTAAATCTAATAAGACTTTCCTCTTCTAGATGTCAAATAAAATGAATTTAATCTTTGAACCCGCTGATTTAGATCAAGCATCACCTGCCACTGTATCCCGATGTGGTATGATCTATTTAGAACCATCTCAATTGGGATGGACCCCGTTGTTATTATCATATGTTAATATATTAAAAAAAACTTTGCTCCCTGAACAAATGGAATTGTTTATGGAAATGGTTGACTGGCTAATGCCTATTTGTTTTGATTTCATTCATCTTCATTGTAAACTATTTATAGTTACGTCAGAATTGCATTTGCTTCAAGTACGTTTATGTAGTAGGAATTAATATAAATCAATGTAAGTTACCGATAATAAGAATAGTATTAATAAAATTATGTAGCTATACATATCTAATGCTTCAACATAGTTATAGCTGAGTTTTAAATGTAACCCTAGTAGCACAATATTAGTTGGCATATTGGCTCAATATGGTTAGAAATAGCATAGTACAATATTGGCGGTATATGTCAAACCCAGAGGCACGCTGTGCTTAGCTATTCATATGTTTGTACTCATTTCTACGTTTCGCACGTTATCTCGGCAAAAAAAGTCGGCACGTGACAAACGATGCGGGGTTCAAAATTGTACGCGTTAACCGCTGAGGGGCATGTTAACCTTTTGGCGAGAATCGGCGGCGCATTTATTTTGAAATATTGCACCTGTATTTCTCGCGTAATTAATGAAAAAAATCAATATGTTAGGGCAATAGAAGAACCTTTATGATATTGTGTGTATGCAATGGCAAACTTCTTTAATAAAGCTATATTTTCAAATTTCATGTTATGTGCGTTACTGCACATGCGCAATAAGATAAATTATGCTGCGTTTGTTTGGTTTCGTTGTACAAAATGTAAAAATACAACGAAACCAAACAAACGCAGCGTAATTTATCTTACTGCGCATGTGCAGTAACGCACATAACATAAAATGTACTTTCAATTTGAAAATATAGCTTTATTTAGGATGTTCGCCATTGCATACATACAATATCATAAAGATTCATCGACAAATTCAGAAGTAATATCTCAAAATAAATGAGTCACCGATTCTCGCCATAAAGTTAACATGTCTCTCAGTGTTGAACGGGAACATTTTTGAACCCCACGTCGTTTGTCACGTGCCCACTTTTATTGCCTTTAGGAAGTTAGGTAAGAAGAAAAAACTATTTGTCGATACTTGTAAATTATTACTTCAGTTTTTAAAATAGGTTTCATTAACATTTTTGGTAAATTTGTACTAGCTTCACATAATACGCCACTTGTTTCTGCAAGATTGTTATAGCGCTTGCGCTTGATATTCCACATTAAGCCAAGATACAATATGTATCCGATATTTATTTTATATTGGTTTGGTATTTGGTGCTACTAGGGAAGCAAGCAAATATAAATGATTTATTATTAATTGTTTTTGTGGTTGGCACTTAGTGAAATATAGTTTAAGCTTACTAAATAAAAACACTAGGTAATTTTCACATATTTGTGAAAATTACCAAATTTTTTTATTTAGTAAGTTTAAACAATGATTTATATACGCATGGTCATACTACTTTATATACAGATCGAGATTTGCCGGTTGCCTTTCTTATCTATCCTAGTCTTTGTAGTATTCTGTTTCAAAATCGTTACTTACATTGTTTTATTTCTTAATCTTACTAGTTCAAGCGACCAAATAACTTGAATGTAAATTAATATTGCCTTTTTTTTAGAGTTTTCAAAGATTATTTTCATGTATGCTGGAGGGTGCACAAGTTAGTACTATGTACTTGCAGTGTGTATTCCTATTTTGTTTAGCTTGGGGCCTGGGTTGCACTATGACTGGTGATGATAGAAAAAAATTTGATGTATTCTTTCGGAAAGTTATTTACGGAGAAGATAAACAGAACCCGAAACCAAAATCATTCAAAGTCGCGAAAAATCAGTTATTCCCGGAGAAAGCTCTTGTATTTGATTTCTTTTACGATAAAAAAAATAATGGTGCATGGGTTCCTTGGGTGGATACTATCGAACGATTAGTAATCCCACTTACTGCTAAGGTATTATTATATCACTGAGAGGACAACCCAATTAACAGATCGAGAATTTGACTGAGATTGTGTGGACGTATTTTAATAATCACCAATAACGCTATATAAATCTGTAGTTCACTTTTACAACGAATTTCAATTATATTTATCGTTCAGAGAAAGGAAAACAAATTTTGCTAATTATATGCAAACAACGATTGTTTCATTCTTATATAATTATATTTTGAAACCACAGTAATTTTTTTTTGCATGTACTTCATTCTATATCGTTATAAAATTTAAATACATACTCGAGGTGGTTAGACAATCATTCACCAATCAATTCTACTCGTAGCCATACATACGAGGGCGGGTCAATAAGTCCGTGACTTTTTGAAAGAGACACAGGTTTTTTGACAATAAATCAATTTATTTTTCTACATAGTCTCCTTTGAGCTCTATACACTTCGTCCAACGTTTCTCCAATTTTTTTATCCCTTCCAAAAAATAAGTTTTGTCCAGATCCTCAAAATAGGTGTTTGTTTGTAAGATGATTTCATCATTGGAGTCAAATCTCTTTCCGCCGAGCCATTTCTTTAAGTTTGGAAACAAGAAATAGTCACTCGGGGCTAAATCCGGAGAATAGGGTGGATGAGGGAGAAATTCATAGCCCAATTCATGAAATTTCGCCATGGAGACTATACATGTGTGCACCCTTGCATTGTCTTGCAGGAAAGAATTTTTTTCTTGGCCAAATGCGGTCGTTTTTTCTTCAAATCGTCATTGAATCGGTCCAATAAGGTGGCATAATATTCGCCATTGATTGTTCTTCCCTTTCATGTGGATTATACCGCGTGCATCCCAAAAAACGGTCGCCATGACTTTATTGGCTGACAAACCCACCTTGGCCTTCTTCGGCGCCGATTCACCCGAAAAGACCCACTGTTTTGACTGCTGTTTGGTCTCTGGTGTGTTGTGGTGAACCCATGTTTCGTCCACGGTTACGAAACGGCGCAAAAACTCATCCATATTGCGGTTGAACAACGCTAAACACTCCTTTGAAGTTGTCACACGATTGCGTTTGTGGTCGATTGTGAGCAAACGCGGCACCGTCGTCTGGTTTCAATGACTGACAAATACAAACTAAATGACGTGGCTTGTTCAAAATTTGACAAGAATCAACTGATAGATGCTTAGATGCTTGTTAACAGGAGCAGTGTTGCCCTTCCTGTTAAGAGGCGGGATATTCAACTAGTCACGGACTTATTGACCAGCCCTCGTATTTATTTCGTTCACTCAAATTCTTCATACACGCTCTTCTATTCCGCTTGTTCATAACATTTCTTTCACGCTATTAGTTCTCAATCATATTTATCTACCTTATTCAAGAACGACACCACTTTCTCATACCACTCATCTCGCCTACGTAATTCTACAAAAGTTGTCCGTAAATTAAGGTCTTCAACGAACTACCGTTGCGACCCCTACCTCGCTACGACGCTCGGTCTTGGCTTAGCAGCCGTTAACAATGGAAGAGAAAATCGACGATCCCGCCAAGTGTGAATTGCGTTCAGTGATTAGATTACTGTGGTTTTAGGGGTCACCTTCTATTGAAATCTAACACCAATTGACCAATGTGTATGGAGAAAAGTGTATGGACATAAAAAATATGCAGAAGTGGTGCAGGGAGATCAGAGAAGGCCGTACAAACGTGCACAACGAGGCCGGTAGCGGGCGTTCATCAGTTTCGGACGAGACAGTGACGTAAGTTGAGGAACGTCTGCTTGCAGTGTGCGAGAAATTGCCGAACTGATGGGCACGTCTTTAAGACTGTCGTGGACAAGATTTTGACGGAAATTTTGAAGTATTTCAAGGTATGTGCCAGGTAGGTGCCGCGGATGCTCACTAATGAACACAAAAAGAACCGCATGGATCTCATCGCCAAATTCGGTTGGGAAATCCTTGGCCATCCTCCATACAGCTCTGATTTGGCTCTCAGTGACTACCATTTGTTCCCCAACTTGAAACAACACTTGGAGGGAACGAAATTCTTAAGCGACGCAGAGCTGGAGGCAACTATCGATATCATCCTGCGCGAGTCGGCAGGATAGTGGTACGAAGCGGGTTTGAAAAAGCTCCCGGAGCGCCTCCAAAAGTGCATTGATCGCAATGGGGATTACGTAGAAAAATTGCTAAAAGACTAAGCTTTCAGAATCTTTACTTGGTTTTGCAAGAAAATGAGGTATACTATGTGAAAAAAAATTGGGGACCTTAATTTACGGACAACCCTCATATTTCGACAATCTTTCATTCGACATATTCTACGTACAACATTTTTATAGTATCGGACTGCTCATTCACTCACGTATTTTAATTACTATTTTCTATTAAGCACACAACAAATAGCTCTCACAAATTAAATTGTTACAGCAGTCACACGGTTTTTGTGTCTGTTTCACCAAATTCAACATATACTCTCATACATCGACAATAGCCCACGTACATCATTTTACAGATATAACCTTGGAGCCTTAGAATTATTAATTTGTTTCACAAACTTTCCTAGAATCTCTAAAATCTTATAACAAACAGATGCTCTTCTCCTAATCTCTCGAAAAATTGTTTCGGAATAAAACTTACATAATGTGATGGAAATCTTATAAATATTGTCAGAATAAAATTCAATATGACGATTTCCAGGATATTAATAGTATCTTCCTCATTTTAAATGGGCGCCAACTTAGATTTTATCGTAGTTGAAAAGCTTTTTCTTTTCTCTTTGACTTAAAACTTTGTTTATTATTTTCATTTTCAATCAAAACAAATGTAGGGGAATAACTGGTAACAATAAAACAAAATTTATTATAACGGCGCACTGTCGTTATCAAATCAGTACCTATCTCAGTTGTTAAAACAATTAGTTGATATTATTTATTTGTTGAATTTAATGATGAAGTTATTTATTACGTATTTGATATTATTTGAAGTTTAAAAATGCCAACTTTTCCAATATTATAACAACATGATATATTTTATGCATACATCAAATGTGATAAAAACTTCCGCTTTGCTCCACTAATTAATTTCAATGCTTTTTCTGACATATAGCAACCCAGTTTTTAAACCTAGTCCAAATTGCGTTTTCTTGACTGCTACAATTTTCCCAAATTAATACTGGCGAGCAAGACATCGGTGACGATTAAATGATTTTTTGTTCCCCTGCTATACCTTTTGGACTTGAATTTTTGGCTGCCCTCGGTAGTCTTCTCGTTTAGCCACGAACTCACGATTTCCACGTTAATCAGCGCAACGATTCTTATGTCGGATTCATTGCGCATTTTGACACCTATCAACAGCTCAAACGGCGTTCTTCCAATACTGCGGTGATACGATGAGTTCATTGCTCTCTGTACCGTTGTGCTGGATCCATATTGACGCCAATGTTGAATTTACTCTTTTCATCTGATCATTTGCGAGTGTTTCAGCATCACAATACTCTTAAACTCTTTTAACGTAAACACTGTTCTTTTATCAGTAACGATTTGGACCGGGTTAGTGAAACCCGTTTTCTGCACATCTAACTTCGTAATTACTTTTCTCTTTGTAGTTAACTTGTTGAAAATATAGCTGTATCCCTTCTGAGTCGATGCAAATGTGGTCAACTTGGTATCTATGAAGCGGAATGCTCTCCTTTAAGATAGAATGAAGTAGTCCTCTTGATTTTCCAGATTTACGATTAACCAAAAGACACTTAGTGCAGCTGGAAATCACCCGTTCTATAATCTTCCTTGTGCCAAGAACATAAAATTCTTGCTTTAGCTCTTCTTCGATACATTGCGTAACGTAAAATCCCTTCTCGTATTCGTTCTTGGCAATTTCATACTGCATCGAACGCGCAACTACAAGCGTTTCCTGTCCATCACAGAATTTGAAAAGAATTCCGTCTCGCAGTATGTGTCTAATTGCGTTCAGTCCTTCATCTAGCTGCTAAGCTCGTTTGATCCTGACCAATAGTCGAACTACGATTTCATAAAGAACTCCGGGATGACGACGGAGGGTATCTGCGTGAGGAATTTTCGCATTAGCCCGATGCTCGATGATGTAATCAAATTCTTCCATCACTATAGCCCACCTTGCAACTTTAGGAGAAAGGTCCTTTTTATACTCGGAATCTTTTTAGTACGGTGACCACCGCGAGCACTTTCAATTGGTGGCTACTATACTTTTCTTCCTCGGGCTCTCTTACTCATCAAAGATACGGGATGTAATTGACTATCGTCTGGAAGTCGATACAAAAGTAGGGTGCCACTGCTGTGCTTGCTGGCGTCTGTATGAATCTCTATTTCATACGTTGTATTGTAAATGATCAAAACTGGGTCCTTCGTTAAAAACTTCTTTAAATAGTTAAAAGCAATCTCCAGGTGAAACCAAAATTGGTTATCTTTCTTCAATAGATCACTTAGCAGTCTCGCAACTTTTACGTAGTCTGGCATGAATTTCCCATTAATCCTAAAAAACTAAGAACATCTGTGGTAGATTTTAGTTCCGGATAATATGGAACAGCGGCCACCGTGTCTGGAGAGGGATAAACTTTTCCATCCTCGACTACATGACCCAAAAGAAAAATTCGATCCTTTTCTCAAGAATTTACACTTTTCGATTATAATCTCCAATTCACAAACCTGGGTTACTTGCAGCGCAAGTTGTAGGTGACGAATGACTACTTCTTCATTTTGTCCTGTAATTAATAAGTCGTCCATGCATATGAAAACTGTGTTATCTCGCACAAGTTTCCATAATATACAATTTATATAGCGTTGTAATACGGCCGGCGAGTTACTGAATACAAAAGGCACATTTAGAAACTGAAAGTAGTTATCGATCTCGAAGAACATTTTTGTTTAATCTTCAATAATCGATACACACTCTGGGCGTTCCATCTTTCTTCGTGGCTACTACGACTGGACTTGCATATTCGTATATGCTAGGTTCAACGATACCTTCTTCAAGCCACTGTTGCACATGATTATCTAATACTTCCTTTTCCGCTGGTGTTAATTGTCTCGGACGACTGTGTATTAGCTGCTCCTACTTAATGATTATGCTCATCCCGACTTCCGTTTTCATTTCTTTAACTGGTACGTAGTTGACAACAATATTCTTGATTTTTCCTCTGGCTTCATACATTGGTTGCTTCTCCTCGTCCAGTTTCTCTTTTTGGATTGTATTTATTTGTATTATCATTGCCTCTAACTTTATTTTGGCTATCTTGGTCTCATTTTGGTTCTTCAGGACTTCCGCCTGATCCAACAAGTCATTACCGATTATGGCAGCCATCTTCAGCACGTCCTGAGAGATAACGTAAATATCTGTCTAGAAAGTGTTGCCGTCTATCTTGCTTTCAGTTGAGAAATAACCTCTCGGCGAAACAATTCCTTCTGAAACCAGTAGGCATCAACTCTGTTCTCTCCAAGGAAGTTCTAGTTCTACTGGCATGCGATATCCACCAGAGCATCAATCTTCTGGTCCTTAATTATTATCTCTATCGTCCTGATGCTGGCTGTCGATTTAACTGCTGCATTCACCTCTGTCTTCTTTTCTTCTTTTCTGTCTTTCTCTATGCACTTGATCACAATTTGTCCAAAGCCGTTGTATCGGATACATCGCGGTCCCTTGTTCTTGAACTTGCAATCCACTGACTTATGTCGATCTTTGCTAGCACCATTGAAACGTGCATTCTTCCCGAGCGATGGATTGCTTCCCGTTGATTTAAAATGATCATTCATTTTCCATTCTTTTTGTGCGTTACATTTTTGCTTTGCAACCGAATACTCCTTTCGTAGGCAGTATCATGATTGCGTAGCTTCTCCTTGAAATACAAGTTAATTCATATAAAATCAGCTTGCATCCGGGATTGATATCGATTCCATCAATGACATATATTGCTTTAGTGAATTGTCGTCAATGTTACTTCTGCTTCTACTTCTACCTTCATCACCAACAGATATTCTTTCTAGGATTCTTCTTTATTCTTTCGTCATTTATTAAAATATAAATTCTCCTTTCATAGTTAAAAAAATTTGATATAATATTAGTTGCTTTAGCTCTCACACAATAGATTTGTAATCTTTTATGACTATTTCAACATCAGCTATTTAGTTTTGCATGTAAATTAATGTCATATTGTGAACAAATGAAGCACTCATTTTCCCATTACAGTGTTCTGCTACTCAACGCTATCATTGCACACTCCACACTCTTAATTTGCATTTATCAAATATACATGTTCCTTTCTTTATTCAGCTTAATCAAATATAAATTAATTTAAAGTACCTAATTGTTTATATCATTTTATGTTTCTAAATACGACCAATTAGAATACCAATTGTCTATAAGTAACCAGAAATTACGTTCGCATTACTTTCTCAGCATATTCCTGATCTCTGAGTCCAATAATCACCTCATCAATAAAATCACTTATATTTGTAGATCAGCGAAATTATGATACAAACTAATGAAACCTGTTGTCAGAAATTTTTCTTAAATTTATGTCTGACAGCCGGCATACCAATCATGTTTTGCGGTCCAACTGGTACAGGAAAATCAGCTGTAGTGTTAAATCATATTATTAATATGCCAAAAGAAAAGATTTTAGCGAACACTATAAATTTTAGTGCGCAGACTACTGCAGCTCAAGTATGCGTTAGCATATACATAAATCAATGCGTGACTATTAACAACTTTTTTAATATCAAATTTAGACACAAGAGATTATTATGTCTAAGTTAGATCGTAGGCGTAAGGGCGTATTTGGACCGTCCATGGGGAAAAAATGTGTATTGTTTGTAGATGATTTAGGAATGCCCATGAAGGAAGAATGGGGTGCACAACCGCCAATTGAATTATTAAGACAACTCATTGATCATGGCCATTGGTTCGACAGAGAAACAAATAAATTGGAGCTTGTTGATATTGTAAGTTACTTTTTCCAAAACCTCGGGAACTTATTATATAACAATGGTCGGGAAATTTACACCACCCATAACTATATAGCACGCACAGTAATCCCCAGTAGCACAGTAATATAATACCAATATTGGTTGCCATATTGGCTCAATGTGGTTGGGGTTAACATACTACAATATTGGCAGTATATGTCAAACCCAGAAACGCGTTGTGTTTAGCTATTCATAGTTGTATACTAGTTTCCATGTTTCTCACGTTATATTAGGTAGTAAAGCAAGGAAAAAAACTATTTGGCGATAATACTACTTCAGTTTTTAAAACAGGTTTCATTAACATTTTAGATAAATTTTTGCTAGCTTCAAAAAAAAAAGTTACCTTTGCTGATATTTTATTTTAATAAATTATCAATCGCTGCTTTTATTTTTGTTTTAGTAAAAGTTAAGGTTCCCGAAAAGAAAATAATTCTTCGGTTTTTCATATTCATGATTACTTCTACAATCAACACATATAGTTGCAATCAAAATACATGTTTCTATATAAAATGCAAAATCTGAATTTGCAATACTCATCTTATGCCGTACTATTATAACGGAATAAGATATTCATATTCTCACATGTGAAGCTAAAGGATAACTTAGTTGTACACAGTTTCGTAAATATTACAAAATTTTATATTTCTAGTTATTTGTATGTGCGATGGGAGCTCCTGGTGGAGGATCTAATATGATAACATCTCGATTTACACGTCACAATTTAATCATTGCAATGGATTCGTTTCAAGACACTACTCTAACTAAAATATTTTGTTCTTTAATGGAATGGCATTTTTCCAAAGGTTATGATGATGGTATTGGACGAAATGCCAAAGTAAAGCTAAGATCATATATAAAAATAAAATTACATTGAATGTGCCATTATTATAGATGCTTGTCGGAGGTATAATGGATGTTTATAAAGAAGCAATGACCACTTTCCTTCCAACGCCCGCTAAGTCTCACTATACATTTTCATTGCGTGATTTCTCTCGCGTTATACGTGGTGTTATCTTAATACCACCGTCACACCTGAAAGAAACAGAAAAATTGGTACGACTTTGGGTTCATGAATGTTATAGAGTTTTTTACGACAGACTTACGGATGACGAGGACAGGTACTAGATATTTTGATGTAGAAACAAGATAAAGTATTAAAATGCACTTCTTTATAGAGGAAAATTATTTAAAATAGTAAAAACTGCATGCTATGGAAACTTCAGAGTCCATATGGACAAGATACTAGGGGATCTATTAGCAGAAGGAGAAGAAGTTTTAAAAGATGATAACATAAGAAATTTATTTTTTGGAAATTATATGTTCCCTGATGCAGATCCAAGAATATATGATGAGGTATTTAAAATAAAATAATACTGTAATTTCCATCATTTTTTCATTTTGAATTTTCTTTATTTTTGTTAATAATGATACATTATTTCTTAAAAATTAACGTTTGGACAACATGGCTGGTTTTGTCACTAAGAGAGTGTATATCTGAGTATGTGTGTTTTTTGCGTTGTATGCTTAAACAATGTGTTATTGTGTGTGTTACAGTTTGCTTTACATTTTTTATGTGTTAGGATTGTGTTTTATGCGAAAAGGGGGAACAAAACCCCATTTTAATGCATGGCATTTACTGTAATTTCAGATTTAGATTAAATGTTTGCTAGAAATTGTAATGGGTTTTTTTTGCAACCCTATTTGATGAGATTAGGCGTGATGTTATGTATCTATGTAAGTAAATTATTTTCTAACTATACCACATCACATAACTGCGAAGAGTGATCTAAACGTATCAGTTTTCCTTCAATTATTGTATGTGTGTGTGTGTGTGAGTATAATATAATCCCATCAATTGACGTGGCAAATATCACTTTACATTCTTTCGCCATTCAACTCTATCCTTACACACTTCTTTTGCTTCAGTCAAACTCATTAAATTATCAAACATGTTTTTGTATTCCGCTCGCAACTTGCAGTAAAATTATTTATTGTTCTTGTATCATGGTTAGACTTGACTAACGAATATAATTTTTAAAAAAATTCATGTGTATTTTTTCTGAACATTTATTTAGGTAATGGACTACAATGACTTAGAAAAGCATATGAACTTCTACTTAGGTGAATACAATATGATATCGCGCACACCTATGAATCTCGTAATGTTTAAATTTGCCATCGAACATGTGTCAAGAACATCTCGAGTACTACAGCAAGATAATGGGCACGTTTTATTAGTTGGTATTGGTGGCTCGGGAAGACACAGTGTTGTTAAACTAGCTGCGAGCATGTCAGAGTATACTGTATTTGAGGTTTGATGATCGTAATTAATGTTTACGGAAAGGAAATATAAATGTTCAACTTCTTAGATTGAAATAACACGTAATTATGGTGTAACAGAGTGGCGAGATGACATTAAAGTATTGTTAATGAAAGCTGGTGTAGAAGGAAAACCAATTGTGTTTTTATTCGCCGATACACAAATTGCTCTTGAGACATTCACAGAAGATGTTAATATGATGCTCAATACTGGTGACGTTCCAAATCTATATCAGCCTGATGAAAAAGCGGAAATTCTAGAGAAAATGCAAACGGCCGCACGGGATTCAGTAAATATTTTATTTTATTTGGCACAAATAAGTTGCATACAAACAGATCATACATTTTGTTCATGTACTTATAATATTGAAGCAGACAACATGAACATAGCCACCTACACTTTTACTTTTTGCAATGATATCTTTGCACAATTTAGTTGTATTATTCAATTTTATAAAACCATAAATCTGGTTTTTATTTTACGCACCTTAGAAGGTCTCTAGTACTCACTCTTTTAATGATATTTATATAATTATTCAGTCAGTCATATATAATACAACCATTTAACTTGTGAAATAATACATATATGCATACATACACACATAACATCACACCTAATCCCATCAAATAGGGTGCCAGATAACCCTTAACATTCTTTCATATCTTCACAATCTTTCACCATTCACTCTATCCTTACACACTTCTTTCGCTTCATTCAAACTCATTAAATTAATCCTACATGCTCTTGTATTCCTCTTGCTCACAACTTTTCTTTCACGAAGCTCATTCTCAATCTTGTTTATTTATTTACTCCGAGGACTGCTTCTAATTCTCTTATAAATCTTTTTTGTTAATCTTTCATTCGACATTCTTTGACTGGCACCTATTCTACGTACGACATTTTTTAGGACATCGCACTGCTCATAAACCCACGTATTCCGCTTTCTGTCTCTCCTCGAAACACCACAAATGCCTATCAAAAATTTCATTTCCACAGCATACTTAGTTTTCCAAACCCAACATTCACTACCATCAACGATGGCAAAAGTACACCATTGTACACGTATAATCTTGCATCCTCAGAAATATTAAAATTTCTCGCAAATATTCCTAACGCTCCTAAGATATAACTATATCATTGTTTCATACTACTATCCTATTTATTGAACAATTTGTGAATATTTATCCGTCTTCTTATAACTTATGGTAGATTATATATGAACTTTTAATAAAGAACAGCTAACAATTAAACATTTATTTTAAAAAATAGTTGAATTCTGAAAATTGGTGAACACCATTCTATTTTCTCTAACCTATCAATAGATTGATATTGTTTGCATTCTTCATGGAACCACCGTATGCAATACCCATTATCTTCGACTATTTATTCACCGTTTAATAAATGCTTGAAGATTTCAGAGAAATAGTCTCTGCTTTTACTATGCTCTATTTACATTCTAACCTAGTACCTATAAACTAAATAAATAGTATATTTTAAATAACCATAATATCAATTAATATTCTTAGGGCAGAAAAGTCGAAACTACTCCCTTAGCGTTATATAATTATTTCATAGAGCGAGTTAAAAATAATCTACATATAGCATTAGCTATGAGTCCCATTGGAGACGCATTTAGAACTAGAATACGCATGTTTCCATCTTTAATCAACTGTTGTACAATTGATTGGTAAGCTTGCATCGATAGACGACTATACAAATAATCATTAATGCTTTGTATGCTAGGTTTTTGAATTGGCCTGATGATGCCTTAGAGAAAGTAGCCACCATGTTCTTTGATCAAACGGATTTAGAAGAAGAGGTCAAGCTTCAGTGTATATTAATGTGCAAACATTTTCAAACATCAGTTGAAGAAGCAGCAGTTCAATTTTGGGAGGAATTAAAACGCAGAACATATATAACTCCTACTTCATACTTAGAACTAATACAAACATTCAAAAGCTTATATCAGATGAAAGTTGAACAAATAACACTGCAAAGAAATCGGTAAATATCTTTCTTATGGCTGTAGCGCAGTTTTTAGTAAAATTTGTTATATATTTATTAAAATAGGTATGAAGTTGGTCTGGAAAAGTTAGATTTCGCAGCTGGTCAGATTTCTTTGATGCAGGAAGAACTGCACAATTTGCAGCCTAAACTAATTATTGCTTCTGGAAAAACCGAGAAACTTATGATTAAAATTGAGCAGGACACAGTTTTAGTGGAGAAAAAGAAAGAGGTATAGAAATTAATTTATAAATTAGAGATTACAAAAAGTATAGTCGACACATACTGTTTTTTGATTTTATCCATTGGTTTGGGTTTATTGTTTATTTATTTCTTTTATTGGAGAGTTGCATATTAAGAAATATACTCCACTAGCACTCATCTCACTTCTTGCACAAAATAAACATGTAATAAAAGCTGACATTCTGGATTAGAATACCTTTGGACATATTCAGAGTCCAAACACTGGCATATGGTTACCGTAACAAAAAATGTTAAGTTTTCGTAACTTAATGAGGTATTCTTTATATGTTTTTCATAAGAATTCAACGTTTGTCTTATGATGTACTTTGTCGCTTGCATTTATGAAGTATTAGAGCAATGAAGGAGATCAAAAAAGTAACGCTATATTTTTATTAAAAATATACTATAGCTGCTGGGGCTTATTACCATATGTTATTCTGTGTCAATAAAAATAAAAAATTCAGCTCTCTAAGTTGCAAAATTGTATAAATATTATTATCTTTACGACGTATTTAAGTTCCGTGGCCATAAAATATTTTAACATCTGCAGTGTCATGCACCTAACTTTCTTATATGCTTTTCACATCCTATTTTCATTATTTTTCTAATTTATAATATTTGATCTAACCTTTGGAATACTTTTACACTAAATATATTTCTTAGAATAAATATAAAATGTCAAACTTCAAATTATTTAATTCTATTTTGTTTTTCTTGATAAACTATTCACAGGCGCAGATGATACGGTTTATTTAAAAATAAATATAATATGAAAAAATTTCCAGAGCCATTTTCTTGTTTCCGGTACCGTTTGGGAAAAAAAGTTTCAAATAAAAGTTGTATAAAATGCTGATATCTATAATTTTTATTGTAACAATTTTTCTGTAACTGTAACTATTTTTGAGTAATTGCAGAGACCGCAAAAAATGACTAGCGTAAACATGCACATCCGGTCGAAATATTGTTTTCAAAAATAGAAGGTTTTCTTGCCAGGCATATACAAATCTTAAGTTTAAAATATCATAAATTTCCCTTTAGCCGGCTGTAAAGCGCTCACACACACACACAGACATCCATACGGACGTTATTCCAAAAATAGTTGGAATCGATTCAGGGAAAGTCAAAACTTATATTTCTGTTAAAATCTCGAGATCGAAATTTATCATGATTACATTACTTACTTATACCGCGTAAAAAAAAGTAAAAATGGGCCTTCCAGATATAAATAAATCTAGTATGCAGATGTTATGTAATTGAATATGCAATTTTAGTTTGACAAGTAAAATTCTACAATTCCAGAAATAAAATGTATACTTTGTTTTTTATTTATTTTAATAACCTGTTTTGTTTATTGTTCTCAAAGGTAGACATTACTAACAAGCGTATATTTTACATTGTTGGCACTAATGTATTTCATAAGGTCTCAGATAATAATACTTATGTCTGAGAACTGGAGAACAGATTTATCTCAGGAGGGAACTATAGCTCCAAACATATCTATTGGGGCTCCAAAACAAGTAATTCAAAAGGAACTAAATTAAGAAAGGAAATACTAGCCAAAGGATGCAATTACTTAAGTACAGGAAAACCTTTTTATTGGTCCACAGATACCAATAAACAACCAAATTTATTGCATCTCTTAAACGTTAAAGATATTTTACAGAATTAAACTAATATTGAATCCTGCTACAATCTAACATCAGTAATCCTAACAATGAGCATAGCATTAATAAAAACCCAGATTATATAACAAATACTCCAACTGGAACTAAATAAAAAAACATGAGCGAAAACTTAAATTATAAATACCACTGAAAACAATTACAGATGAAGAAGCCAAATACTTAAAAACCAGTTTTAAAAAAAACATAATGGTACTCGACTTCAGATAATGAAAATAAAATTAAATCCACCACTAACTTACCCAAGATATCTTTAATAAAACATTGCAGAAAATAAAAAATTAAGGGGCAGATGGCAACAAAAATGACATTCCGAACATAAAATAAGTTAAATCACCAATCAAAAGAAATAAATAAATTAATACAAAAAAATTTAAAATTACATTTTTCATGAATACATTAGCAACCTATCCGCTAACCTATAAAATGAATACTCACTATGGAGAGCAACAAATAAACTGAAAAGTCCAACATCTGCACTGACATCTGATGAATAAAATCAGCTAAAAGAGAAACTATCATCTCCAGCTCAGCTCAGTCTCTCTAACAATCAAATTCTTCTTGGTAATTCATTCCCCAATGAAATAAAAAGTGAGATAAAATATTTATATAACAGAAAATGCCCAGGTATCGAGCTGATCCCAACAAATTTTTTAAAAGAATTACCAATAAAAGCTATTTTGCTACTAACTCAAATATGCAATGAGATGATCAGAATATTTTACTTCCCAATGCAGTGAAAATACTACTAAATAAACCTGATCCCAAAGCCTGAATAAACCAGGCCACAAAGTTTCATCGTAGAGGCCGATATCTTTGCTACCACAACCATCTAAACTATTTGAAAAAAAGCTGACGTATCTGTCACTGAACTTTCTTATGCGCATTTTAATCAGTTCATTAGAATTTAAAAAATTTGAAAAATTTAAATGTTTTATAAATTCTAATGATCTTTCCATTATGAGTGTACGAAACACACTTATGCACAGATATCTTATATAAATTTTAAGGAAATTTAAAATTTTGATAAACATGACAAAAATATCGTATCGTCCGCTAAATATATCCGCAATTATATACAAATGAAACAATCAGCAACAATACACGAACCATTCAATATAAGATCAGATTTCTTATCGAGATAAAACGGAAACTGAAATTTTAGTAGTTCGTGGCATAGCGTATGACATCATTATAGTAGCCACCTATAGTGCGGAAGTAGCACTACAATATTAAGCGCTGCTTTACGTTATACGTCAGTATATACTTGTCTGTAGATCAGCGACAGACATGCCGTGGCGAGTAGATCAACTACTAGCGGGGGTTAAGTATATAGACTTCACCTTCGCTACTAGACGTGAGAAGTATTGAATGTAATATTGAAAGTAACCTAATTTTCGTTGTAACCGGTGCCTTTTCTGAAAATACTTTTCAAATAAAAGTTATGCGGAATATTAATATCTTTTATTTTTAATCTTACTAATTTTGCTTTAAGTACTACCGTTTTTGAGTTAAAGCAGAATATTGAAAAAAAAACTTTTTTTTATGTAACCAGTACCTTTTTTGAAAAATATTTTCAAATAAAAGTTATGCGAAATATCAATATCTTTTATTTTATTCTTAAAATTTTGCTGTAAAAACTACCGTTTTTGAGTTATAGCAGAAAAAGCAAAAATTGAATAGAGTAAACATGCACTTCCTGTTGGAATATTCTTTTCAAAAATAAGAGGTTTTCCTGCCAGGCACTACAAATCTTAAGTTTGAAGTTTCATAACTGTATCTTTTACCGTTAAGGCTGTAGAGCGCACACATACACACAGACAGACAGACTCACACACATACATAAACACACACACACATACACACAAACACACGCACAAACAGACGTCATCTCAAAAATAGTCAGACTCAATTCAGAGAAGGTCAAAAGATATATTTCCGTTAAAATCTCGAGATCAACATTTTTCATGATTACAATACTTACTTATACTGCGTATAAGAAAGTAAAAATCTGTTAAAAATAAAATCATAATCGAGAGAGACACTCCACAATTCTGCACAATCAGAACGTCACATTAGCAACTTAGGCTGATAGCAATGCTTGAAAAGAACAAAACCCTTAGATTATAACAACATGTATGTCAATTAACAGAGGAAACTTCGCATCACGTTATTATTTATATAAACCTCGATCTAAATGTCTATAAGACGAGGTAGGCGGCAAGCACTGTGCGTTTTAGTTTCTTTTTTGCTTTTTATCTTCGTCGTTCTCCTCTTTCCTCTGGAATTGTAGTTCTCTCTCTTGACATTATTATGTCCAGTCATTATGTGTGTGAAAAGTAAATTTAAACCCGAAATAAATAATAGTTTAAGTCTAAATTCGTATATTTATTTACTTATTTATTGCATAAATAACAACAGACACTTTACATAAATATCGTTTTTAGGAATATAAAACATTTACACAAATAAATTGGAAATATAAATATGTATAGAGATTATTTTAACAAGTGACCAAATCATGCAACTTTTTGGTGTATCCTGGTTTAAAAGAGTTAATTGTATTATAATTTTAGAATTAAAATAAATTGCATGTGGTTTACAGCGCTAATTTTAAATGAATAATTGTAGATAGTAGGGGCTGACGAAGCATTAGCAAATGAAGCAGCTGCGGCAGCACAAGCCATCAAAGATGATTGTGAATCAGATTTGGCTGAAGCAATGCCTGCATTAGAAGCGGCAATGCAGGCGTTGAATACTCTAAAACCGTCTGATATTACACTTGTGAAGTCTATGAAAAATCCACCCTATGGAGTTAAACTTGTGATGGAGGCTGTAAGATTTACTATATTAATTATAAATGATGCTCATATTAATTCAACATGATACACTATTTAAGGTGTGTGTAATGAAAGGAATGAAACCAGACCGGAAACCTGATCCCTCCACCGGTAAAATGGTAGAAGAGTTTTGGGGACCATCACAAAAATTGCTGAGCGATTTGAAATTTCTCGAAGGGCTTAAAGCATATAATAAAGATGCAATTCCTGCCGCTGTTATGAAACGGATCAGAGATCGGTACAGATAATTATAATAATATAACTACTAGAAGATATTAAATGTTATTAAAAATGTTAATATTTTAAATGCAATTTTACGTAGATTTGAATAGTATTTTTTTTATTAGTAAATTGAAATGTACCTCTACAAAATATGACAATACCTGTTTTGTTTTTAGATACATTCCTGACCGCGATTTTGATCCAGAAAACATTAAAAACGTATCTACAGCGTGCGAAGGTTTATGCCGATGGGTTCGTGCAATGGAAGTATATGATCGAGTTATAAAAATTGTGGCGCCTAAAAAAGAACGATTAGGAGGAGCCGAAGCAGAATTAGCTGCACAGATGGATACGTTAAATGAAAAACGAGCACAATTACAAGAGGTAATTTGTTTTGATATTAAATTAAATTTAAGAGGTACTCAGATAAACATTCCCTGAAATAAATATTATCGACCTTCCTATAATCAAGTATTTGCGCAGATCTGATGGTTGTGGGTTCGATCTCCAGCGACATCTGATATATTTTTTTCAATGTCAAATATTTAACTAAAAACTTATGTTTAGGTGACTGACAAATTACAAGCATTAAATGACGAACTTGCATCTGAAACAAAGAAGAAAAAAGAACTTGAAGATGAGATCGAATTATGTTCGCAAAAGCTTACAAGAGCTGAAAAACTAATAGGTGGTTTGGGTGGTGAAAAATCGCGATGGTCAGATACAGCACAATATTTACATGGTTTACTGCATAATGTAGTCGGTGATGTAATATTATCGGCTGGTATGGTAGCCTATCTTGGACCATTCACTGTAGATTTTCGTGTTAGTTTAATTTCGGAGTGGAACATTTACTGTGCTAATTTAGGCATATTTTGTTCCAAGTCATTTTCGTTAGTTTCCACTTTAGGGGAACCAGTTGTTATACGCGCTTGGAATATAGCTGGATTACCAGTCGATGCCTATTCTATCGAAAATGGCATTATTTCTACGAAGGCAAGAAGGTGGCCACTAATGATTGATCCTCAAGGTAAGTTTAATTAACATATTTCACTTCTACCACTGAACGGTGTAAACAAAATTTAATCAGCCCTTACAATACGTAATTTACATGTAGCTCATTTCATATATCTTTTTACTTTCTTATACGCAGTATAAGTAAGTATTGTAATCATGAAAAATTTCGAACTCAAGATTTTAACGGAAATATACGTTTTAGCCTTCCCTGAATCGATTCCGACTATTTTTGGAATGACGTCCATCTGTGTGTATGTGTATGTTCTCTACAGCCTAAACGGTTGAAGCTAAAATTATGAAACTTTAATCTTAAGATTTGCATATGCCTGGGGTGTGCACCTTTTATTTTTGAAAAAAATATTCAAAGCGGAAGTGCCTGTTTACTCTAGTCATTTTTTGCAGTTTCTGCAATTACTCAAAAATGGTTACAGTTACAGAAAAATTGTATGAACAACCCAAAAAGGGTACTGGTTTCAAAATAAATTTCTGCTTATTATATATATTTTTATATAAATCGTATCACCAGCGCCCGTCAATTGATTAACTAAATAGCCTTTCATGATTTAAAGTTTGACATTTAATATTTATTCAAAGAAATATATTTAGTGTAAAAGCAATCTAAAGGTTAGAACAAATATTATAAATTAGATAAATAATGAAACTACGATATGGTTTAACCCAAATGCGTATAAGAAAGTTCGGTGCATGACACTGCAGATGTTTCTTTTTTATTGCGGATCGACTGCTTAGGCCATTACCGCATAGAGCTATGGGAGAATACATTTTGAAACGGCCTCATTCGTTTTATTTTTATTTTTAAGTGTGGGGGTGCTCGTGTAAATTTCCATGTTTAATAATAATAATGACTGCACATGATATCACAGAAAAGAAATTTAACGGTCTTATCCATTATAGTTTTAAGTTGTAGTGTGAAGTGTGCTGAATAATTATATTTGCTGGAATAATTCTGTATCTCTCAGAAATGTTGATGCCCTCTGGGTCCTTCTTTAACAGAGTTACCAAAGTTTCCACTATACCTGCGCCGCGACGTTGCATATCATAATCTGGACATTGCTCAATAATATGCTTCAGTGTAAGTCTCATTTGACATGTACGGCAGAGAGGGGGCTGCTCCCCTAAAATTAAGTACAGGTGTGTGAGGCTAGTGTGACCAAGCCTCAATCGCGACATAACAACTTGTTGTGCTCTTGTCGTTTTGAACGTAGGTTTCCATTGCTCCACATTTTCTTTTATGAGCCGTAGCTTCCCGGTGCTCCTGTACCATTCCTCTTGCCACTTGTGATGACAGTATTATGATGGTGCTTTCAACACATCATCTGTTCGGATGGGGTGTTGGTCGTGATATGCACTGTTGGCTGCATCTAATGCTGCTCGTTCGGCATTGTGGTTTCCGGGTATCCCAACATGCCTTGGTATCCATAAGAAGACGACTCGTCTCCTTTTTTTGTAATAATCTGCCAATTTCCGATTTTATTTCCATTATGGTTGTGTCAGTGGTAGATAGGCTTCTGATTCCTAGAATGGAGCTCAGTGAGTCTGTGCATATTAACAGATGGCGTTGTTCATTGGCAGATTGACGAGAATGTCGCAGAGCGTATAGTATACCAAAAAGCTCAGCTGTGTTAACCGAGCAAATCGGCGCTAGGGTATATGGGTGGGATACCCTTTCTGTTACAAAAGAATAGCCAGTGCCAGTATCCGTCATTGAACCATCTGTGTATGTGTGTTGGAAATTAGTGTATTTTTGTATTTGTGTATTAAACTCTTGTAGATAGATCGCATGAGGAGTAATATCTTTGGGTTTGCTGCTAAGTGTGAGATTAAATTGAAGTGGCTGCGGTATCCATGGAGGGACCTCATTGTTGATATGAGAGAAAATGGGCCCTTGATTGCTTATTATGTTGTTAAGTAGCTTCGGGAGTCGTACAGCAATTGGATAGATAGCAGTTTTGCTATTTATGTACAAGTTATTAATCTCAGGGTTGTTAAAGAATACTTGGTAGTTCAGATGAGAGGGCACGGTAATAATTTTCGTTACATACTTCATTGCTAGATTGCTGGTTCTTATGTGGCGTGGTGATGATCCTACAATACAATGAAGACTGAGAATTGGCGTTATACTGAAAGCATCGGTGGCAGTTCTTGTGGCTGCACTGTGTACTCGTTCTAACTTTTACATGAACGGGGATGGCTTTGGATACCACGATGGTACCAAAATCGATTCTGGATAAAATAAAGCTAGTGCAGAGACGCAGAAGAGAATCTTGGGCGGCACCCCATTTGGTGTTAGCGATACACTTGATTGCGTTTAGTGACTGGCGACACTGAGCTGTAACTTTGTCGATTTGTTTGGCCCATAGAAGATGACTGTCAAATATAATACCGAGAAATTTTACCACGTTAACGATTCTAACAGGACTACTGTAGAGAGATACAGCAGGACTGTTGTGTGCTTGTGGAGTCTGCAAAAGTCAATACAGCAGGTTTTTTCAGCAGAGAAACGAAAACCTCGATCTGCTGCAGCGGTTGACGGAACATCAACTGCCTGTTTCAACTGTTATTCACAGGTGACAAGAGAGTCCGATGACGTGAAGATTGTTAGGTAATCAACGTAAAGACAATAATCGACAGAGTATGGGAGGTTTAGGACCAAATCATTAATCGCAATCAAGAAAAGTGTTCCGCTGATTGAGGAGCCTTGTGGTATGCAATTCTCTAGAGGACGAGTAGAAGAATATGTGTCACCAACTCGGACTCTGAATGCACGGTTTGACAAGAAATTATGGATTAAACGTGGCAGATGACCTCGCATTCCGATTTCATGAAGCTTACGTAGAATGCCGTATCTCCAGGTCATATCGAAGGCTTTTTCAAGGTCGAAATATACGGCAACCAGATGGTTACATTTTAAAATACTGCTTTGTATGGTATTGGTCATGTATACATGGAGATCTGTAGTAGAGTGATTTTTGCGTAAACCACATTGGTGTGAGTAGATATGTTTGTGGGTCTTTAGAAACCAATTTAGCCTGTAGTTTATCATTCTTTCATATATCTTTGACATATGACATTTCAAAGATATAGGGCGATAGCTCGAGGAAATGGTTAAATCATTTCCTTTCTTAGGAATTTGGACAATTATCGCTTCACGCCATAAATCGGGATACTCATCAGCCAACCATAAACGATTATAAAGGTCCACAATTCTCAGTTTGAAATCGAATGTAAGATTTCGAAGCATGGCATAGGCTATGCCGTCATATCCACCTGACGTTTTTTTTGTTTTGCTCAGAGCGTACTCAAATTCATTGCAAGAAAACGGAGTATTATACGGCTCAGCATTGCGTGACCCAAACTCCAGTGGAACTTCTTTATCTGTTTTAGTGCGCAGAAAGTGGAGCGAGTAGTTGTCCGAGTTACTCACAGACTCAAATTGGTCTACCAGAATCTCGCAAATCTCATTCTTAGCTGTACGAACCTGACCATTGACCTGGAGCATGGGGATGTTGTTACTTGTCTTGTAGCCGTGCATGTATTTCACTTTCTTCCATAGATGGGTATGGTCGGCATCTGCGCCGATCGATGATGCATATTGGCGCCATGATTCTGTTTTGGCAGTGAGGATGGTTCGTCTGCATAGGGCTCGCGCTTTTTTGAAAGAGATCCAATTTTCTGGAGTTGAATTTCTCCGATAGAGTTTAAGTGCATGTTTTTTGTCACAGATGGTTTCGTATACGTGCACGTTCCACCATGGAACAGTTTTTTTCTAGGGCGTCCTGACGATTTGTGTATGTATCCAGCAGAATACTTCTATTAATATTCCCAAGCTCGTCGTTGATGTTATCTGTCGGATTTGGCAACATTAGGTGCTCTGTGAAAGCGTTCCAATTAGCCTGATCGAATAGCCATTTTCTTGGAATTGCTTGTTCAATAGAAGCGTCTGCCGAATGCAAAGAAAGAACGATGGGAAAGTAGTCGCTATAGTGGGCGTCATCAATAACATCCCATTTAATATGAGGGGCTAAACTTGGAGATGAAAAAGACAGGTCTATTGCCGAAAACGTTCTTGATCTGGTATTAATGTATGTTGGTGAACCAGTATTTAACAATGATACGCTGTTATTGTCCATGAAGCTTTCTACAGCTCGACTTCGCACGTCAGTACTAATTGAACCCCACAGAATGTTGTGTGCATTAAAATCTCCGACAAGGATGAATGGCCTCTGCAGTTGCCGAGAGATTGTTTCCAGATCACGGGAGCTCCATGTGCCATCGGGCAGGTAGATGTTGCATATTGTTATTGGACAATGAAGATGGATTTGTATTGCGACAGCTTGTAGCCTTTTTTGCAAATTGCATATCGTGTGCGGCACTGAAGACTCGATGGCAATAGCAACGCCTCCATGAGCACAACCGCCTGGATCGACTTCACAGCGGTAGATATTAAAGCCTCTCAAGTTAAATAATTCGAGAGGATTAAAATGACTTTCTTGTATACATACAATTTTGGGATTCAAGTCAGCTAGTTTGAGTTCAGCTAGATGGTTGATTAATCCATTACAGTTCCACTGTAGAATGAGTTCGAAGAAGAGAGATAGTGTTCAGCATTTGGATAGAAGCAGCTAACATAGTGGAAGTATAGAAGATTGGAGATATAATTCTAGTTAGCCAGAGATTTACCCTTAGGCCAACCCTTTCGATCCTTTTTTTTGTGTTAGGTGGTTTTGGGTTATCACCAGGCCCGGTCTGGCTACTTTCACTTTCTGACGCGAAAGAAGACGCGTCGGAAAACATTGGTTCAGAATTTGTTTTTTTTTATAGATGGTGGCTTTGATTTGATGGCGGATGAGATTGAGATTCTTAGCGGTGGAATTTTTGGTGTTGGCAGTGAACTTTGTATTTGTGGTTGATTGAAAATTAAATTTATTGTGGTAATAACGGTCTCTTGTATGAGTTTTTTTTTCAGTTCTGGCAATAGAGAGGTGACAATTTGGGCTGCTGATGCATATCAAGATGTTTGTTGGGATGGTAACAGCTTAAGTTTGTTTTTGGCATCGTAATAACTGCATTTCTGCTCAGTCATTAGCTTTATGATTGAATATTCTTCCTTGAATTTAGGACATTATTTTGCAATAGCTGTATGTGAACCGTTGCAGTTCACGCATTTTATTTCGGTGCACGGTGTACCATCGTGTAAAGGTTTACCGCAGATGCAGTTCTGTTCCTTTTCGCAACGACTCGCTGTATGTCCATAATGTTCGCATTAGAAACAGCGCATTGGGTTGGGTATATTTGGCTGGACAGTAAAACGATACATTGCCGCCCGTACCTTTTCTGGTAAGCGGGGTTTGTTGAATGTGAGAATTATGGCCGGAGTATTAATTTTAATTCAGTTCGTTTTGCGCTGTATGCGTACTGATTCTATAACCCTTTGCGATTTTAGTTCGGTTTTCAAGTCCTCCGAACCCCCCCCCCCCCCGAACACCCCGTCCATCACTGTGAAAGATGATCAAGAAACAGAAAACAATTTATTCTGGACAGAAAATAGTCAAGATCGAAGTAAATCTGACGAATATCGACCAAAACGTCAAAGAAATAAATACAAATACAAAAGTGTGCCAGTTAAAACTAACGTTTCAACTTGTTTCTAATGTTTGTTTACAATGAAAATAATAAGTCTCAGAGCTCAACTAAAATGCGTTTGTTTGCTACGGCAGCTAGTACACGACTGACAGATGTTTAATGATCTTTTATTTCTATAAACATACATAACTACATTCCTATTAATATTTTCAACTGAAATAACTCGATATATGTAACTATTCAAAATCCACTTCTTCCGTGAAAACCCTACATTCTATTTATTCCGAAACATGTTTCTTATTTACATGTTTACGCCACACTATTTAATAATCAGTAAGCTTTTAATATGTGCTATAGTGAAATCTGAAACTATAGAATGAATTAAATTGCCATTTTAAAATATTTTAAATCATCATGCTAAAATCTTATTATTTCTTTTTTGTACGGGTGAAGAATTCTCGTACGTTTTATTTTTGTTCATCTTACATTGCTGTTAACAACTTTACCTGCAGATAAACTTGTGTAAGATTTTTTTATGACATAATTTTTTGTTTTAGGCCAAGCCAACAAATGGGTAAAAAATATGGAAAAAGGCAACAGACTTTCAGTGATAAAACTAACTGACAGAAATTATGTTCGAGTAGTTGAAAACTCTATACAATTTGGAAATCCAGTACTACTAGAAAACATTCTACAAGAAGTAGACCCTGTTTTAGATCCTGTTTTAGTAAAGAATATTTTCAAACAGCAAGGTGTAGAATATCTCAAGCTTGGTGATAGTGTTTTGGAATATTCATCAGATTTTCGATTTTACATGACAACATGTTTAAGAAATCCACATTATTTACCAGAAATTGCTGTAAAAGTAACATTGTTGAATTTTATGATTACACAACAAGGTTTGCAAGATCAGTTGTTAGGAATAGTTGTAGCCAAAGATCGTCCTGAATTAGAAGAAAAGAAAAACGAACTAATTGTAACGAGTGCATCTAATAAGCGAATGCTCAAAGAGATTGAAGATAAAATCCTTGAAATTTTATCAACAAGTGAAGGAAACATTCTGGAAAATGAAATGGCTATTAAAGTACTATCTTCCAGTAAAATTTTGTCAGAGGACATTCAGGCAAAACAAGAAATTGCGGTTGTAACCGAAGCGGAAATTGATGAAGCCAGAAATCAATACACTTTGGCATCCCAACACGCTTCAGCATTGTTTTTCTGCATTAGTGAATTAGCAAACATTGATCCCATGTACCAATATTCATTAGGATGGTTTATAATGCTATTCAATCAGTCAATCATTAATAGTGAAAAATCTACAGATTTATCGCTTCGATTGTATAATCTTAACACATATTTTACAAGCAGTCTTTACAGAAATATCTGCAGATCTTTATTTGAAAAAGATAAATTAATATTTTCGTTAATTCTATGTATCGGAATTCTAAGATATCAGGTAATACAAAATTGGGCGTTTATTTGCAAAGTAGTTGAAGAAGTACTATTTTAATTGCACGAATATGAGATAAAATTTGTATGAGAATTGCAGGGTATCATTCTTTTTTATATTTTCGTCAAATTAAAAACATTTGTTATTTTATATTCATAAATCATCATTAGATTTAACCCATCTCTAGTGAAGTGAAATTTTTTAACCCAGTTACCTCGAGCGTCGATAACACTAAATTTGAAGAAGGCCTTAAATTCTGTCATACGTGTCAATGAGATATAGCAATAACATTCCTAATGATTACGTTCACTTTTTCTATAAAACAATAAAAAAAAACTTTATTAAACTTGCGTTTAGCGTCAAAAAACGAGTTTTAATAAACAAAAAATTCTAATACACTAGGGCCCATACTAGTTAAAGATTAAGATCATACATATTACTAATAATTTAAATTTAAAATGCACATTTTAAACTACTTTGCTTTTTAAGCCTTTCAAACAATATAAAATATTTCTGAATTTATTACAATATATTGCTTATTTTCGTAGCACATGGTTAATGAAGAGGTATTTACATTTTTTCTTACTGGTGGCGTTGCTCTAGATAATCCACTGAAGAATCCTTCTCCAGAATGGTTATCTGATAAAGCTTGGGCGGAATGTGTTCGAGCTAGTGCGATTCCAGGGTAATTATTCAAATATACAGATACCTTTTTTGTAGGCTTATGATAATAGAGTTCTATATTTAATTTTACAACAACAAATAATCTTCAGCAATTCAATTACATATATCACGGATATGTATCTAGTTTTATGTGTATCATATAAACCTCCCCATAGCAGAGAATAGAATTGATATCTCTCAAAATTATGTTTTGTTTTTCCAAGTAAAGCAAGTGAAGAAAATATATTTTATCATCAAAGAATATTTACTAGTTCTTAGTGATACACTAAATAAAAAGTATCATAAAGTTATCATAAATCACAAAATTTGTTGGAGCCATAGTAGCGTTTTCGTGATCGAAATTATCGTTGTCGGCGCTAGTAGCGTTAATAAAAATGCCTGGTGTAATGACCAATGTATTTGACAGTTGAGATTGAGGCTATGATTGGACACGTGAAAGCCAGCAAAGTGAAATATGTTTTAAAGTGAACTGATTATAAATGTTCTTTGCCAAAACGAATCACACATGGATTTTGTGTTCTTTAAAAGCGTATTTTGATTGTAACTGTTATCTAAAATTTATTTTTGAGATATCCGAAGAATTTACTTCGTAAGATTTGATAGATATTTTGTTCCTTCGATATTTATGAAAAAATGACAGCTGGCCATTACTGGATCAAACAGCTGATTGGTAAATTAATGCCCGGCGTAATTACCAATTTTTGTAGTACATTAGTTTCACCGCCAGAGAGCGAGTTGTTAATTTCGATCACGAATAATATTTCAGATCATATTTCAATGTTCAATGTTTGTCGCCGAACTGGTGCACTGTTAAACGATGTAATGCGAATTAAGCCTATTACTTAAAGATATTTCATATGTTAATTACATAATACATACCTTACAAATTGTTTGTATTCTGAAAAATATAGGAATTATAATAATGATATGGCAAATTAAACCTACCTAAGATCAATTAATTCTGCAACGTAGAGAATTTTTAAGGGTTTCTTATACTGTAACAATTTTTAAATAATATTTTACAAGAACGATTCGCTTTCAAACAAATAATCATACCTTTAATCATAATATTTGAATATTTATTCTTCATCACAATAATAAAAAGAATGCCCTTATATTTACTACCCACTGTAATTTATTTTTATTTTCGTAACGAGAGATTATATTCACCTTACTTTGAAATGTTTGCTGTAGATTAGAAGGAATGAAAAAATCAATGATGAAAAAGCAGAGCGAATGGAAAGAATACTATGATTCCGTGAACCCACATGAAATACCATGTCCATCGCCTTGCGATAAATTACATGGTTTATTACGATTGATTGCAATCAAATGCATCCGACCAGATAAAATTGTCCCTGCTGTCCAAGTAAGTATCAGAATGAATGTGTTCCTTAATTTCATCGTAGTTTCTTAGTAATATCAAGGTATATCATCTAATTGAATGAAGTTTCATCAGTCACGTTGAAAAATCATAGCATTTAGTTGATTATAACGCAATAATTTCATTTTACATAGCACTTTTTACTCCAATAAATCGTCTATCCAATAAATAAATCCAATATAAACAAGTTTAGGTCAATACTTAATATTGTTTTTATTTATTATATGCATCGACGTACATATGGTGATAATATTTGCAAATCAATTAGTTGCATGTATTATATAGGGTAAGGTTGCTCAAGTCGTACCCCTTAAGAGAAAAAGCGTATAAAACCTAGGATTTATCAAATAAATAAAAATAAAATGTGTTGTTCACTACCTGCACTCATATTGTAGTTATTTATTATAAAGAAAATAAAAAATCTATATTCTTTCACGTAAAATAATCTAAATCTGTAAAAAGTTACATCGGTACGACTAAAGAAACCGGTTTCCTATGTCGTATCACCTATAGCCTAAGTCGTACCTAAGGATTAAATTAAGCAACAAATGAATGAAAATTTATTTTTTATTAATCAGTTTATTAGATACATAATTAAACATCACATATATATATTTTTCGTTCTTTTATCAACTCCAGCGCATAAATCGTGAGCACATAATTTTCATTTCAAGCAATTTATCATGTTTCCTCTCGATCTACTCCACAAATAAAACAAAACCAATTACTTTTCTTCTTTTTAATTTTTAATACCATTCCTTTTTATTAATTAGTGCATTTCTTTTATTTGTCGCATTTTTTACATTTTCATTACTGTACGATATAGGAATCTCATATGGGTACGACTTAAGACACGGCACAAGTTAACATTAAAAATAAACATAATCAAATATTGACTAAAATCAATACAATCTCGTTTCGACCAAACGATTATATATATTCTTCTGAATTTATATTTAATAAGAAACATAATTTTATCAATAATTAACTTGCAATATTAACTTCCAAACATATGCAGAAAATTATAAAAAAATTGAAATAAACTAACTTGATGTGAGGATTTATAACGAACCACTTTTATAGCAGAAAATGACACTTAAAACATTTGGTTGACTCAGATATATATTTCTTTTTGGTTGTATGCGCGGTTGTCTGCGCAGTTCGTTCAGAACTCGAGTGGTACGATTTAAGCACTGGTACGACTTGACCAACCTTGCCCTATATACATAATTTTGCGTTTTAATTTTTTTCTTTTTACACAAAATATGTCTACTTCGCACAAGATAGTCGAGTATAAGATACTGTTTAGATGTTTTGTACGAATTAGAATCATAATTGTAAATAATGTTTTTTAAATTATTTAGGCATATATAATTGATGAAATGGGTAAAGAATTTGTTGAGCCTCCTCCGTTTAGTTTGGAAGATTCTTATAATGACAGTAACGCTTGCTCGCCGCTAGTTTTCATACTATCACCTGGAGCTGATCCAATGCAAGGACTGTTACGTTTTTCTGCGGATCGAAATATGAAACGAAGTCATGTTGGTACAATATCACTAGGACAAGGACAAGGTCCCATCGCATCAGGGATGATCGAAAATGCGTTGAAGTTTGGCCATTGGGTTGTATTGCAAAATTGCCATTTAGCGGAAAGTTGGATGAGAGAACTAGACCGAATTTGTGACGAAGTAATAGTACCAGAAAATACACACAATTCGTTTCGTTTATGGTTAACAAGTTATCCAAGCAAAGCATTTCCTGTCTCTATCTTGCAAAATGGTACGTTCTTAAAAATAAGTCTAATGATATAGTTCACATTTTTACCTAAACTACATTCAATAACTATTGAATGTATCGCTTCTTTTTAGTAAACTATTATAATTTATTAAATTAGCTCGCATAATATCCAAAATATGTATGAAATCTTCGCATTTAAATCAGTTTTATATATTTTTAGGTGTAAAAATGACTAATGAAGCACCGAAAGGTTTACGTCAAAATTTATTACGTTCGTATATGTCTGATCCAATTTCTGATATGACATTTTTCGAAAATTGTGAACGTTGGCGAGAATGGCAAACACTACTATTTGGACTTTGTTTCTTCCATGCTGTCGTGCAAGAAAGACGTAAATTCGGACCACTGGGTTGGAATATATTGTATGAGTTCAATGAATCAGATCTACGAATAAGTGTTTTACAATTACAGGTCTTATATATATTCATATAAATTACGGTGGTGCACACCTAAGAGATCAGATATTTAAATCTAGCTAATTCTAAAAACAACGAATTATAGTTTTTTTTTTTTGTTTATATCGACAGCCATGTTCATTACCGCAATTATAGAAATATAAATCGATCTCAATTTCTTGATTTTTGATATACATTCGTTTTTTTTTTTCATTCTCCACTCATAAAAAATGCACAATAATTATACCATTTATTCATAATCTGCAATTTTGAAGGATTTGATAGATCAAAAGATATATTTCCGTTGACATTTTAAAATTTACTTAGCAATATTTAATTCCAACATCATAGTGTGTGCACTTCTCTTAGAAGTTCTAGTATACTTGTTTATCATTTAATATTGATTATAGATGTTTTTGAATGATTATTCGGATGTTCCATTCGACGCACTTCTGTACTTAACTGGTGAATGTAACTATGGTGGTCGTGTAACGGATGACAAAGATCGCAGATTATTGATGTCTATACTTAACATATATTATACTCCAGAAACTGTTTATGAGCCGGGGTATGATATGCAAGTTGTGTTAATAATAGTTTATACAATTTATAAATATTCTAGGCACACATTTTCTCCAAGTGGAAAATATTACATGCCCAAGCATACAAATCATCCCAGTATTGTAGAATACATTAGAACACTGCCCATTATTCCAAATCCGGAAGTATTTGGCTTACATGAAAACGCAGATATAACAAAAGATAACCAAGAGACTGCAGCTGTAAGTATATGCCGTCATACATTACATTGGCGTAGACATAACACTTTTTGAATTATTTAAAGATATTTATAAGTAAGTGTCTAATTTTATAGCTACTATCGGGCGTTCTTCGTACTCAAACTCAAATTGCAATGGGTGGCGGAAGCAAAGATTCAGATGAGATAACTGTCGAGCTGGCGAAAGATATAATATCAAAAATTGCTGAGCCCTTTAATATAGAAGCAGTGAGCCATAAATACCCTGTCATGTATACAAACTCAATGAATACAGTTTTAAAACAAGTAATATATATTTGTATTTTACTATATATTGCATTTAAAATCTAATATCTCTGGACAGGAACTGATTAGATTCAACAGGCTAACTGTTGTCGTCAAACGAACGTTACGGGATACTACAAAAGCTCTGAAAGGTCTAGTGGTCATGTCTGCAGAACTAAAAGATGTAACTTACTGTCTTACAGTAGGAAAAGTTCCAAAATCCTGGATGAGTAAATCGTATCCAAGTTTGAAGCCACTTGGATCTTACGTAACTGATCTAGCAGTAAGGTAATTCTATTTTACACCGATCTTCCAACGAGTTTTTCTTCAACTATTATTTCCGTATTACATGTTTTGTTTACTTAGGAACAATGAACAGTTCATGTTGTTTCCTTTTAATTTTAAATCAAATAAAATTTCTATTCAAATTCAGATTAATACCATTCATCCGGTTTATAATATGTATTTATCAGCTGTAGACAGGGGTTGCTAAATGTAATAATGGGGTTAAAAATGTTTGTATTTAAAAACAAAATAAGTTATATTAATATATTTTAAATGAAGATGCAACTCGTTGGTTGGGTAAATGCGGGTAGTATCAGTTTATTTTATCTAAGAAAACATACTGAATATAGGTAAATATTGATTGTTTGGTTCTCACATTAGAAACATTAATTTGACATTTATTATAACGTTGATATACAAGCACTTTAAAATAAAATGTCAAATTATTATAAGAATGATACTAAATTAATAATTCAGCCTTAGCTAACTATTTTATACTTAAATTATTTTTACGACGATAAATTTTAAATAAGAGGGAAAAGTAAGGTGAATCCTACTCAGATTAAGCTCTATATACACACCCAAGTTGCAAATACCCCTAGAATGGTCCCGTTGCTTCATGGCCGTGGGGTTCTATTGACTGTTAACCCAGATCTTTTCTTACATGTCCAACGGATACAAGATACTGGCAGCATACCTGTATCGATGTTTCTTCGTAGGCGTATCTTCAAATACTCATAAAAAAATGTCATACATGGTATAGATGAGAGACAAATTAAATGGTATAATCGTGTTGAATAAATGTCGAATTGAAAATGAATGAAGAAGTTTTATATGGGCGAAATGAATATTGTGAGAATGCAGGATCGTCTGCGGTATAAGTGGATCAATTTATTTGAGAATTAATTACATGAAAGAAAAGTTATGAGTAAACTGAAAGAGCGTGTATGAAAAATTTGAATGAAGCAAAAGAAGTATGTAAGGATACAGTTGAATAACGGTAAATTGGCATGAAGTGAATGAATTTAAAAGGGTTTTTTGTCAATTAAATCTATTTTAAAAAATAATATTCAAACCGCTTTACTCTAGTCATTTATTGTGGTTTCTGCAATAACAGCAATACAGCAAAAATAGTTACAATATGAATAAAACATAGTATTATGCACAACTATAGTTTGAAAAATGTCTTCAATATTTTATTAATCATGATATTACGCAAACAAAAATAATCATACGTTGGTTTACCAGATTATAAATATAACGCTCATTACTTTGTTCATAAATAACTCCATGCCACGCTTAATTAACTCAGAAACACTTTCTATAGCATTTCAGTACGAAAATGGCTTCCAGCCTCATGTCTGCAGCACATCAATTATATGGTACAATTTTTGTTCTGTTTCGGTTTGCGAATTATCTTTTTGAGGGCAACCTAGTTTTTTTCTTCCTCGTTCTTGCGCTAGTGTAGGGTCTGAAATTTGACTGTCAATTTAAACCGGTTCTAGTGAATAGGCAATAAAAGTGGGTACGTCAAAAACGAAGCGGAAAGCGAAAATGTTCGCGCTCAACGCTGACATGTTATTCTTATGGCGAGAATCGACGGTGCATTTTTTTTAAGACATTACACCTGTTTTTGTCTCTTCATTAATGAAAAAAATGTATCCGTTAGGGGCAATAGAATAACATTCATGAAGCTATATTTTCAAATTGAAAATGCATTTTATTTTCTGTGCCATGAATGGCGTTACTGCACTTGCGCAGTGAATCAGTCCCTTTGCTTGGTCTCGTAGTACAAAATAAAAATATTTCTCTCGAGTTGCCTAACCCGTTAATATGCTATGTTTTTACTACTCTTCCATCAAATCACTGAGCATAGCTATCTATTAAATCGTTCTGATAAAAGTCGAAACGATTCGTGTCAAAATTTTACCGAATGCCTGAAATTGTTCCTTGATTGGTATGAATGATACGTATGACTCCTTAACGTTATATATGACGAAACTCGTTATAGTATTAGCTGTTTAATTTGGTAAAACGCATTTTCTTTTCTCCATTTTTGTTGCTCATTGCGGTATCTGGTAGCTCTCATAGAATAGCAACAGGAACTCTTGAGTGTTTTTGTTACGCCGAAATGAGTACTAGCGATGATAGTACCAAAACATACGCTCATGATTTTCCCATTAATTTTTTGTAGTACGGCTTTTAACTTGGCAGAGCTATTCTCATATTTCGGTGTACACTGTATAGTCCCTTAGTGTAGGAAACGATTCACGTCCCACAGTTTACATCATTTAAGTTGGAATAATTAATTTTACATCTTCGGATCTGGTGTATCGTTCACTTTTATTGAGTAGCCTATTTAATGATTTGATATTACTAACGAATACTTGCACATACCGATGATAATATGCAGCCTACACCCAGAAGCTGAGTATGACCTTTTCTAGTTTGCAGATTTCTTCAGTCGGTTTAGCTGATTATGGTATTCAAGCAAAAAATGTCCTTATTCTTCACATCCATAGCAATAACGCGTGTTGGTATCGTTTTTCAAACTCAAATTTTTTTATTTCTATCACACCGAAGCGCTGAGCAGGAAGAAATCTTATTTGTCGTGGTGTTTTCAACAAGGTCCGCAAAGCTGCAGCTAATTTGGAGACATCTTTATATAACTATTTAATCTCTTGCATGGTATTAGATTTCGTCACAAAGAGTTGCTATCTCCCTTCCGATACACGATTTATCCTCGTAGAGACCCTGCACAGTATCTGGAATATTATTTTGCTCAATTTTATTAATTGGTTGTTTTACATATTATGTATTTTGATCCATTAATCATATTCCTAGCTTTCTTCTACTGTTTTTTTACATGTTCTGCCATCATATTTTTATTTATTTCGCTCAATAGCTTTTTGTACATAAAATGTGTACTTAATTAGGTACATGAAGTAAAATAATAGTTTTCTTTATTAAGCTTAAGCAAGCAAACATTTTTTAAATATAAATAGGAAGATCTTGAATGATGTTGGGCCTTATTTTTTAAATCTCTATAATGGCAATTAGGAAAGTGAAATAACAATGTTAAGTTTTACTGTCTTTATTCTGCGTTCAGAACGCAGAATAAATATAGTAAAACTTAGCATTGTTATTTAACATCCTTAATTGTTACTAACATGTAGCTTATTAAATATAACTAAACCCTTATCGAACATTTTATCCAATGTTTGCCTTTTTGCATAAATAGAAGTAGTTGACTTAACGTGTATCACTTGAATAAATTTCTATATTTTATTTTAATTACTAATTAAAATAAAGCGACTGATATTGTTTTACATTTAATCATCGCTGGCACCATAAGAGACGCATATATATTTGCAAATACATATATAAAGCACTAGTAAGTAAGGTATCTAAATGATGAAAATTATTAGGTTGAAATTTCTACAAGATTGGATTAACAGTGGACCACCTTTGATATTTTGGCTATCTGGATTCTATTTCACACAATCTTTCCTAACTGGTGTCCTACAAAATTACTCACGCAAACATAAGCTGTCGATTGATTTGCTACATTTCGAGTTTTATGTGACCCATTATGAAAAAAAGCTTCCTACAGAATCACCACCAGATGGCGTATACATAAAAGTAAGTAGATGATATAATTGATATAATTACATATCATAAATATATTACATAAATAAATTTCATGCAACAAAAGTTTGAGGAAGAAGAATTTCAATCGTATGCTAATGTAGGTATAAATTATATTGAATTACTTTTTAAAGTTACATAGAAAACCTTCTTTTGTTATAATTTTCTTAAAAACGGCTGCATGAAATAAAAATATTATTTACAATATAGCACAATTTATATCTCTGAATATTCAAAACTATAAATTTAATATGAAATTTCCATATATAACATCTCAATTTATACTTCTAAACTTTATAAATAAGGTAATCAAAATGACAATATGACCAGTTCGGGTATATAATTGTGTTGGAGAATTATTAAATATTTCACTATACTTTTCCGAAAATTATGATTGCATATTATTGCAGGTCAAGAAGATGCAATAAGAATTGGGTTTTTTCTTGTTTTACAGTAATAATTGTAATTGAAAATACTGAAGAAACTAATCTTTCTTGCTCAACCTTAATATCTGTTTTATATGGTTATAGTCGGGATAGTTCTCCTTGGAGGCCCGACGACTAAATTAGTAGGAATTAGCAAACGCTAGTTGTCCTCGGAGGTTTAATAGCTAAAATTTAGTAATCTCAAACTAGCATTAACAATTATTATAGACATAATTTTACTTATTGAAAGTGTAGACGTTTCGTAGATACGTCAGAATTAACAAAAAAAAAAGTCTTTTATGTACTTCTGGTTCAAATATTATTATCAAGAAAAGAAGGTTTTCTAGCGAGCCATATACAAATATTAATTTTATGATTTTAGTTTGTGGAATTTTTCATTTTGATAAATTTTCCTCTTGACGTAAGAATGTTAGCTGCGTATCTGAATCTCGGAATAGCCTTGCTTACTTATACAGTAGAATCTCACTAATCCGGCAGATATCAGACCGTAGTGCCGTATTAGTCAAAAGGCCGGATTCCTGGATATTACATCTAGTAATATAAAAAAGATTTCGAAATATTAAAATAGGGTAAGGTTGCTCAAGTCGTACCCCTTAAGAGAAAAAGCGTATAAAACCTAGGATTTATCAAATAAATAAAAATAAAATGTGTTGTTCACTACCTGCACTAATATTGTAGTTATTTATTATAAAGAAAATAAAAAATCTATATTCTTTCACGTAAAATAAACTAAATCTTTAAATAGTTACATAGGTACGACTAAAGAAACCGGTTTCCTAAGTCGTATCACCTATAGCCTAAGTCGTACCTAAGGATTAAATTAAGCAACAAAATGAATGAAAATTTATTTTTTATTAATCAGTTTATTAGATACATAATCAAACAGATAACTCAGGTATTGCAAACATCACATATATATTATTTTGTTCTTTTATCAACTCCA
Source organism: Nebria brevicollis (assembly GCA_944738965.1). Lineage (NCBI taxonomy): Eukaryota > Metazoa > Arthropoda > Insecta > Coleoptera > Carabidae > Nebria > Nebria brevicollis. Next base: position 9,879,854 of record OX122903.1, read on the forward strand.
GCGCATAAATCGTGAGCACATAATTTTTATTTCAAGCAATTTATCATGTTTCCTCTCGATCTTCTCCACAAATAAAACAAAACCAATAACTTTTATTCTTTTTAATTTTTAATGTCATTCGTTTTTATTAATTACTGCATTTCTTTTATTTGTAGCAATTCTTACATTTTCATTACAGTACGATATAGGAATCTCATATGGGTACGACTTATGACACGGCACAAGTTAACATTAAAAATAAACATAATCAAATATTGAATAAAATTAATACAATCTCGTTTCGACCAAACGATTATATATATTCTTCTGAATTTATATTTAATAAGTAACATAATTTTATCAATAATTAACTTGCAATATTTACTTCCAAACATATGCAGAAAATTATAAAAAAATTTAAATAAACTAACTTGATGAGAGGATTTATAACAAACCACTTTTATAGCAGGAAATGACACTTAAAACATTTGGTTGACTCAGATATATATTTCATTTTGGTTGTATGCGCGGTTGTCTGCGCAGTTCGTCCATAAGTTAAGTGGTACGATTTAAGCACTGGTACGACTTGAGCAACCTTACCCTACATAATATAAAAACAAATATTTTTTACTAGGCCTATTCCATTAGAGTGAAAAAACTATCAATTTTCGTCTGTTTCTTGGCCTGAAACAGCATTTTAAACACTTTTTCTTTATTTTCGAACTTTGTTGCCTGTCTAAAAAACGCCGGACTACTGGAGGATCGGACTGGCAAAGTGCCGGATAAGTGAGACTACTGTACTAACATATATATTAACTGAATCCAACTGTTTAAAACCAGCCTATCATCTTTATTCGATATCGCTATTATTCAATAAACTAATTCACGTGTTTTATCAGTTGATAATTTCATTTCCTTCTTATTAAATATTTACTATACGATTCTTTTTTTAAATTACATGCAGCAAAAAATAAAGGATGAGGAGTTTAGCGTATTTATTGATGTTAGTATAATATAATATCTTAGATTTATAATTTTATACATTAAAAATTAATCTTTATTATGATATTTAGGGACTATATTTGGAAGGAGCTCGTTGGGACAGAGATAGTATGTGTCTAGCCGAATCATTCCCTAAAATTCTATTCGACGTCATCCCTATTATGTTGTTTAAACCAGCAAAAATTGAAGATTACGTAGTGAGATCATGTTATCAATGCCCCATTTACAAAACAAGTGAGCGCCGAGGAATATTGTCTACTACCGGCCATTCGACGAATTTCGTAATGTATACAGAAATACCATCAAAACATCCAGAAAGCCATTGGATTAATCGAGGAGTTGCGTCATTATGTCAATTAGATGATTAAATTGTGTATTTGCAGTATTTCACTTGTATTTATTTTCTATTATATTACATTTTACATTTATTTTGAAATAAATTTTGGACTGGGTAGAATTTCTTGTTGTTCATTATGGTAACTACTTAAGCTTGATTCCCCGTAATGGCTTCATTAGTGTTTAGTCTATAAAATTACTTATTCGTTTCGTCACACAGTAATTGTAATACAACAAATTAATTTTCAACCCAACTTGTTACAGACTGTTTAGGTTATGTTCATCTGTTCTGCATTAAATTCTGTAATCAGAGCAAAATGACGTCATCAGAACCGAACGTACTAGGTAGGTATATATTGGTGTAATGACATTAAATACTTTAATACGAAAGCAGTTGTATTGTTATGTATTGGAGTTAGACTACAAAAAAGATACAAGCAAGAGTAAACTTATAACTGTTCTATACCTCCAGCTTTTACAAATTATTCAGTGCAAGGAAGAACGGTAAGTAAGCGGTAAGTAGCCAACAAACAGCATCATTTCAAATTTACTGAGATAAATGAACGGAATATTTCCTGCTATAGATAATCCAAAAAACTAATGCAAAACAAGCGAACAAAGCTTTATCTACGAAAAATCAAATTTTCCAGTATACGAAAACGAAATTGTCTGCGATTTGTATTGAATAAGTAACTTCATTTTATGTAATATATACATACTAAGGAATATAAAATCAAAAACTACAGGAATTATCAACGAAATAATGAAATTTTAATGAAAACAGCACGTCGTTCGATTTTTATATTCATCTTGTATAAACTTTAATAACATGAATTTTATTTTATAAAAAATAACCTATACTTTGTATATTTGAGGCATCGTTTAAACGTTGAATATATATACAAAAATTAACAATGTTTTTACAGCAAAAATTCATAGAATAAGCTATATAGTTGTTGCAAAGTAACAACTCAACCAGCAATGGTATAGTAACCAATCTAAGATACCCAGTGCCAAACATCCATACATACATACATAACTTCACGCCCTAATCCCATCAAATGGGGTGGCAAAAAACCCTTTACATCTTTTCACATCTTTAAATACTTTCACCTCTTTACAATCTTTCGTCATTCAACTCTATCCATACGCACTTCTTTCGCTTCATTCAAACTCATTAAATTATTCATACATGCTCTTGTATTCTTCTTATTCGCAACTTGTCTTTCACGCAGCTCATTCTCAATCATGTTTATACAAATATATTTGACAAAACATCGCACAAACAAATAAAACAAACAAAAACCAGTTGTACTATTTATTTTAAAAATGATTATTTTTACTGTTTTCGGTTATACTATAAATTTTAGATACATACAAGTCCTATATCTCTGGTAGCGTGGCACAGATTTCGCGCAAACGTTACTTCTTTCAATTTAGCGATCCTACTATCCATCACTTTTACTCTATCTCGCATATCACAGCAGTTATATTATAAAAACAAATGATTTAGAGTAGAGTAACTTACCAGGAAAATGTTTAACAAAAATTATAGATATTTAATTAAATAAGCATATTTTATAAAAAAAATTTAAATAATTACAAATTGACTTATACGGTTGTCATGATAAACAATACTTAAAGATTTACAAAAGTAAGCGTAAACTAAATTATAAATCAGAATAAAACAAAAATAACACATAATTGGGTACTTTTGGTGCTTTGTACAGACTAAATTACCAACTGAATATACATATATAAACTAATAAAATTTATACAATTATCTCATGTCGCGATTACAAATGAATCCTACATATATAATTAGTTACTACTACTATGCATTTTTTATAATTGCACGGCAAATATTTGTTAGTACGAATGAGAAACAAGTTTGCTAGCACGAAATAATTCTACTACAATTATAGTGGTTTCTGTAATACAAAAATTATTTCGGTTTATTTGTATTGCTAATGTCTTTAATACAATGATATTATTCGATTACTGTATGAAAATGCAAACAATAAGTCAAACTAAGAATAATTTTTTATTAAAACCTAAATAAATGGTTGCTTGATATATGTAAGTTTATAGATTTTCGTATATTTGTCCAAGAATTCTCCTGGGAAGTTAATTTAAAATGAATCACCAGCGTTGCACTCAGGTAGAATATATTTTTTCTAAAAATAAAATTTTATCTAGATTCAGTCAACGATTAATAATAATAAATTATATTATTAAATATTGATCCATGATTGGATTCAGGGTAGATTGGTTGTTGTTTTCTAAATTAGTTCAAATTAAGCGTACAGGTTTTTCTTGATTAACATTTAATGAATTTCATCAGAAATAATTCTGCAAAATTCACTATCTTTAAATCAAATTCGGAATCTTCAACATGATAAAATTGATTTTAAATTAGACATTTTTCTAAAGCTAATGATTCATAAATTAAAAGAAACGCAATTTTACTTTCTTATACGCAGTATAAGTAAGTATTGTAATCATGAAAAATGTTGACCTCAAGATTTTTACGGAAATATACGTTTTGACCTTCCCTTTATCGATTCCGACTATTTTTGGAATGACGTTCGTCTGTGTGTATGTATATGAGCGCTCTACAGCCTAAACGGCTGACGGGAAAATTATGATATTTTAAACTTAAGATTTGTATGTGCCTGGCAAGAAAACCTTTTATGTTTGAATAAAATATGTAAACCGGTAGTGCCTGTTTACTCTGATCAGTTTTTGTGGTTTCTGGAATTACTCAAAATTGGTTGAAGTTACAGAAAAATTGTTTTAATTTAATTAATAATTCGAGTAACTTTTGTGAGAAAATTTTTTTCAAAAAAAGTACCGGAAACAAGAAAATAGCCATTAAAATTTGATCTTATTATAATTATTTTCACATAAATCGTATCAACTGTGCATGTCAATTTTTTAATAGAAAAACAAAAAACCTTAAATAATTTGGAGCTTGACATTTAATATATATTCTAAGAAATAATTTAGTGAAAAGAGGTTCCAAAGGTTAGTAGTTATTATAAATTAGAAAAATAGTCTAAATATGATCTAATCGAAATATGTATAAGAAAGTTGCATGACACTGCAGATGTTTTTAAATTTTAATCTAGAGCGGTTTCTAAATTTAAACTTATTCATTTGTTTATAAATACTTCTCTGGTAAAAAAGTCGTAGGTGGAATAGGTACAAAAATCTAACAAAAGTTTATATGCAGCTAAAATTGTTAGCAGCAAGCAAGATGATCAAAAATGAAATCTTAAGAGAATTCTTCACAATAGAACATAGTATAAGCTTATTGATAATTAAATGCAGTTGCGGTAGAATTTGATATTTTTCATGATTACAATACTTCCTTATAATTCGTACGTAGAATAGGTACGAATCAAATGAGATGGTATGGCCATATCGAAAGAATGTCGAATGAAAGAATAATGAAAAACAATTATGTGGGAGAGAATGCGAGGCTGTCCTCGGAGTAAATTGATAAATATGATTGAGAATGAGTTACGTGAAAGAAAAGTTGCGAGCAAGCGGAACACAAGAGCGTGTATGAATAATTTAATGAGTTTGAATGAAGCAAAAGAAGTGTGTAAGGATAGAATTGAACGGCGAAAGATTGTAAAGATGTGACAAAATTTAAAAGAATTCCTTGTACACCATTTGATAGGGATAAGCATGAGGTTATGTATGTATGGTTGCCAATGTAACCACAGGATGGGCGATAAGAGGTAATAAGATACATTCATTTTATAATAACGAAAACTCAAGTTAAGACAAATTTTCAAATTCTAAGCAAGAAATTGGTCTATATATAAAAAATATAACTAAATCAAATCTGTAAACTTTACAGTGGACTGGTACATTAATTAATTCTAAGGTTATGGCAGCATTTTCTGGTACCGCTACTTCAATATTGAATAAATGATACCTCCAAATAATTTTCTGGTAACATAAATTTTTGTTTCCGATATCAGAAAATGAATGTTTTATTACATACATACATATCATCATCCCTATTTTCATCAATGAGGTTACATTCTTTATAGTCTTTTACTATTCCCATTAAATGAATTTCAGGTAACGTAAAATTAGATGTTGGTAGCAGGATATGAGATTCTAGAATTATTAAATAAAGTAATAAATAGTAAAGCAGCTTGCTATATTCTAGTTAACCTATCATTCTACTTGCATCAGTTAAAAAAAAAGAAATCATAAATACAACAATTTCAAAATGGAAACGCTCAGGTGTGTGTTTGTAAGATGTGAAAATTATTTCAAAATTAATAGATTACAAACTAGCATATATATTTTACTATGATTTTGGTTATAAAGTATCACAATTAAGTAAATCAATCAATATGATTTGCTGTTTTTGTTTCTATTTATTTTTATAGCGTTATAGCGAACAAAATTCAACTTAATAGCGTCTATTAGTTATATTAATTATTACCTATGTGATTCAGAATTTTATTTAAACGTGAATTTTTGCTGCCTTTGCTTTGATCTTCCATTAATGTTTTGATCATCATGAGCATTGCGACATCTGTACATTTATTTTTAGCAGTATTTGTGGCTTCATTTTTTGTACTAATCGTTTTTGTTCTTTGGCATTCTATACTTTTACGTTGAATAATTTCAGTTTCGCCTGCTAAAAATATAAAATGATAAATATAACTATTTACAGTGAGAATTAAATTTATGAACTTGTTATTAGTTTCGTCTTAGTATTTTGTAGAAATTTATCCATTTCAAATTCTTCATTATTGTCAATTTCAATACAATCATCTGAGTCTTCATCAGAACCCATACTAGATTTACTGATACTAAATTGGTTGGTGGGTGTAAGTAAATCTTCGAGCAACTTTCTTTCCTCCACGTAATTTTTTTTTTCATTTTTATCATCTTTTTCGTTCATTTTAATTAATAGTTTATTAGCATATTGATGCATATCGTAAAACACTACATTGTCTTGATTCTTTTTATTTTCGTGCTCATAGTTCAAACACGTTTCAATCGGTTCATTTGGTCTTGCTACTTTGGTTTGAGTTGTGGAATCCGACATATTTGATACCGATGGCTTATGTAACAATGGTATTTCTTCTGATTTATCTATGTCAACAATTTTGTCATTTTCAATAATATCTTTTCTGAATTTATACTCATTCATGTTTGAACATTGTTGAAAAGCATGTGTGCATTGACATTTTAAATTATAATCGCTACAGCAACTTTTTCTGCAACCACAGCGGTGTTCATTGATGTCAAATGGATATGGCATTGGCATAAATGAAGAAACGCTACAACCATTGAAATGTGGAACATAACATGGCACGTAGTACATTTGATGTTGATAGCATTGTTGCAGACAAGGACATGTTGTATGCGTATGGTTATTTTCTGTATTGGTACCAATAGTTCGTGTTTTCATATTTTCCTCCATATTGTTAACTTTATAATTTGAATGTATGAGAAATAAATTATCCATTGTAAATATATTTCAAATCTATATAAGTACAAAATTTACTTGTCATTTAGACTATCTGTCAAAATTTGTTTCTTTCATTTGTAAACATTTTATAGTGGTCGTGGTCAAGTGATTACGAGCATTGCACATTTCCATGGTAATATTTCTTAGCAACATTCACCCTGATATACTGTATATCGGCAATTTTGAAGGAAAAGAAACATCTACGAGCCAATTAATAAAATTTCAAATAATGGATTTCAATAAACATTAAATAAAGGGCATTTATTTCAAATAGTGTCGCCGGTTTGTTTTTAGCTTCATGGAACTACGCATTTATATTCTGAACTATTTCCGTGAATATAATTATGGGATATGTCCAACTCGTATGAATTTGTTCCATTGTCCCTGGACAATTACCACCAGGTTTAATTATTAGCCGAACTACTTTCTCCTAAAATTGTATGTACCGTATGTATGTACCGTTTGTACCATTTGTACCGTATGTACTGTTTGTACCGTATATACTGTATGTATAGTATGTACCGTATGTATATACCGTATGTGTGTACCGTATGTACGTATGTAGTGGGAACAAACAAGTGTTCGGTAAATTAAAGGATATGATATTTAATGAGCCTGAAGAATAGCGGGAACCTGCTATTCGAAGAAGATAATGAATATGTTTAAAATAATTGATTATTTTAAATGTAGCATACATTTTTAACTTAGGTACATTTGTTAATTTAAAAACAAAGAAAAGAATCAGTGCATTACAAAAAAAAATTGTATAATAAATATAAATATAAAATTTTATGTATATATTCATAAGTGCGAGCGCGTATATTTGCGTTTGTGTATGTATATATGTACAGAATTTAATATCTTGTATAAATAAAATTATGAAACAGTATACAATTATAAATAAAAATTAGTTTATG
>OX122903.1:9892596-9953060 GCA_944738965.1 Nebria brevicollis
TTTTAAATACTGAGCTATACTTATCATTTTCAGGTTATTTTTAAATTGCAATGCATGCAATGGTTTACTTGTTTTGATCGTATAACTGAAAATACATTTTCTAAGCTATCTTGAGCAAATATTGATGTTAAGAGAAATTTGTAGTTGCATTCATTTAAAAGCTTATTTTGTATGTTTATAATTGATTTTGTTGCAAATCTAACTCCAGATTGCACAGGTTTCCAAAATAATTTATTTCTGAATGTGATATTTTGAAACAGATCCATTATTTCGCCTAAAAATGTTATTGACTTTTCATGTTCAACTAAATTTAATTTGACTATATTTGAGGGTAAAGAATATTTTGCTTGAATATGATGAGGAATTCTAATTATTTTATTGGATTAGAGGGTATTTTTCTAATTTTTTAATAAATATGATACATCAGCTATAAAATAAGTATTTCTAAAATTTTTATAAGGATGAACGATCGAGTTTTTTTAATAGTTTAGCTTTAGAAACTATATTTAGTTCTTTCCACAAAGATTGATTACACGGCCCCATATCAGATGTAACACTTATAATTTTTAATCCAATATTTTCAATTTTTCGTATTATTTCAAATAATATTGATTTTATTGTGGAACCTTTAAACGAATGTCCAGTAAAATAATATGCAATTACTTGTTTCCATCTTGAAGAGACACCAGCTATTAAAAACACTAATGCATGATTTGCCATACCGTTATGATTCGGTAATGATACATCTCCAAAAATTTGTTTTGATGCATTATCATAAATTCGACCAGGAGCCAGTGACATTTCATCAAGAACTAAGACACAGTCTTTTTCAATATCTTGAAAATGGTTTACTTCTAATTTCAAAAATTCAAAAACCTCATCTAAAATACCACTATCGAATTTAATATGTTGCAATTTCCTTCTTAATGTTCTCTGATTTGGTAAAGGTATTTTTTGCTTAATTAATTCATCATAACCACTACTGCCACATATAAATTTTAATTGTATAGCCTTTTTTATTGTTTTGTTGGATCAACGTTGTACTTTTTTATAAATAATGCCGATATTTGATCGGGATAAAATATTGATTTCAACATCTTTTCAAATTCAATGTTCCGCTCCAATTTCATCTTTCTGATATCCTTTTGAGCTTTCTTATATTTAATTTTATACCTATTGCACTGTTGACGCACTAATTTTAATTCGTTTTCATATAATTTTAGTTTTTTACTTAAAGTTTCTTTCGGCTCTATCTCGTTTGCTACATAATTTACTTCTTGAACATTACAAATTGATTTTTCCGCAGGTGGTGCGACGTTTCGTGAGGCAGGTCTTTTCCTTTTATATTTAATCGGAGAAAAACTGAATACCTATAGTAGGAACATCGTTAAATTTTATATTTTTTATCCATCATCATGAGTCACTTCCCATTGATCGGTATCGAAATGTTCCTAATAATTAATTTGTATTTCTTGATATAAGAATAATAATTGTAAAATTAGATAATTTATAATTAACCTGGTATAAAAATGAATTATGTGTAGTCCTTCTAATTTTTGCAGCCCACAATGCTTTTCTATCAGGATCTCTAGGAAACACTCTCATAGAAAAGCCTTTTTTTGTACTATTGCTACATCCCAAAAGCACAACAACTAGGCATTTTATAGTATAGTATATTGGCACATAAACAAAACGAACAAAATTATTAATAAAGCACAAAATACACGAAAGACTCTATTAATACAATACACAACGTTATGCAACTAGGATTATATTATAACTAAATTGCTGAGTTAGATTGGTACCTAAAAGTAAGAATTTTGGTTGTTTATTTGATTGTTTATACGAAAAGATTATTTTGTATTTAATGAAAAAATGTGAAGTGATGAGTATCCCTTCTGATAAGTGGAATTTATGGTTATACGTAAACAGTTCTTAAAAAATAAATATACAAATACATGTAACTTCACAGCATTAATAAGATGTTATTTACCCGTGAAACGATTGGAATTAGGTATACAATTTTTTCTATAAATGATAAATATATACTACCGCGGAATAAAACACACAGTTTGTATTTAGAAATGTGATAAGCATATATAAATTTGAAATTCGTATGTATTATCAATTGTTAATACGTTGCCTCACAATATCGGTTATCATGGCAACTGTCTAATTTTGTTATAAATAATATAGATAAAGGTTTTGACAGATAATTAAGGACATTTAAAATTGATTCTTTTAGGTAATAATATTGTAATTTAATAATATATTGTATAATTAATCTAAATAAAATTACTTTTAGTTACTGAGAATTCAATTTGGTGTCAATTATTAGAATACCAAAAACAGAATTACAAATCAATTTTATGTTCTCAAAGATGCCGACTAAGGTGAAGATCCATTTTGAGAAGATATTGGATATAAAGAAGAAAGTAGTAATTGCAGTTAAAACAATAAGATGGCCAAACGATACCGTGTGTTATGAATTTCCAGTAAATATTCAATATGAATCTTTTCACAATGACTTATTCAAGATTAGTACGGTCAAAAATGGTGTTGCTGGTTTAAATAAACCAGGTCAATCTCGAAATTTACAAATAACACTACCAGATATCATTGTGCCATTGTACATTGATGACGATAATAATTTTGTGTTCAAAAACATTTATTTAGAAGAAAAACCAATTGAGGAGACAAGAAAGAGAAAAACATCAACAACATTAGATAACTTAAATCAAGGTGAATTAATAGAAGTAATTAATGAATTGAAAGTGCAATTAGCTGAGAAACAATTGAATTTATCAGATGTAGAAAAGAAGTTTATAATAGATAAATATGATGGTAAAAAAAATGCAAAAGACTGGTTAAGTGGTTTCGAAAAGGAGTGTGAAAGACACAAGATTATGGATGATAGTAAAAAGATAAATTGTTTAAAATTATTTTTAGAAGGAAGTGCAAAAGAATGGTACTGCATTAAACTAAAAGAATTCCAGGCAGATCAATGGTTACTTTGGTCTGACTCGTTTTTGATGGTATTTGCAGAAAAAGGTTGGACAAAAGTAAGACATGCATACAATTTCAGATATTTAAATGGTTCAGTAAGTGATTATGCATTGAAGAAAGAAAGGTTACTATCTGAGATTGAGAGAGAAATGTCAAACATATCAAAGATAAATCATATTGTAGTAGGATTACCATTAAATATTCAAGATAGATTAGACCGTGAAGAAATCAAATCAACAGACAAATTAATTAATGAATTGAGAAAGTATGATTCGTATTACAATAAACAAAATAAAGAAATAAAACCAAGATTACACTATAATACAATAGAAACTGATAAGAAAAATACAGAGAAGAATGCTATTACAACTAGAACATTTGTAGAAAAAAAACCATGTACCATATGTAAGACATTGTATCCAGCAGCAGGAAATCGTTTTCATCCAATTACATTATGTCGTAACAAAGAAAAATTCATGGAAATGAAACATGTTAACGTAACAGAAACTGAGATTGATGAATTAATGAAAATTGAGTTAAATGAAGAAAAAAACTAGCTTACCCGGTGAAATTTACTCCATTGATTAAATTGAACGTACTAATTAATAAAGAAAAGAAAGTTAAAGGTATTTATGACAGTGGTTCAAATGTAACATTAGTAAATTATAATATAATGAAACAACTGAAAACTAAGTTAATAGAGAATAATAGTATATTTAAAACAATTAGTGGTGTAAATTTCGCAAATAGCCGGGCACGTTTACATTTAAAGATAAATAAGATTGAAGACATATTAGATGTTTATGTTGTAAAGAATAATAATTTTTCTTATGATCTATTATTGGGTTTAGATGCAATTAAGAAATTTAAACTAATTCAGGATGAAAATTTGAGAATATACCAAAGAATAAATAAAAATAAAATAGATAAAGAAGTAGAAAAACAAAATATTAAAATAAACACTACTACATACATTGGTGTTAGTAAATTTAAAGATAATTTAAGTCATTTAAATGAATATAAGAAGAATAAGATAATAGAATTAATAAAAAGAAATGAGTCAGTATTTGCAAAGAATAAGTTTGATGTTGGTATGGTCAAGAATGAAGAAGCACAGATTAAATTAACAGAAGAAAAATATATTGCTAAGAGACCATACAGGTGTTCTATACCAGATCAAAAAGAAATTGAATCACAAATTGCTAAATTATTAGAAACGGGTCTTATAGAAGAAACAAGTTCACCTTTCGCATCTCCAGTTACTTTAGCATATAAAAAAGAAGACGGTTGTAGATCAAGATTATGTATCGATTTCAGAGAACTAAACAAACTAGTTGTATCTGAACCCCAACCATTTCCAAGAATCGAAGACATTATTGTTAAAGCTGGTGATTGTAATTGGTTCTCAGCATTTGATATAAATTCAGCATTTTGGTCTATTCCAATCAAAAGGGAATATAGAGAAAAAACAGCATTTGTAACACAAAACGGACATTGGCAATGGGTTTGTTTACCATTTGGACTAAAGACATCATCAGCAATTTTCCAAAGAATTCTTGCAAACATCATAAGAAGAAATAAATTAAATAAATTTTGTATAAATTACATTGATGACATATTAATCTTCTCAAAAACATTTGAAGAACATCTAAAACACATTGAACTTCTTATGAATGTAATTAAAAAAGAAGGTTTTAAACTAAAACTATTAAAATGTAATTTTGCAAAGAATTCTGTTAAATATCTTGGACATATAATAGAAAAAAATAAGATCAGACCATACAAAGACAATTTGATATCAATCAGAAATTTTCAAAGACCAAAGAATAAAACTAATGTGAGACAATTTTTAGGTAAAACAAATTTTTATTACAAATACATTGAAAATGCAACTATGAAACTAGAACCACTACACAATTTACTAAGAAAAACAGAAAAATTTGAATGGACAAATGAGTGTGAAAAAGCATTTTGTGATATCAAAGATTATTTATGTTCTAGTCCAATACTGGCAATTTATAATCCAGAGAAAGAAATATTCATTCATACGGATGCAAGTGGTAATGGCTTAGGAGCCATACTAAAACAACCACAAGAGGATGGTATACTTCATCCAGTAGCATATTTTTCAAAAAAATTAAAAGACAGTCAATTAAAGAAGAAGGCAATCTATTTAGAAACTTTGGCAATCAAAGAAGCAATTGTGTATTGGCAATACTGGTTAATAGGTAGAGAATTCACAGTAATATCAGATCATAAACCACTTGAAACGCTAAAAGTAAAGGCAAGAACAGATGAAGAACTAGGATATTTAATACATTATTTATCACAATACTACTTCAAAATTATTTATGCACCAGGAAAAGACAATCTGGAGGCTGATGCTTTATCAAGAAACCCGGTTTTAGAAAACTTTGAAAACAATGAAGATATACTAAAAGTAGTAAACATGGTAAAATTAGAGGAGATAATTGATGATCAAAGAACGATTGAGAAAGAAATAAACAATTCAAAGAAAGTGATTAAGAAAGGCGATATTAGTTATAAAAACTTAAAAAACAAACACAGAATTTATGTGTCACAAAATTTTGGATTAAAACTAATTAAAATGATACATGAATTTTATGGTCATATAGGTGTCGGTCACATGATTATTAAGTTGAGACCATATTATTATTTCATGAATATGGATAAGATGATACACAAATATTGTAAACAATGTGAAATATGTGTAAAAAATAAATCAAGAACTAGTAGACCAATTGGATTATTATCTAAACTGGGCCCCAGCAACTAAACCGTATGAGATTATGTCAATTGATTCAGTGGGAGGTTTTGGTAATAATAGATCGTCAAAAAGATTCATGCATATTCTAGTAGATCATTTTTCAAGAGGAGCATTCATTTCAACAACCAAAGGTCAGGCAGCAAGAGATTTTATAAATCTAATTGATAAAACTGCAGATAAAAATGAAGTTAAGATAATATTAGCAGATCAATATACGGGAATAAATTCTAAAGAATTAAAAGACTATTTAAAACAAAAAAATATTTTACTAATATTCACATCAGTTGATTGTGCAGAATCTAATGGTTTAAATGAAAGGTTAAACCAAACATTAGTAAACCGAATTCGTTGTAAAATCAATAGTAGTAGTAGTAAAAGAGCATGGTCAAGCATTGCAAAGGAATGTGTAAATGAATACAATAACACAACACATAGTGTAACGAAATATTCTCCAAATTACTTACTATATGGTCGAGAAAATGAGATTATTCCAAATGAGTTACTAGAAATACGTAATCTAAGTAAAGATAGAGAACAAGCATTGCTAAATTCAATGAAGAACTACAAGATAAATAAAGAAAGAATTGATAAGAATAGGAGAGAATGGGAATTTAAGAAGAATGATCTAGTATATGTTACGAATGGAAGTAAGTTAAATAGGAATAAATTGGATAAGATAAGAATTGGTCCATTTCGAATAATAAAAAAAATTTCAAATGTGATTTATGAAATTGATGCAGGAAAGAAACGTAAAGAAGGAAATTTATTTCATACGTGTAAATTAATACCAATTAATATGCTTAATGAATAATGTCTATATTAAATTTAAAAAAAAAAAAAAAAAATTATCCACCAGATGATTTACTTTTAAACCCAGGTCTAAAACTGAGGGAGGGGAGATATAAATTTGAAATTCGTATGTATTATCAATTGTTAATACGTTGCCTCACAATATCGGTTATCATGGCAACTGTCTAATTTTGTTATAAATAATATAGATAAAGGTTTTGACAGATAATTAAGGACATTTAAAATTGATTCTTTTAGGTAATAATATTGTAATTTAATAATATATTGTATAATTAATCTAAATAAAATTACTTTTAGTTACTGAGAATTCAATTTGGTGTCAATTATTAGAATACCAAAAACAGAATTACACATAATAAACAGCGTTTATTTTAAGAGCTTCACGAAATGAAACACTAATATTCTTGCAAGTATACAGCACAAATAGTTATATTAGCCCGCGAAATGTTTGGAATTTAGTATAAATGTTTCTATAATAGATAGACCTATACTGTCGCGGAATAAAATACGCAGAATTTATTCAGGAATAACATAAAAAATACGGGGTGCTATTATCTTATCTGGTCCTTTAGATTTAAAGAGTATAAGAAAATATCAGCCGCGCGCTCCATATAACGCAATGCATTTCGTTTGAAAATTTAGACAAACTATGGCGGCGCCAATCACAGGCTGGGTAGCTGTCGTCCACACTCTTATATATCTAGTCACTCTAATATACACCACCCATCAACTTTCGACTATTCGTGAACGAAATTATCGTTGGCGGCGCTAGTAGCGTTAATAAAAATGCTTGACGTAATGACGGGCCTGGCAATGACCAATGTATTTGACAGTTGAGATAGAGGCTATGATTTGACACGCGAAAGCCAGCAAAGTGAAATATGTATAAAGTGAACTGATTCCAAACGTTCTTTGCCAAAACGAATAACTCTTGGAGTCAGAATCTTTTATTTTGTGTTCTTTAAAAGTGTATTTTGATTGTAACTGTTATTTACAAATTATTTGTGAGTTATCCGAAGAATTTACTTCGTCAGATACCTATATCGCCGTAAATACGGACTTGTTTCAACACGTTATGCGCAGAAACTATGCGCGCAAATGAAATGTACTTCAAACAACAAAACATACTTAAAGTACATATGTGTACTTGAAGTACATGTTTGTACTTAAAATACTTTTAGAATACTTACAGTACATTTTTGTACTTAAAGTATATTTACAGAAAAAATATAGTATCAGTACAAAATACTTAAAGTAAAATACTTTAAGTACAAAAAGTACTTTAAGTAGTAATTTAAATACTTTTACTTAAAGTATTTCCCAGCTCTGTTTATAAATTAGAAAAATAATGAAAATAGGATGTGATTTAACCCAAAAGCGTATAAGAAAGTTCGAGTCATGACACTGCAGATGTTTTTCAAAAATAAGAGGCGCACATTCTAGGCGTATATTGGTCCGGACAAGCTACTAAGCCTGTATTAGCGAAAAATATCACACAAATAGCACGCTAATACAGGCTTAATAGCTTGTCCGTGCTACGGACCATTAAGTTTAAAGTTTCATAATTTTACCCTCAGCTGTGTAGGCTGTAGAGACACAGACAAACAGAAGGACATCATTCCAAAAAATGTCGGAATCGATTAAGAGAGGGTCAAAACGTATATTTCCGTTAAAATCTCGAGATCGAAACTTTTCATGATTTCAATACTTACTTATACTGCGCATAAAAAAGTGAATATCTGCAATTTCTTACACTGAACTTTCTTATACGCATTTTGTTTCGATCATATAATATTTTTATTATTTTCCTAATGCTTACAAATAATATTTATCGTAAAATTCCAAATTCTTTGAGCCTATTTTGATTTTCTGTTAAATCATTAACAGGCGCAGATGATACGATTAGAATTTTTTATTTATTAAATACCAGACATATACAAATCTTAAATTTAAAGTTTCATTATTTTACCTGCAAACGTTCAGTCTAAACATTGAATGATTAAAAATAAATTTTATGAATGAAAAGTTCGTGAGAATGAAGCGAAAGAAAGCCGTGGTTATAGCGTCGAAACCCGAAATGTTGTCAAGGTTGAAGAATGTCACCCCATTTGATGGGAATAGGCATGTTGTTATGTATAATTACTTAATCAAGACTATGTGTTACTTTGGTTTTTAATTTATTTTGTGCATTAATGATTTAATACAAGAATATAAAAGCATATCGATAATAGAATTCAATAATGTATGATTATAAATACAAAATAAACATCTATTTAAAATTAAACAAACAATATATTGAATTTTATGGCCACACAATACTTTCAATCCACGAGATGTAAGAAGAAACTCTAGTAGCAACTTCTGGTACACCTACAATACCACATCCTTTCCCAAAGGATATAACACCAACTATATTATAAACATCCGTTTGATCTTGGTGCAGAATTTGTAATGGTCCACCAGAATCACCCTAAAATTTAAATATATTTTTTATAATGTAATTTCATCATTTGTATTAGTGTAACTCTTGCGTTTGTGTTTCGTACAAAGAAATTACTTACATTGCACGTTGATTTTGAATCATTTTTTCCACCGGAACATAACATTGTATCAGTGATACCATTTTTTAATTTGCGAGTCTGTTCGTAAGTTTTCTGACATTCCTCGTTCGTAAATAATTCGAGTCTAACTTTTTGTAGTTCGCTAGCCTGTTCCCCTTGATAACTGGTTAATCCCCATCCAGTTCCAATAACAAAATCCTCATTTAAATTTGGATCTGTATGTAGACACGCTGGGCGAACTGATTTCGTAAAGGTAACTTTGTGTTCCAATTGGAGTAGGGCAATATTATCGTATAACATTGGTGGTTTATAGTTTGGATGACGTATAATTTTTGATATTGCTATTTCTTGGATATTTGCGTCGTTATTTGTAGGGGTCCTGTCATTTGTTCCAAGACGGACCTTTTTAACTGAACCCCTGAATTTCAAACGTTACTTATTAGTGAAACATTAAATACCTTCTAGTGGTTATTTATAAATATGGTTTTATATATATATATATATATATATATATATATATATATATATATATATATATATATATATAATTAGCAAGCTTCATACAGAAGACGAGTATTAGTACATGTAGATGATGTCAAAATATATTGATCACTTATTAGGGAACCGCCACACATCAATTCATTATCTTCACCGTACAGTAGAGCAGTCTAAGGGAAAACAACAAACAAATATAATAATTGTTTGACAAATATTTATAAATTCAGTACTTGTAATTAGTTACTAACAATATTGCTATTACTGAGCAAAACATGTTGGTCATTTATTATTTATAATAATTATATATTTATAATATATATATATATATATATATATATATATATATATATATATATATATATATATATATATATATATATTTATATATATATATATATATATATATATATATATTTTTTTATATATATATATATATATATATATATATATATATATATATATATATATATATATATATATATATATATATATATATATATATATATATATATATGTATATATATATATATATATATGTATATATATATATGTATATATATATATATGTATATATATATATATATATATATATATATATATATATATATATATATATATATATATATATATATATATATATATATATATATATATATATATATATATATATATATATATATATATATATATATATATATATATATATATATATATATATATATATATATATATATACATATATATTTATATATATATATATATATATATATATATATATATATATATATTTTTATATATATATATATATATATATATATATATATATATATATATATATATATGTATATATATATGTATATATATATATATATATATATATATATATATATATATATATATATATATATATATAT
This sequence comes from Nebria brevicollis, assembly GCA_944738965.1. Taxonomy (NCBI): domain Eukaryota; kingdom Metazoa; phylum Arthropoda; class Insecta; order Coleoptera; family Carabidae; genus Nebria; species Nebria brevicollis. Next base: position 9,903,174 of record OX122903.1, read on the forward strand.
ATATATATATAAATATATATATATATATATATATATATATATATATATATATATATATTTAATTATTATAAATAATAAAAGACCTAAATGTTTTGCTTCAAAAATAGAAAAATTGTTAGTAACAAATATAATTACCATATGTGGGAATTCCATTGGCGAAGCTGTAATTTTTCCTGCATCTCGTTTATATCTGGTAGTTTTTGCAATTTTAATATATTCATTACATTCTAAAACATATAAAGAATTAAACAAGAAATTAAGGAAATAACGCGCTAATCATTAGACCAAATAATTATATCTTTTGCATGACCGGTTTCGTAAAGATAGCCGCATAAACAATTGTTGCGGCTATCATTAAATTTAGTGGTATTAGTTTCGAACAAACGCGAATAAATAAAGTACCACCCCAATAAACATTTAGTCACATGTAACATGTAAGCAACATTGCAAAGACATCTCTGCAACGTAATGTAGATGTTATATGGGACTGAATGTTTAGGTGCTGAGATGGAGATAATATTTGCAAGTATATAAAATTGCAAAAGTAATTATTGATTTAAAATAGTAGATACTTACTATCGTCACTCTTCCCCGCTGAGGTTATATTGGTTTGAATCAACAGTGTACAAACACCAAATAGAAATAAAACGGACCACATCATTTCATTTGCAGAACTAACGCTATTACTAACATCTCATAAAGATGTACATAACTTTTATACTAGTTTGCTGGGAATACCCAGTTCAAGGAAGGCAAACTGGATTTTATTAAATTGTTACTCACTATTTAGACATACAGTGTCGTACAAAACTAAAGCAACTGAAATGAACATTCATTATTTTTCTATAGAAAACCTTAATCTAATTCCAAATTGAAACAAATCATATTGGATCAAATTAAAGTCTTCCTGATTTCTAAGCACACTAAAATAATTATTTTTATAATAGGGTCTTTCCAAAAAAATTGAATAGTCTTTTTTTTTAATTAAATATGTTGTTTGTGTCACATAATCGTCTAATGTGCAAAAAAAAAGAATTTTTTAATGTTTTGTGTCGTCTAAATAATCGATGAAAATGGACAAAATATTTGAATATTGACCACGTAACTGAAACGGTACGTGTTTGGCGAAGAGCCCGTGTGACGTCGCTAGCCAGATTGAGCTCACAGATTGCATTGCCTGTCAGTGCGTTTTGCGAAATTATCGGTTTGTACGCAATGAATTCGCGATAATGAGCTGAAATGAGTTTGTGAGGACTCAGTCGGCCAATTTGCCGAAGGTTTCGGTTGATATGGTGACTGAGTTTTTGGCATCATCCGAGTTTTTTGACGCGGCAGAGACAAGGGGCGTGAAACTTCACAAATAAGTACAACAAATGCCATTAAATAAAATATTAAAATGAGAATCTTGCATATTGATTAATATTTATAGCATATTGAGCGCTTTTATCCTCATTTGTATGATTGTTTTATAAGGTTATGTTTATGTTTACTCTAAAACGTTTACATATGACTACTTTAAATGTTGGGGAGGTCAAAACGTATATTTCCGTTAAAATCTCGAGATCGAAATTTTTCATGATTACAATACTTACTTATACTGCGTATAAGAAAGTAAAAACTTAAATAATTTGAAGTTTGACATATAATATTTATTCTAAGAAATATATTTAGTGAAAAGGTGTTCCAAAGGTTAGTATTTAAGTAATTAGAAAAATAATAAAAATGTGATATGATCTAACCCAAATGCGTATAAGAAAGTTCAGTGCATGACACTGCAGATGTTTATATTTATCCAAGTTCCAAATTTCTTTAAAATAATATAAGTTGTCTGGACATAAGTGTGTTTATTTTAATTGTAAAAAATCGCGAATGGAACATCCCAAATTATCCTTTATTACATTTTCCAGTCCAAAATAAAATAAAGTGCGAATTATGGGTCGCAATAAGTGGTAATAAGTTTTCTATCTAATATTTATGCGATACTATTTCGTTAAATCATATCTAAATAATTACATGTTTAAAATAATTTAATACACAATAATATATTAAATCTGTGGCTGAACTTTCTTATGCGCATTTTGGTTAGATCGTTAGAATTTATAAAATTTTGAAATTTTTAAAATTCTAAATATCTAATTAAAATGCGTATAAAAAAGTTCTGTGAGACATGTCAGATTTTTTTTATAGTAACTGATACTTTAACTATCAAGCTTTGTGCTGAGACTAATGAATATGCTATTAAAAATTGTTTAGTAGATTTAATTTGCATTTAAAAAAAGTGTATTTTTCCATAAGAAAAGCATGAGACTTGTCTCAGAAAAAAATTCAGATCCACTCAATCGTATTTCCTGTCCGCCGTGACACGCTACTCTTCTGCCATTATCTTTGATCGGTCTGTTTTTAATCTTCATAGGCGGCGTGTATGTTACATTATGGGGGCTGCTCCTTCCTGTTATATTTAGTAATTAATTTTTACGCTTACACAGAAAGCATACATTGGGGTAAGAATGTTTGTTATTTAAAAAAAACTTACTACCACATCTGGTTCCTGCCGTAATTGATGACGAACACTCTTCATTTTGGTCACTTTATTGCTAAATCACAGTTTGCAATTCACACCCCAGCAGCAATTTAAATATATCAGGAAAGATTCCCTACTTGCCTAAATAATATACATAATAAGAGTATAGGTCACAGACTTTAAAGCATATTGCGTTGATTTTTGGGTTTAAAAGTACTTAACTTCCACGAGCTGAATATTATAATTTAATTACCCAAAATTATGTTTTAAATTAATTTTTACTGATGTATGTTTAAATTTAAAATTATATACCTACGTCTATTAGTATTTTATATGCTGAGCGATTTAAATTATCAATAAAACAATGGACACTTTAATATTATTAAACAATATCATTTATTATACTATTACCTACATTTGATAAATTTTAAATATTTTAAATGTATGTAATCACAAAAGGCGTGACGAACTACTGGGCTGAACGTTTGAGTATAATCCACTCCTTCTTGTTGCTCAAATCCTTGAGCTACGAGTCTCGCCTTCAGTCTTCCATCCGGTTTCTGACGAAGTATCCAACGGCATGTCAAAGGCCTGGTGCCTTTAGGGCATTCAACGAGTTTCCAGGTTCCCATATCGACGAGTGACTTTTACTCCTGTTTCATGGCTCGCAGCCAGTTTTTGTCCTTGAGGGCCTCTGAGGTTGGGATGTCCTCAACTTCGCCAATAATTGCCATGTTGGCGCTGTCCCCTCTGAAATATCCCATGACGTAATCTGCAAACCTGGCGGGTTGCTGGATGTCACGACGGTTTCGTAGTCCTGGTCGTCTGGGTGACTGTTCCTCTTCCAGTTCCTCGAGTAATTTCTTTGTGATAACATTTTTTATTTCCGTTCCATTGTATGATCGTAGGCTTTTTACTCGCCTCCCGAATTGATTCTCCACCAAATTCATATATACTTCTAGTTTCCGGGCTGCTTCGTCTTTTGTCTTTAAGAAGTATACTATTCTGAAATGCGAGTAGTCGTCTTTGAATAGCAGGAAATATTTTGCCCCTCCCAGGGATTTCACGTTCATTTCACATAAGTCTACATGAACTAGATCCAGTGACTGTTTAGCGACCTCTTCGTTTGCAGGGTGAGAAACACGGTGCTGCTTCCCAAAGACGCATCCCTCGCATACGTGAAGCAATTAAGGCTTATAGAGATATATACAATATAAATTATTCTTCCTTGTTTCTCCACATGTCATCTATATTAATACCTACTTCTGCATCGGTTGTAGATTCAATTAGAAGCTGTTTAATTGTAGGATTTCTTATAGGTATCTCTCTATGATTTGAATGATTATTGCATAATGATGATTAATTTACCGGTTAAAACTATTTATTTTTTACCTGACATTTACTAAATCGTCATTTGGTTTATCAGTATAGGCATTTACAACCGCTTCATTTTTACTAAAATAATTAATATTATATTACAAAAAAATTTCTCTTTTAGATAAAAATATACCCTAGAGTAAGCAATTTTCTTTTCCATGCAGTTATAGACTTTTTGTTACGTCGTGATATTTTAGACGGAGAAGTTCTTTGTCGTCCCATTGTTGTCCCAATGTTATTGCATCGATAATATATTAATTTGTAATTCGAAATATATATATATATATATATATATATATATATATATATATATATATATATATATATATATATATATATATATATATATATATATATATATATATATATATATATATATATATATAAACACATACATAATGTAGAATCCATTATAATTATGATATATTTCATACTTACCATTGTTGCAACAATGTTAAACATAAGCTCGCATGTAAACGTCTTATCGTATATAAATTATAATAAAATTGCAGGAAAATACTTATAAGAATTGGGTTTTGAAATATTTTATCACTATTTATTATTATTAAATAATTTTACATATACTTGTAAAACACGATGAACTACCACAGTATTGCCTACTGTGTTTTGCGAAGCCTGTTCCTTGTGCGAAGCTTTGCCAGCTTCGCAAAACACGAAGATAAATCAATGCACCGTAGGCACAAACCTTTTACTGTATGTAGGTAGCGCCATCTTTTAACTAATAAATATAACTAAATACCTAAACTGGGCCATCTATCTTATAAATAAACATCTATTTTAGTTTTGCATATGACCATGGTTTCTCGTAGATGACTTCAAATCCATTCTTAAACCGATACTAGTCGTTTGTACGAAAACTAATTCCGCTGTATGGCGCTAGTATCGAACTTTTTTAGAGAGCTTTATATGTAGGCAACGCAAATATCATTATTTGTAGCAAAAGTAGACAAATAAATTATTATGGAGTAACCCGTTATCTTGGCGCCAGCAATTGTATTTTTTCATTACGATGCATAAAACCACTTTAAATTAAAAACAACTTCCCAGTTTCAGATTAAATTAGTTGATAATTATTAGATAATTCAGAATACCAAATAAATAAAAATCATGCGAGTAAAAAAACGTAGAAAACGCTCGCTTGTTCAAAGAAAACGAAGACAACGTGAGAAGAATCAGTTGCTCGCTACCGCAGATGTTGAAAATACAGTTCGCGATGAAGAAGATGAATACTGCTTTATAACTGAAGTAGATAAGGAACTACCAGATCTTATTATCGAACAAAATCCAAATCCACCAAAGAAACTAATATTGGCAGGAAGTAGGGTAGTGAATATTATGCATTATACTAAACAATGTCGCGAACTCAGCAAACATGATGCTTCATGCACAAGGGGACATTTCGAACTAGTCAAAGAAAAAATTATAGGCATAACGTCGCATTTTTATTACTATTGTGATACATGTGAGAAAAAATTAATAATAACATCTCATCCGCCTAGTATGCAATCTGATGTAAATGAGAGTTTCGTTTGGGGTGCAACATCAATTGGTATTGGGTACGGTCAAGCCCCAGAACTCTTATCGGTGATGAATATGCCTTCAATGAGTCCTACATTTTATCAAAAATAGAAAATAAAGTTGGACATAAGTGGCAACAAAATCTATGCGAGCAAATGCAAAAAGCAGGCAAAGAAGAATTAAAATATGCTATTGAAAAGGGTGATATTGAAGATGGTATTCCATATATAACGGTAATTGTTGATGGTGGTTGGTCCAAAAGAACATATGGTCATGGGTACAATGCACTTTCTGGTGTTGCGTGTATAATAGGACAAAAAACAAATAAATTGTTATACTTAGGTGTAAGAAACAAGTATTGCTCGATGTGTAGCAATGCATATTAAAAAAAACAACGAGCCTAAAAAGCACAATTGCTTTAAAAATTATTCGGGCCCTTCGACTGGTATGGAGCAAAGCATAATTGTTGAGGGCTTTAATAATAGTGAGAGTCAACACGGATTACGTTTTAAATATTTAATAGGGGATGGCGATTCTAGTGTTTTCGCGCGAATTGTTGAACGTGTAACATATGGACGAAATGTTATTAAATTAGAATGTGCAAATCATGCAATTAAATATTACACATCAGGGTTGTATAAGTTATGTGCTAATACAAGTTTTGTCATAAGTGCCAGAAATATATTAAAACCTGCTTTACAACGATTGGCAATTGCAGCCCGGTGTGCAATTAAAAATACCGCTAAATATAGTTACACAGTAGATCTACGAAATGGACCTTATCATGTATTCGGTAATCACACAAATTGCAGGGAATATTGTAAAAGACAAAATAGCGAGGAGCGCAACTACGTACCGATATTAATTTCAAGTAATTTGTTCTTTGAAATTGAAAAATGTTTAGAATATATAATTAAAAAAGCAGATAGACTCACAACCAATGCAACAACAAATAGCGCTGAGCGTTATATGAGCTTAAAATGTGTGGGTGGAAAAAGACTTAATTTTACCCAGCGGGGTTCGTATCAGAGAAGATGTTTCGCAGCTGGATTGTCATTTAATTTAGGACCTTCATGGCACAAGACATTTTTGTATAAAAATCAAAATGTAATAAATTTTGAGAAATTTTTCAATCGTCGTACGGTTATTAGAGAAAATCGTAGAAAAAGAGTAACATATCGCTCAGCGAGTAAACATTTCAATGAGCTATCTAGAAAAAATGCATCAGATATGGAATACGGGCCAGATGCAGCGAAACCGGATTTAAAATCTGTAGATTTTGAAGAAGCTAAAGAATTAATATACAAATGTATAACTGAAGATAGCAATAGGGTAGAAGAAATAAGAGCAGCTACAGTGGATCAGCATGATGGTTTACAATGGCACCAATCCAGAAGGGACAGATTGACGGCATCTAGTTTTGGCATGGTTTGCTTACGCAGAGATTGGACATCTTGTCATAACACGGTGAAAATTTTATTATACAAAAAAAATGAATTGAATACTCCAGCTGTAATGTATGGACGAATAAACGAAAAAAAAACTATTATTGCATGTATTTATGCTGAATATCCTTACTTGGGTGCTAGTCCTGATGGCCTCATAGATGACGGCTTGGTTGAAGTAAAATGTTTATATACTGGAAGAGATAAAGAAGCCAAATTAGCTGCAATAGAACATAAAAGCTCCTGTGTCATCAGTGTTGATGAAACTATACAAATAAAAAAGCACCACCCATATTACTATCAAATTCAAGGTCAATTGGAAATAGCAAAACGAACTTACTGCGATTTAGTTTTGTGCACAGACATAAATATCGAAATAATACGTATTTTAATTGACAGAAAATTTTGGTCTGAAACAATGCAAAATTATCAGAGTTTTGGTTGAATTATATTCTTCCGGAGCTGGCAGATGGACGAATTCCACGAGGTATGAAAATTCGAGAGTCGGAAAAGATTCTACTAGCTCAAAAGAAAAGAGACGAAAAGTCTGGCAAAGCAGTATAATTTGTATTTTTTTTTTTTTGCTTTATTTGATATTTTATTATATTTAAATGTTTTCTTTTGAACAATAATTGTTTTGGTTTCTCTAGACTACTCGGCGCGAATTACTGCTTAACGAAGTAATGTAGGTTGCGTAGTATATGGGGAATTTTATAAATATCTCTTGAAAATTTAATCAACTTTGAAACATACACACGGTTCAAATAAAACATTTTAATAGCTGTTTTACATATATTTTTCTTTGTTATGAGTTGTTGCACATAATGACATACTTTTTTATAAACATTTTTGCATCGTATGGCCAAATATATACATAAATACATTTAAAATTTTGCCAATTTGAAGTTTTGAAATGCTCTGTATAATTCAATAAAAGGTTTAAACTAACATACTTGTATTGTAGAGAACATTCGTATCTTTCGATTGATTGCAAAATAAAATCTCTAATATCAATATTTAAGCTGTGGGTATGTTCTAAAGATAATTTTCTTATTATTATAATTGTTGTAGAATTTAATTTTTTCCATAACAATCCATATACAACTAAGAATATATTATTATTAGAGATAATGAAAAATTAGTTTACTCTCAACTCAGCAAAAATAAACCGTTTTATAAACTTGCAAAATTATTGACTAGTACCGCCTTAAATTCAGTTTTAAAAGTCGGATAAGTATATTGTATTGTGATAGACATATGTATGTATGTAGTAAAATATGTCTAATGTACTTAATACTTATAACTTTTAGTACATTTAGAAATTACTTTAAGTACTACTTAAAAAAGTATTTAAAGTACATTTGTAGTAAGTATTTAATACTTAGTACTTAAATACTTTATGGACGTACTTGTCCCAGCTCTGTCTGTGCATAAGTGTGGTAATATACTTTCGTATACGCTAATATAATTTCGTACACTCATTTTGGACAGATCATTAGAATTTATAAAACATTTAAATTTTTCAACATTTTTTTTATTCTAACGAACTAATTAAAATGCGTATACGAATGTTCAGTGACAGACACGTCAGCTTTTTTTTATATCAGTTTGTAGAAATTCGAAAAGATTCATGCATACAGTTACCTGGAAATATCAAAAAAAAAAATTATTTTTACAACTATCATAAAACGCTTTGCGCGTAGAAAAACCGTTACACCAAAACAAATGAAATAATAAATTATCTGTCATCAGCGTGAAATATAAGTTAAGAGGCAATACCTTTTATATTTCTCATAGCCTAGCTTTGTAAGTAATAATGTGTTGGATAAGAAAACTTATAAGGTTATTTATGATAATGGTAATCATAATAATAAATATTTCCAATTATAAAAATTACAATATACATTTTGATTGGATTTAGTTGTTGTTCCGAAGAGTTGACTCTACGGTAGATCTTAATATGGCAGAATTTAAATACCTTGCAGATCATTTACAGCCTGAAGAATGTCGGAGACTTGTAGCAGCTTTACACTTTTCATCATACAATAAGCCAAACTTACTGGATTCTGCAGGTAAATAATTTTGAATGTGATATAAAGGATAAGGAATCATACATTTTGCTATTCCCGCACTGCTTTTGCTGGTAGTGACATAAGGTGCGTTCGTTTATTCTGTGCAGTGTGAATACCGTGCTGAGAACGGTCTGCGCAGATTGTGTTATTCACCAGCACAAATGTCATCTAAAGCATAACCATACTTGGAATTCAAACATTAAACGAAATAGTAGAAATAGTATTATCAACTCATTACTATTAAAAATAAGCAACAATTTTTAATTTGTATTTGGTATAATAATTACAAAAAGAAAATAAAAAATGCAACAAAAAAATTATATCTTTTAAATAAAATACCTATATTTATATTCTCACATAAAATTCAAAAACAAGACATACATTGCACTCTGTAATAATAGAAACACGTTGAGCACAGGCTGCACAAAAGTGGATAAACAAACGCTTACTGTGCAACTTATTTAAAAATTTCTCGCAAAATTCAGTGCGGATGATTTGATTTGTTTGTTCCGCATATAGAATAGGGTAAAACGACCAGTTTTGGCACAGGTATCAAAAACATGGTTTTATACGTTTAAAATTGTGCAAATGCGTAGGTATAACAACGATTTAAATATTTATATATAGTTTTAAACAAGAAAAAACCTTTAGAACGTCCATTTTAAAATTATTAATTAAAAAAAAAAAACGAATATTGTTTAGCGATATCAAAATTGTACTTTTCACAGCCATTTCTAGTTAGTTTACGGTTACCATAGCTTAAGCAATTACAATCATATTTACTAGAAAAACGTATTTTTTTAATATGTACCTGGTTAAATAAACTAAATGAATAGTTCATCGAAACATTTCAAATGTTGAATATTGAGTTTTTTTTATTTTTTAATATTAAAAACACGTGTTTTTTAATTGGTATGAAATTTGAAGAGCGCGCCAATTATAGAAGCACTTTATGCTTACAGCGCTTTTCTATTGGCAGCCGCTGCTATAAATGGAACGGTAAACAGAGACTCTCTGACAGTAAGCAAGTGAGGTTAGAATATTAATGTTTTTACATATTTCTTATAACAAGAACAAATTTTAACTACAGATAAATAATTCTTTAAAAGGTATGTATCAGTTATTATTTACATTATACGTACACTGAAATTTTATTGTTTATCTCATAAAAAATAAAAATCTAAAACATGACCTATTTAATTTATTTTTGTATTAGTTTGAATAAATTATTTTTATTTTAGTGAAAACTGGTAAAAACAATGACACCGTTAATAAAAAGGGTAAAAAGAAGTGTGAAAAATCAAGAATTAGAACCAAAACCTCTTATACAGGTGGGGCAAAACAACCTCCCTAGTTTCAACAGAGAATTGTGAAGCTAGCAGAGGTCGTAACAGGGTAGGAATGGCGTGAATGGCGGCAGAAATATATGCCGTGTGTATGTGTTACAAAAGGATTCAGTCGTAAACACAATGTGGACGAACGAGCAGCGCGCTTTTGCCGTGGAAGCATACATACGCGAAAAGGAGTCTGTAATCGCCGCCCAGCACATTTCCATCTTTCTGGCGGTGTAAATAAACAAAATTTTCGATATTGGTGCGAAAACAATCCGAGGGTGATCCACGAGAAGCTTCTGCATAGTGATCGTGTCACAGTTTGGTGCGCAGTTTCCCGAATAGGGATTATCGGGCCTTACTTTTACTACAGGAAAGAAATCGGGCAGTTACCGTCAATTCTGGGCGCTATATGAACATGCTCCAGAATTTTTTTGCCCCTGCTCTTAAAGAACTTGGTCTCGAGAATGTCTGGTTTCAGCAGGACGGGGGGGAAGCCACAGCCCACACAGCGCGGGCATCAATGCTGGTTTTGAAGGAAATGTTCCCCGCGTGCTTTGTCTCCCTGAGAGGAGACAATCCGCACGGAAATTCGCCGTATACCTGAAGAAATGCTTGAAAGGGTTATGCAAAACTTCAAAAGTCGCTTGCAGCAGTGTGTAGACAATGAAGGACAACACTTGGCCGATATGATTTTTAAAACTACATAAGATAAAACTGGCCATGTAACTACTTTATTTTATTGAAATAAATTTTTTGTATCTCCTTTTTCTTTAATTCACTTGCAAAACTAGGGAGGTTGTTTTGCCCCACCCGGTACATTTGAAAAAATACTTTCATCTGAAATTACAAGATGAAAAGTATTCTTATCTAAAAAAATAAAACTAGAAAAGATTTCAATTTTTCATTGTTCACAAAATTTTAATTTATAAGTAATTTTAATATTTCGATTAAAAATTATTATTTAATTAAAATATCATTTGCATTATAGATAAAGAATAATATTGTTGTCTACATTTATAATTTAGAACTTTATAAATATTAAATTTAGCTTTAGATAGGTATAGTACCTACCTCTATAATTTAAAAATTTATAAAATAAAGCTACTGCAAGTGTTTTTTTTATAAATATATACCTAAATTTTAGGAAATCCAAGCTAAAATATATAAATTTATAACTATATTTGCCGTGCTACTACTAGAAAGGACTGTTCTCTTAAAGGCAGCCACTGTGCCATTACTGGCATTTTAACATCAAATTATAAATTGTGAACAAAATTACCTAAAACATCAATAAACAATTTAATTTTTTTATTTTACTTTATAAAACACTTAAACTTTAAAAATTTTCAATTATTATATAAATATATTAACCACATTTTTTTTTAATCCTCAAAAAAGTAGAGAATTTTCTTAACTGTGCCACTACTGGTCGTTTTACCCTAGTGTATCAAGAATGTTTCACTTTGTTGCTTGGAGATTTCTATATGAATGAAATAATATAAATATGCAGAGTGTTTATTTTTATGTAATATTCATTTTACTTTCAGTACAATCAGTATTAGTACAGTATACGAGTTAATAATTGTTATTATAATGTCAAGATCCAGTTCATATATTTGTTTTTATGTAATATTAAATATTATTAGAAGAAATTTAAATTGCCATTATTTTGAAATCAGTTCAATAACTTTACATTCAACCGTTTAGGCTGTACAGGGCATACGCACACACACACAGACGGACGTCATTCCAAAAATAGTCGGAATCGATTAAGGGAAGGACAAAACGTATATTTCCGTTAACATCTCGAGATCGAAATTTTTCATAATTACTATACTTACTTATACTGCGTAGGACTTTTAAAAATATTTGATTTTAATATTATGTACTTTCATTGTAATACATAGGTATTTCGAAATAATTTTTATTTTACTACGTGAAATAAAACACAGCTTTTGTAAATTTTATGTGTTTTCATTATCTTATAGGAATCCGACATTTTCACTGATCCGGAACTACCCCTGTCTGATATCTGACGGATTAGTGAAAGTCTACTGCATATTAACATTTACTTTATTCATATAAAAACTATTCGGTGTTCGACCGAAAAGCCAAATAATAACCGAATATTATTAGTATTTAATAATAAACATCTGCAGTGTCATACACCGAACTTTCTTATACGCATATGGGTTAAACCACATCGTAGTTTCATTATTTTTCTAATTTATAATATTTGTTCTGACCTTTGGAACACTTGCGCTAAATATATTTCTTTGAATAAATATAAAATGTCAAACTTCAAACTATTTAAGTCTGTATTGTTTTTTTTTTTTTTGATAAACAATTGACAGGCGCAGATGATACGATTTATGTAAAATTAAATGTAATATGAAGAAATTCCAAGAGTCATTTTCTTGTTTCGGGAACCGTTTGAGAAAAAAAGTTTCAAATAAAAGTTGTTCTAAATGCTGATATCTATAATTTTTACTGAAACAATTTTTCATTAACTGCAACGTTTTTGAGTAATTGCAGAAACTGCAAAAAAAGACCAGAGTAAACATGCACTTCAAGTCGGAATATGGTTTTCAAAAATAGGAGGTTTTCGTGCCAGGCATATACAAATCTTAAGTTTAAAAATACATACACACACACACACACACACACACACACACACACAGACGGACGTCATTCCAAAAATAGTCGCAATCGATTCAGGGAAGATCAAAACGTATATTTCCGTTAAAATCTCGAGTTCGAAATTTTTCATGATTACAATACTTACTTATACTGCGTATAAGAAAGTAAAAATGTGCTACACAGACTGAATAACCGAACGCATCTAATATTAGTTTGTGTTTGGTAAGAAAGAGTCAATAATACGTAAGAACTCACAACAATCAACGCGTATATTTGATGTTGCGCACTTCCCGCGCAGTAGTGGCGTAACCACATTTTACGTCTACACATCATTTATTGTCAGAAAGGAAGTGAGGGAGGATATGGTCACTGCTTGATTGTGTGACGGTATCCTCCGGGGGAAGGTTCTACTATTATGGTAGAGCCGACCCCGACGAATTAAATGCAAACATATTTTTATCATCATATAAATCCGGTTATAATTCTTACTTCTAAGTAAAGCATTTGCTTTTAACACATCAGTAGTTACCAACTACTGAAAAGTACTTGATTGATAGATATATAAACTCAATTAAAATATGTCGCAAGTAAGTTTTCTAATCGTTTGTTTTCTCAGGTACTAAGAAGGTTGGCAACATTTTGTTCTAACTATAAGCTAATCAAAGAGTTTTAATTCTGAATAACACGCAATAATATCAGTTAGAAATGAAATAAGAGATATTAACTCGTTAACTGCCATGAGGTACGACAGATATGTCTCACTAATATTTCCCCGTATGCGTTGAGACACATCGTTTATGCCTCAGTATTTGACTACACAGTATGCTCCGTGGGCTAGCGTTACTTCCTAACAGCGCATATCTGCAAACATAGTTCAATTCTTCTTGGCCTAGCAGATATAAGAAAGCCCTTAATCTGTAGAAAAATTTCAGAGGCCCTAGGGACCCAAACATTTTTTTTATTGGTGGCAGTTAACGTGTTAATATTCTGCGAAAATAGTTCTCAAAAAACGTACGTTTTTTAAGTTACAAAAAAATGGCAATCGAAATTTGTTCATATATTATTTATTTTACATGTATCGTATCAACTATGTTATCATTTGTTCTCCATTAAAAGCAAAATTGAATCAAAAATTTTCAATTCGTGATCGAAATTAACAACTCGCTCTCTGGCGATGAAACTACAAAAATTGGTCATTACGCCGGGCATTAATTTACTAATCAGCTGTTTGTACCATTAATGGCCAGCTGTCATTTTTTCATAAATATCGAAGGAACAAAATATCTATCAAATCTTACGAAGTAAATTCTTCGGATATCTCACAAATAAATTTTAAATAACAGTTACAATCAAAATACACTTTTATAGAACACAAAATAAAAGATTCTGACTCCAAGAGTTATTCGTTTTGGCAAAGAACGTTTGGAATCAGTACACTTTATAGATATTTCACTTTGCTGGCTTTCGCGTGTCCAATCATAGCCTCTATCTCAACTGTCAAATACATTGGTCATTACGCCATGCATTTTTATTAACGCTACTAGCGCCGCCAACGATAATTTCGATCACGAATAATTTTCATGCTAACCAAAATTCATATAAGGAAGTTCAGTGTCAGATATGCCAGATGTTTTTTCATAGCTGTTGAAAGGTTTTTATAATATATATTTATTAAATTAGATATATATTCTAGTATTTTATTTCTAATTATGTCTAATAATGGCACAGCGAGACATAATTTCCCATTTTGTATAGATAATTTAATCACTTACATAGAATTTTCAAATTGGGCCGAATTCTAATAAAATAATAGGCTATATTTTATAATTTTGTCTTTAAATAATATATATATTGCTTCAACTGTATATAAATTTAATTGTGTTCCATGTAGTAAATGATACAGTTCGTTATCTTGCCAAAGAAAACATTTCTGTAATCTCTTGATAATCTAAGGAGACGCAAACACCGCCCGCTATAAATACGAAGCCATTAGAGTTTCTACTCAATTTTAAAATTTTCGGAATTAAAAATCTTTAAAAGTTATCAATTACATTTACAAAAACATTCTTCAAAAGAGTTCATTGTTTAGAATGAGACTAAAATAGTATTTCTCATTGATAATTGGTAATTTTTAAAATATGAAGGCTGTAAATTTTAAAGCAACCAACCTAAAATTCTTAGAGAGAAAGCTGCAGTGTGTCGCACTGGACTTTCTTATACATAATAGGCATATCTGTTTAGATAGGATAATAAAATGTATAATAAATTTTGGAAAATGCAAAGTAATATAATTATTAATTATACTATATTAACTGAATCTACTTTTGATAATAGATATTAAATCCAGTCTATTTTGTTTACAATATACACATACAAATTATGAAATTGCCAACCTCTGACGTCATTTAGCACATTTTTTTACTTTCTTATACGCAGTATAAGTAAGTATTGTAATCATGATAAATTTCAATCTCGAGATTTTAACGGAAATATACGTTTTGACCTTCCCTGAATCGATTCCGACTATTTTTGGAATGGCGTCCGTCTGTGTGTGTGTGTGTATGTTCTCTGCAGCCTAAACGGTTGAAGATAAAATTATGAAACTTTAAACTTAAGATTTGCATATGCCTGGAGTGTGCACCTCCAATTTTTGAAAAAAATATTCAATGCGGAGGTGCCTGTTTACTCTAGTAATTTTTTGCAGTTTCTGCAATTACTCAAAAATGGTTACAGTTACAGAAAAATTGCATGAACAAAAATTAAAGGTATTTATATTTAGCACAACTTTTGTTCGAATTTTTTTCCAATAAGGGTACTGGTTTCAAAATAAATTTCTGCTTATAATATATATTTTTACATAAATCGTATCATCTGCGCCTGTCAATTGTTTAACAAAATAGCCTTTCATAATTTGAAGTTTGACATTTAATATTTATTCAAAGAAATATATTTAGTGTAAAAGCAATCTAAAGGTTAGAACAAATATTATAAATTAGATAAATAATGAAACTACGATGTGGTTTAACCCATATGCGTATAAGAAAGGTCGGTGCATGACACTGCAGGTGTTTCTAATTTATAATTTGTTCTTACCTTTGGAGCACTTCACCCTAAATATATTTCTTAGAATAAATATAAAATGTCAAACTTCAAATTATTTAAGTCGTTTTTGTTTTATTTTGATAAAAAATAGACAAGCGCAGATGATACGATTTATGTAAAAATAAATATAATATGAAGTAATTACAAGAGCCATTTTCTTGTTTCCGGAACCTTTTAGGAAAATAAGTTTCAAATAAAAGTTGTACAAAATGCTGTTATCTATAATTTTTATTGTAACAATTTTTCTGTAACTGCAACTATATTTGAGTAATTGCAGAAACTGCAAAAAATGACTAGAGCGGTCGGAATATTGTTTTCAAAAATAAGAGGTTTTCGTGCCAGGCACATACAAATCTTAAAATTTCATAATTTTCCCTTTAGTCGGTTGGGCTGTAGAGCGCTCACATACACACACAGACACAGACACACACACACACACACAGACACACACACACACACACACACACACACACACACACACACACACACACACACACACACACACACACACACACACACACACACACACACACACACACACACACACACACACACACACACACACACACACACACACACACACACACACACACACACACACACACACACACACACACACACACACACACACACAGACAGACAGACGGACGTCATTCCAAAAATAGTTGGAATCGATCGAAGGTCAAAACGTATATTTCCCTTAAAATGTCGAGATCGAAATTTTTCATGATTACAATACTTACTTATACTGCGTATAAGAAAGTAAAAAGAGGTGGGTAAAGGCATAATGGATAAATTCATGTGTATAAACATAAAAACAATCTTTAAATATGAGTGAAATTCGTATGAACATTGAAAATTCATTCTGATGGTTTTACCAAGATAACGACACGACACATATGATGGTGCTGTTATTGTACATAAACTGGACTTGAACCTGACTAGAAATGAGAAGAATAGGGCATAACTAATCCAGATTATTTTTAAAATATTGTTTCATCTATGCCAAAAAGCCGAAAGACTTAAGAAAAACAGTGCTCGCCTAAATACAATAATGCAAATATAATGCTTGTATGAATATTTTTGAGACATATGTTTTCCACATTATAGAATTGTTATTAAATTTTTTAAATTAATATAATAAATAATTAGATTATTATTGATATTTAGCTATTTTTTAGTAACTAAAGATTATGAAAATAATTAAACAGGAAATAGAAAATGTTATTATATATTATGTTATGTTATGTTATATATTTGAACAATTCGCAACTTTCTTTTGTTTTTAATAATTATTTGTTGATAACACTAACTAATTAATATTTGTTTAATGCATATTGTTGCAAATATGTACATTTTATGCAAAAATTTAAATAAATATTTTAATCTTTCAGGAGAAACTATCCATTTATAAATGTGTTATTAAAATCGTTCTTATAAAGTTAAATACAAAAATAATAATTATCTAAAATAATTAAACATAAATAAAATATAGTACAGTATAAATAACAAAAATAAAGCGAAAATATTGTCGTGAGTAATTAGTAAATTCGTGTATACCAATTTAGGAAAACGACAACCTCGTAGTTATTCCCATCAAATGGGATGGAAGAAAGCCCTTTATATTCTTTCGCATCTTGACAATCTTTCGCCAGTCAACTCTATCCTTACACACTTCTTTTGCTTCCTTCAAATTCATCAAATATATCATGCATGCTCTTGTATTACGCTTTCTCACCACTTTCCTTTCATGCAATTCAATCATAATATTTATCCATTCATCTTACACACATAAATCTTTATTTGACATTCTTTCCATATGGCCATACCATCTCATTTGACTCTCGCCTATTCCACGTAAAGTTTTTTTACAATATCGCACTGCTAATACACCCACATATTCCGCTTTCTGTCTCTTCTAGATACACCACAAATACCTCTCAACATTTTCATTTCCACAGTAGTCATAAAGTCTTTTTAAGCTTGGTTTGCCAAACTCAACATGCACTACCATACATCAACGATGGTACAAGTGCATCATTGTACACACATAGTCTTGCATCCTTAGAAATATTAAAATTTCTCGCAAACATTCCTAACCAGCCAGCAGAAACATATTTCTCAATCTAGCAATAACACTTTCCATCACTAGAGAGTAAGCAACCCAAATAAACAAATTCTATAACTTGCTCTAGAGCTTTAGACGATGACCATTTACACACTGTCTCATATTCATTCTTTTCTAACACCATAACTTTTGATTTATTTACATTCAGTTCAAGATTTATATCCTTTCCAAGTGCACTTATACTTTATAATTTATTCTACTCAACTGTTATATTATATAGCCAGCTCGACATCATGCAACCTTTGTTCACACAAATTTTAATATAAAATTATTCACTCAATTACAATTACTTTCAATTGTAGAAGCGAAAGTTTCTGAAGATATTCCATGTCTATCTCTCCTACTACACTGGAATTCTGGGAAAGGTGAAGGATTAGGGCAAACGCATGAGCAACTGTATGAACGTTTAGAACAAATAGGTCGCTATGATTTATCGGAATGGTTAGGTAAAACAGTTTTCCATGAGTTAGGACAAGAATTAAAAAAGTCTCTGGATAATCCGTTTGATAAACTAGAAAATGAAATTACTGACAGGTAAGTAAGGTATACTAATACCTGATTAGGAGAAATGCGCAGTGTTAAGGGCATTACAGGTTGTAGGCCTGAAAAATGGGTCAACTTTGGGTTTTTTTTATGAAAGAACTAAAATTAATAGAGTCATGCGGTTTTTCGGGTTGAATTCATCCATTCTTCCTCTATAAACGCACATTGGGCAGTAAACAATAATAGATTTGCTGGATCTTGAGCCTAATTTCAAGAAAATTTTTGGAAATAAAAACATAATTGCGACCGTGTGCAAATAAGTGATGATATTTCCATTGTTTTATCGAGCTTAAAACGTGATGAAAAATAGTCAAATTTAACAATAATTGGATGAGAATAGCGTCAAAATCCAGTAAATTTTATTTCGTTTTCAGCCCAATTCGTTTTAAGTCAATTGGTCGAGTCGTTTGACCGCAATCCACGACAGAATAAAACAAAAGTGGTTTCGAGAAAAAGTTTTTGCAATGGTTCCGATTGCAATAATAATTTTTCCGTGTGTCCAATGTGAACGAAAATATTCCTTAATATGTTGTGACACTATCTTAACTCGATTTTGTTATCAAATTGGAAAAATGAGAGTCCACAGATCCAAGATGGCGGATGATGTCAAAACATGCATTTCCCAATTTTCGTGAAATTGAACATATAAGCGTGTTGCGGACTTGTAATTAAGAAATTGGGGTCAGAATCATAATCATTTGCAAAATAAAAGATGATTGATTCGAAATGGCCCCCCAAAAATGAAAAATAATAACACTGCGGAACCGGCGCGCTGCTGAGCATTCGGGAGGTACTTGTATGTAAGTGGCCTAGGGGCCGTAAAACTTTCCGCTTTACATAGGCCTTTCGGCCACTGATTCTACATAAACGAAGCTTTGAAATAATCTATTTTTTCAAAGTTGCAACCTGTTATGGCCCCCCTTAAAGAATGACGCATATGAAGCATGCTTTTAGCTCACGAAAAAGCTGTTCACACTATTTCTATAGATAAAATATATGTGGCGCGCCAGCAAGCGATAAGGAATTGCTGAGTATGCTCCCTTATCCCTCGACCCCGCCTGTGCTTGGTAGACTAAGTAGGTAGAACAGTAAGGGACGGACAGTTGAAGACAAAGTGCTAAAGTGAGTGCACGGGAATTAGACATAAGGCTAGAGACGCTAGAATTGGTTACGCTACAATGGTGATAGCGGTGGGATCGAACTTATTACACGCAAATTAAAATTAAAAGATTAAAAATGAGTGATGTGCAGTGCCCAAAGTTTAGTTGTGGAAACTGGGAAGAGTGGATTGAAAGATTCGATGCTTTCGCGTTAATTAAAGACTGGGACAATAAGAAAAAGATTACGGCGTTGCCTTTCTACTTGGAAGGATCCGCGTGTCAGGTGTATCGGAGTTTATCAAACGAACAACGTGCGGATTGGGTTACTGCATGCGCTGCGTTAAAACCGACATTTACCAAAGAAATAAATGACGCGGAAATACGATTTCGCGCGCGCAAACAAGAGAATGGCGAAACGCTGGCTATGTTCGCGGCGGGTTTACGGTTTTTGAGCGGACTCGCGTTTACGGATCATAGCGACATCACACGTGAGAGGTTGGTATTAAAACAGTTCTTGTTGGGAATTGATGCTCAAGTGGCGGAGGAGACAGCACGGAAAAACCCAGGTACACTTAATGAAGCTCTGGAGGAGGCTCAAGTGGCATTAAGGATTAAGCTGAGGTTGTCTGAGATACGTGAACATCATTCTCAACCTGCGAGCACTGCAACAATTTGCGCAGCAGGTACCACACCAAATACAGATCTGGAGGGCCTTACAAAGTTAGTGGGAGAGCTTGCTACCGCTGTTAGCAAGCTGACTACATCCACTCGTGAATTAGAAAGAAATCAACAAGACAATGAGAGGCCGAGAGAACCTAGAGTTCGCTGGCGTTCACCAACACCACCAGTAGACACGCACTTTTATCATAAGGAAAGGTCGCAGAGAGTCTACAGTGGGGAGCGTTCGCCAACGCAGTTCAGGGATACCCGTCGACGTAGTGCTCAAAACCGTGTAACATCACCTGCTCCAGTGCGACGTGGACAGACTGATGGATCGGGGAATAAACGTTGCTATCTGTGCAACGCTTACGGTCATTTTTGTAGAAACTGTCCAAATCGCGATAGTAGGGATTCGGGAAACTAAAGCAAGCGTTGTTCAGTCCCGGAGTGACGCTTGGTACTACGATGGGACAGGCTGGAATTCAGGAGGATACAGCAGTAGTACGAGTGAAAGGACATATAAACGAATATTCGGTGATATTCTTGGTGGACACAGGCGCATCTCGGTGCTTCATGCGTAAGTCCTTGTGGAAACAGTTAGGAAGTGCGCCGTTACGAGTCGCGAACGGACATGTAGTACAGGCAAATCGGGAGGTTTTACCGGTTCTCGGAATATGTGACATTGTAGTCCGGATAGCCGATTTACGTATACGAATACAAGTTAGTATTTGTGAGAACTTGACAGACGATTGTGTGTTGGGATGTGATTTTTTACGACAACAACAGTGTGTGTGTTACCCGGCCGGTGGTTACATTGAACTACAAGGGAGACGAGTAGAGGAATACACTATCTCTCCAGTAGCCGCGATATTATGTGAGACAATAGTCATTCCCGCACGTACGGAGATTCTTGGTTGTATACAATTAGTTGGTGAACATTTGAACTTGCCGCGTGTAGTAGAACCATCGCCGCAATGTTGGGACAAATTTAACTGTATGTTGGGGCGCGGGTTAGTGTCGGCCGAACACGGGACTGTGTTATTACGTAATCCAACAACTGAACCAATCACCTTACGGAAAAATGCACGCGTAGGAACCGCGTATGAGTGCGCGGTAGTGAATGTGAAGTCTCCCCCGGATGTTTCGACTTCAAGTGAATTCGATTGGAGTGAAGCTTCTTGTCATTTGTCTACCGAGGAATTACGGCGGGCTAAATTGTGCATTGATCAATTCAAAGACACTGTAGCACATAGCAAGAACGATACGGGACGCACACGTATTCTTCAACATCAGATTGACACTGGAAACGCAAAACCTATTCGCCAATCACCACGACGACTTCCAGCGGGACGGCGAGAGGAAGCCAAACACGAGTGTCAGCGAATGCTCGAGGCAGGTGTTATAAGACCATCATTATCACCCTGGTGCTCGCCTGTCGTGCTTGTCCGGAAGAAAGATGGATCTACTCGTTTCTGTGTCGATTTCCGGAAGGTAAATGACGTAACCATCAAGGATAGTTATCCACTGCCACGAATGGACACAATACTCGATTCATTATCTGGTGCTACTCTGTTTACCGCGTTGGATCTGCAGTCGGGCTACTGGCAGGTGGAAGTGGCTCCGGAGGACCGAGCTAAGACCGCATTTTCAATGGGAACGGGTCTTTATGAGTTTAATGTTCTTCCGTTCGGAGTGTGTAATGGACCAGCCACATTCCAGAGGATAATGGACGTTGTACTGGAAGGCCTAAATTGGGAAAGCGCGTTAGTCTATCTAGATGACGTTATTGTGTGGGGCCGTAATTTCGAAGAGCATCTCCAGCGGCTAGAGGCAGTCATGACTCGTCTGCGACAAGCGGGCCTAAAAGTCAACCCGAAGAAATGCAGACTATTTCAGGAAAAAGTAGAGTTTCTTGGTCATGTCGTGGGTCGTCATGGAGTGGCTACAGATCCGGCTAAGGTACAAGTTGTACGCGACTGGCCCACTCCTAGGAACCTTACGGAACTGCGTTCTTTTCTGGGATTGGCCTCGTACTACAGACGCTTCATTAGTGGCTTCGCCAAAGAAGCTGAACCTTTGCATCGCCTATTGAACAAGGGGGTAAACTATAGCTGGAATGAAGATACGGAGGCAGCTTTTAAGAAATTAAAACAATGTCTCATCAGCGCCCCAATCCTGGCTTATCCGAGATTTGATCGGCCATTCATTGTCGATGTCGACGCAAGCGGTGTTGGGCTGGGAGGCGTTCTCAGTCAAGTTCAAGATGGTTATGAGCGAGTAATTGCCTACTTCAGTCGAGCATTAACAAAGCAAGAGCGCGGTTACTGCGTGACTAGAAGAGAACTACTGGCCCTGGTATCAACTTGTAGACATTTCAAAGGATATCTAATCGGAACACAATTTCTAGCCCGGACCGATCACAATTGTTTAAGGTGGTTGAAAAACTTTAAGGAACCAGAGGGTCAGGTGGCCCGGTGGTTAGAAATTCTCGCCGAATATAACATGGAAGTATGTCACAGGCCAGGCAAGAAACATTTGAACGCTGATGGGTTGTCCCGACGACCATGCAGGCAATGTGGAATGGAGGCAGTCAACGAAAATTCGACAGTACCACCGGATACTAGGAACGCGTATGACCCGAATATCATTAATACAGTGTCGGTAGGGTCTGTACCCAATACTCTACCGGTAGAGTACGTGAAACCACTGGTGCAAGCACAACTGGAAGATGATCGGTGCGAACCAGTGATTCGGTTTTTACGCGGTGAACGTTTTAATTCGACTGAACTGTCAAAAGAAGCAAAAAGTCTGTTTGATTTAAAACCGGAGTGGACAGACGAATATGGATTGTGTATTCGGGACAATAAATTTGGTAAATATCGTGTTGTAGTACCGCGTAGTAAAGTGTGCGAAGTGTTGAAAGCGTATCACGACAATGCCGCCTCGGGTGCACATTTGGGGGTAACAAAAACGCTTTCGAAACTAAAAGACCGTTATTATTGGAATAACATGCAACGTGATGTAGAGCAGTGGTGCCGCGATTGTGAGTCATGCAATAGACGGAAAGCTATTACCCCAGAACCAAAAGCCCCACTACAGACACAACTGGTAACACGACCACTTGAAAGAGTCGCGATCGATTTGCTTACATTACCAACAACTAAAAATGGAAATAAATACGTCGCAGTAGTGGGTGATTACTTTACGAAATGGACGGAAGCTTACCCGTTGCCAGATAAGTCGGCAACGACAGTTGCGCGTGTTTTCGTGCAGGAGTTTGTGTGTAGATACGGTGCTCCGGAGACATTACACTCGGACCAGGGCAAAGAGTTTGAGGCCCTGCTATTTCAAGAAATGTGTCGATTGTTCGGAATTAATAAGACTCGTACGACACCGTTCCATCCGCAGTCGGACGGTATGGTAGAACGGTTTAACCGAACACTGATCGCCATGCTATCTCATTATGCAGGCGAACGACAACGAACGTGGGATGAGGAGCTCCCCTTGGTTATGATGGCTTATCGGTCGAGCCAACATGACAGTACCAAACACACTCCTTTCTCCTTGATGTTTGGGAGGGAATCCCGGCTACCAGCAGATATCCAGTATGGCCTCCCTCCGGGAACATCATACCAATCCGAAGAGAAATATCTTCAGCAGCTCCGTTCTTCATTGGACTATGCCCATGCGACCGTGAGACATCAGCTGGAAGCTTCACACCAGAGACGTAAGGAGTATTACGATAAGGATGCTCGAACACCAACTTTTCAAGTGGGCGATTTGGTATGGGTTCATCAACCAACACCTAAAGTTGGTGAGAGTTTCAAGTTGCACCGGCCATGGACCGGACCATATCGCGTGTTAAAAAGCATGGGTATGAATACCTTCCGGGTGCAACATTGCGCGTTTCGTCACAAACGCATGGTACTGCATGCAAACCGAATGAAACCATGCTATAAGCAACCGGGTCCTGAGCAAGCCAGAATAGAAGAAAGGGCCAACCGACGTCCCGGACGACCGAGCAAGCGGGACGAGCCAGTAGTCAGCCGAGGTGCTACCCCGGCCAAATTCTCCTTGTTGGAAGTAAGCGGAGATCTCTTTGATGCTCCCCCTCAATATGCGTTAGCGCATTGTGTAGCACGAGATTTGCGTATGGGGGCCGGTATTGCTGCAGAATTCAAATCGCGATTCGGAGGGCTACCCGAATTGAGGAAACAGGAATCTACAGTGGGGACCACTGCGATGCTAAAGCGGGAAGGGCGAGCAATATTTTACTTAATAACTAAGGAGAGAAGTTATCAGAAACCTACGTATACCAACTTACGCAAGGTTTTAATTTCTCTACGGCGGAAATTAGTTGAGGAAAATATTGTTAAATTAGCTATACCAATGATAGCATGTGGACTGGACGGATTAACGGAAGATCGAGTCAAGGATTTGTTGCACGAAGTCTTTGAAGAAACCGATGTAGAAATCCGAATCTACCGGAGGCCCGAAACCCCTAGAAGGAGACATCTACCGCAGAGGTATTCATCCCGAATTATAGAGCCAACCCGGACAACCAACTCTCCGCTTAATACATCATCATGGAGCCGGAGTTCTGACAGAATAACCCCCTTATCCGAAGCGTTCCTCGCGACTCCGACGGGATCACCGGAGTCGAGGAATACTCGGTACTCCACTCCTCTGATGACGCCAGAGAGAACCGAAGTAGAGACGCCGGGGCCAGCAGAAGACGTCCCGGGCTATTCGAGTGTCGGAGATGCTACACCACCACGAAATCAGGAACCTCTCGAAGGGGAAGTTGCCTTGGAGAGGCAGACATCAAGCGAAGAGGAGGTTCCCCTTGACCAGACCATAACTCCCCTAGTGCCGGATCCAATACCTACACGTCTTCGTGTATTGCCACCACGAAGAGCAAGAGAAGAAGCCCTGCTCAAAATACGCTTCCAGGAGGAAGTATGAAGTAAGGAGGAGGTAGTGTGGCGCGCCAGCAAGCGATAAGGAATTGCTGAGTATGCTCCCTTATCCCTCGACCCCGCCTGTGCTTGGTAGACTAAGTAGGTAGAACAGTAAGGGACGGACAGTTGAAGACAAAGTGCTAAAGTGAGTGCACGGGAATTAGACATAAGGCTAGAGACGCTAGAATTGGTTACGCTACATATACCAAATTTTTTTATTCTCGCGTGAGTTATTTTGTTACATAGCTTACTACTTTCTTATTCAAAGTGATATGTAGGTATCGTCATTTTAACGAAACTACTCGTTTTAACCTTCCCTAAATCGAATCTTACTATTTTTGGAATAACATTTGCGTAAGCGAAGGTAAAATTATGAAACCTAAATTAAACATGTGTATATACCTGATAAAAAAATCTTTCTATTTTTGAAAAGAAAACGACTGCACACTGTAAAACTAGTTATAAAAAAATAAATGATATTTATTGAAATGTTTACTCTTCTTATTTGTATGTACGCAAGCTTTGGAAGATTATATGTAATAAATCTTATCCATTTAATTGAAATCGGTATCTTTTTACTATCTTATACGCAGAATAAAAAATCATGAAAATATTCGATCTTGAGATTTTAACGGATTTATACGTTTTGACCTTCCCAGAACCAAATCCGACTATTTTTGGAATGACGCCCGTCTATGTGTGTAGATGCGTTCTACAGCTTAGGTGAGTGACACGGTAAAACTTTAAACTTAAGATTTGTATATGCCTGGAAAATCCACCTCTTATTTTTGAAAAAAAAATATAACCGGAAGTTCTTCTTTACTCTTGTCATTTTTTGCAGTTTTTGCAATTACTCAAAAATGGTTGCAGTTACAGAAAAATTGTATGGATAAAAATTTAAAATATTAATATTAACATTTGTTGAAATTTTTTTCAAAAAGAGTAACACTGCGCTTGAGAAAGTTCAGTCAGAGATGACATATTTTGAATAAAAAATTCAAACAAAAGTTGTAGGACAACTGTAATTATTATACTAACTATTTTTTTTTTGTAAGTTGAACCATATTTAAGTTATTGCAGAAACCGCCGAATATGATTAGAGTAAACATGCACTTCCGGTTTGAATATTCTTTTCAAAAATAGGTTTTCTTTCCGCGCATATACAAATCTCAATTTCACCTGCAACCGTACAAGCTGTACAGCGCTTACACACATACCCGCGCACGCTCGTACGCACTCGTATACACAGAGACACAGAGGTCATGCATAAAATATTCAGAGTCAATTCAGGGAAGGTCAAAAGGTACATTTTCATTAAAATCTCGATATTTTTCATGATTACAAGACTTGCTTATTACTTCGTATAAGTATAATAATATAAGTAAAAACATATTATATTCAGGTGAAATATTTATTTAAAATTAAATCACATACATTTTCAAATTGATTAAATAAATATACAAAAGTATCATTATTATATGCACAGCTTAGAATTAATGTAGTTTATAGAGTTTTCAAGGAATTAATAACAAACATTTTTTTTAATGTAAGAACAAATATTTAGGATTCGTTAAAAATTGCGGTAGTTGTAGTTTAAAATTCATAAAATGGCAAAATAAACTTTTGGCTTTTATATTCTCGAAAATCTATTTACTTCAAAAAGAAGTATTTTCTATAACACTTCTTTTATTAATATAACTTTATCCAATTGAGACTGGTCAATTACAAAAGTATTTATTACCAATTAAATTTATAATTAATGTCCATATGTGTGCATGGAATAAATATTACAATTTTTATTATAAATATAAATACTATCTAGCATAAACCATAATTTAAAACTGTAGTTTAATCTTCTTTACCAATACGAATATGGATATCCAAAGCTTCCATATCCATAACCATATGACGGGTACCCTAAATTAATAATTATAAAATTAATGTTGATATTAGTACTATTTAAATGTACGTACCATATCCATAACCGCCATATCCATAACCACCAAAGCCTCCAAAATTATACGATGGATAATATCCTCCATAAAAACTAGGATACCCGTAACTGTAACTGGCTGACGCTTCTAGATCTTCTGTATTTTTGTTCACATCTTCAGCCGGTCTACAAGATACCATCACTGTGATGGTCACACACCAAAACAATATTAGGAACATTTTAAAACCACTCTACAACAACTCAAATTTGATTTGATGACTGTCTACTCACATATTGTCTTTATATACTAATGTTAATTCTAGTTAAGGTCATTTGAATTTAATCATTTTTAAAATTACAACAAAATCATATATTATTATAGAAAAATAAAGAAATATAGCAATTTTATGCGCAATTGACATCTTTTTTTATTACGCAATATCCATGGTTTTATATTATATATAATCGAACTTCAATAATAACTCGAGCTAATAACAAATATTGAGCTATCAAAAGTACATGTGTTGTTGTTAAGAAAAAATTGTGTTTGTTATTAAAAATTCGAGTATATATCTAAATATTAATGTTGTAAAGATCGAAAATACTTTACAAATCCGTTACATTTTGATCTCATAATATTTTAATATTATTAAGTCGAAATAATAAATGTCACTATAAATGCATTTTTTATAAATTCTAATTTTATATTATTTACTTGATGAATTTATTTATTATTTCATTTATTATGCCCTTGACACCCAAATTTAATAGATTATTATTATATATAAATTGCTACTCTAGTGTCTCATGTAAGATTTCTTGTAGAACAATATTGAATTAGTTTTAATTAGTATTATTAAAAATATTTCTCTACGCACACATATGCCACCAGCATCGCCTCGATGTAGCAACACGTACCTGAGAATCAATTTTGATTCGCTGGACGCTACACGTAAAATTTTTATACACTCTTGTTAAAATTTATTTTCGTGGAAAAAAACCAATTATTGATATTGGCAACTTTGCAACTAGATTCGTTACAATTTTATAGTTTATAATTTTCTTTATTATTTCAAAATTATTTTTAGTGCACGTTTTTTGATTCTTAGTGTGGTATAAATAATTTAAAATGATTAGCTTATATATATTGTTCAACAATGAACAATATTTGGAAGTATTTTTAATATAAGAATAAATATTTAGGATTGGTTAAAAATAGCGGTAGTTTTTTTTCTACGCCAATTGCAAGACAATACAAAAAGAAATCAATGACTGCATTGTGAAATAAATAAAAGAGTCAATTTCTTTTTCTATTCAAGCAGTATTATAATAAGATGTATGAATAACGGAAAATTAGTTGAAAGATTTTTGGGATTTCATGACTGTAGTACCAGTCGAACTGCCGGAACATTGTTTAACCTAATATCGCAATGTCTCAAAATATTTGATACAAATCTAAACTTGTTGACCAGTGTTTTGTAATATAAGGACAATTAAATAGCATTCAAGCAAAAATCAAGGAAGTAGCGTCACAAGAGCTTTTTATTTATTGCCTGGCACATCGTTTATATTTAGTTTTTTTAAACAAATTGAATGTCCTTTGAATTTGCTTTCATTGTTATTGTTTTTAATGACATTTTTATACTTATGCATGTACTCTTAGATGTACTGCAGAAAAAATCTTTCCTTCAAAAATAAAAAACCTTCAACGACTAAAAAATGAGCTAGAACTTATCTATAGCGATGAACAATATAGAAACCAGGAACGACAAATTTTATAGATATTTTAATGGAAAATAGCAATATCTTTAAAGAAGCATAAAACTCATTTGTTTAATACTTACTATATTGTCAACTAGTGTTTTCGTAGAACGAAGTTTTTCTTGTAATACTATGACTCAAGAGAGGGTTACAAATTTATCAAAAATGTCTATTGAAAAGAATTTACTTAATGAATTAATAAATTCATAACCATTTTATGACGATATAATTGATAAATTTTTAAGCTTGCAGGATAGAAGAATTGATCTCTTATATAAAATATCTGCAGTGTCATGCACCGAACTTTCTTATCCGCATATGGGTTAAACCATATCGTAGTTACATTATTTTTCTAATTTATAATATTCGTTCTAACATTAAGTTCGCTTTTACAGTAGATATATTTCTTAGAAACAATATAAAATGTCAAACTTCAAATTATTTAAGTCTATTTTGTTAAGCAATTGACAGGCGCAGATGATACGATTTATGTAAAAATATATATAATAAGCAGAAATTTATTTTGAAGCCATTACTCTTTTTGGAAAAATAATTCAAACAAAAGTTGTGCTAAATATAAATACCTTTAATTTTTGTTCATGAAATTTTTCTGTAACTGTAACCATTTTTGAGTAATTGCAGAAAATGAAAAAATTTACTAGAGTAAACAGGCACTTCCGCTTTGAATATTTTTTTCAAAAATAGGAGGTGCACACCTCAGGCATATGCAAATATTAAGTTTAAAGTTTCATAATTTTAGCTTCAACCGTTTAGGCTGTAGAGAACATACACACACACACACAGACGGTCGTCATACCAAAAATAGTCGGAATCGATTCAGGGAAGGTCAAAACGTATATTTCCGTTAAAATCTCGAGTTCGAAATTTTTCAATTATACTGCGTATAAGAAAGTAAAAATTAGATTAATTGCTAATATTTTATAAGTAGGAGTACTTTAGGTATTTGATGAGTAATATTTTTTTACATTGCTTCACACACGAGCCGCCACTGCAGTAAACATGGATTACTGACAGATAATTGTTATTACTACATACAATAAATTATAAGTGAAATAGTGATTTGAAGCAGTAGTTTTCATCTACCCCTGGACTATGAGGAATTAAATACATTTCAGAAAGAATCAAAATTATTTATTTCTACGTGATACTTTATATAACAATAACTTTAAGTTGGCTTCAATCTAAAAACATAATTCATCAAATAATTTCAATTACAAATATACTTTGAAGTAAATGGAAAATTAAATTCCGCTTCATTAAAAGTGTCACTCAGTTTTTTATCAAAGTCCGCTCCAGCTGCATCGCCCCAGATAACACACTCCGGATGGATTATCCTGGAGCATACTTTACTCATAGTAGTGATAAAATATTGAGTGACACTTCAATTATGTGGAATTTGAGTTTGATTATTTTATTATGTAATTTATAGATTTATAAAACAAAGGTATTTTAAGGTGTTTCTTTAAATAAATTAGGTACTTCACTGCCTATCCCTAATATTTACGCAAGGACACTCAATGCTTGCCAGTGCGGGAATTATAGAATTACCCCTAGGATATAGTAACTATTAATCTAAATAAATAAGACCTTGCCATAATAGTTTTTATTTCAATAAATATCCGATTTATTGTCTTCAAAAGAATAGATAACTCGAAAATTATACACGAAATTATGAATTGTCTGAAAACTTTTAAAATTTTATATTTATTTTATCTATTGGCGTTTTAACATTTTAATGGATGGTATTCCGAATGGAAGTGTTACTGGGATGGTTGCTAAATTCTATAGGTAGTGGTCAACAAAGATCCTTCGGACACAATGGGTGGAAACAACTACAACTTGAACACCCGTTCACTATAAATAATAAACATCTGCAGTGTCATGCACCGTACTTTCTTATACGCATTTGGGTTAAACCATATCGTAGTTTCATTATTTTTCTAATTTATAATATTTGTTGTAGCCTTTAGATCGCTTTTACACTAAATATATTTCTTAGAATAAATATTCAAAGTATTTAAGTCTATCTTGTTAAACAATAGACAGGCGCAGATGATACGATTTATGTAAAAATATATTTAATAAGCAGAAATAAATTTTAAAGTCTCTCTTTTTGGAAAACAATTCAAAACAATATAAATACCTTTAATTTTTGTTCATGCAATTTTTCTGTAACTGTGACCATTTTTGAGTAATTGCAGAAATTTACTAGAGTAAACAGGCACTTCCACTTTGAATATTTTTTCAAAAATAGGAGGTGCACGCCTCAGGCATATGCAAATCTTAAGTTTCATAATTTTAGTTTCAACCTTTTAGGCTGTAGAGAACACACAGACGGGCGTCATTCCAAAAATAATCGGAATCGATTCAGGGAAGGTCAAAACGTTTATTTCCGTTAAAATCTCGAGATCAAAATTTTTCATCATTACAATACTTACTTATACTGCATATAAGAAAGTAATAATTAAAATAATAATGTACACCTAGTTTTTAAATAATGAATTTAAACTAACGTTAATTTTTCCATAAGAAATTACTTCATAATTTAACAATATTTATACATCATTTTTATTATTTACACCATACTCAAAAAATGCAAGAAAATACGCTAGAAAATAATTTTGAAATAATAAACAAAATTATAAACTTTAAAATTATAATTTATAACGAATCTAGTTACAAAGTTGTCAATTGCAAGGATTAAAAATAATATTTACTGTAACTTAAATTTCGATGCATGTTTTCAATTTCAAACTGCAAAAAGTATAATCAATTTGATGCCGATATATTTATTTTTCAGCGATTTTACTATATCTGAACAGCCAACTTTATCGACAATCGAAGAAACTTGGTTACCATTTGATACAATATGCTGGGTTGTAATATTACTATTAATTTTTATAACCACGGTAATAATTTTGCAATGTATTCGTAATCGTTGTAAGAGACAAAAAAAGAAGAAAATCAGGTACAGCATTTAAATACAATTAATTAATTTGTTACTAAACATATGTATTATTACAGAACGCCCAGAATTAATAATAGCACAGAATATCAACCAATTCTGTTCGAGTCAGAGTCTGAAGATAGATTTGATACACGAAGAAACCAAAATTCTGCATAATAAATGAGATATCTTATAAATAATGCAATTGAGTTCGCTAAAAAGTAGATATATATGTGCACCTGGAAGTCATACCGAATTTAATGCCTGTAAGCCAACGTAAAAACAGTAAATGCTGTCATATTTTCATATAAAGCTATTTTCCATCATTTAGTTAATATAAGATATTTTCTATAATACCGCTCCATATATAATTGAAGACGTGAATTATGTGAACTTTGCTAGTAATAATTATGGGATTGTAATAGGTTACAAAATAATATTTTATAAATAATTATTTATAATTAAAAGGTTAATTAATGTAAAACAAATACAAAATACATTTTTATCGTTTTTTATTATGCATTATACAAATTTATTTAACTTCTTTAACTTGGAGCCCTGCAAAAAAAAAAAAAAGAACATTAGATAAATAAAACCATATGCACGTAATTTTGATAGGTCACAATTAAAGAAGATTTACTTTAGAAATTCAATAATACTTTTGATAGATAAATAATATAAAATTCGTCACAAAATTTGTATCAATGTCTTAACACTGAATTATTTTACCTATTTAAAAAAAACTTGTGTTTGTTTCCACGTCAAATAATTAAATTTGCGTCAAATTACTACGTAAATGAAATGTAGCTGCCTATAATTTCACTGAATTTATAATTAAAATAAAGTGTGGTAAGCTGCAGCTTTACTCTCCACAGATAAAACGCTACATAGAACATTGATGATTCAATATAGAGCTGGACTGTGGATATCGTCAATAAAATATATTCAGTAATATTTCTAAAACCAAACTATAGTCGGATTCACGGAACTTGAACATTTTTTTGGCATGAATCACCCATTTCTTTTATACAAACACTTTTAAACGGAGCAGATTTAAATAAAATCAAGGAAAATAAGTTCAATTCTGTTTTTCTCATCGTTAAATAACGCCAAACTACTCAAAATCATGATTTTAGCCCGTTTTAACAATGTGAAACAATAATGTGACATGAAAACAATAATATACGAAGTATGACGAAATATGATGGAATATAAACGTAGTTGCGTTTGTTGTTACTAATACGACGTCTGCGTTAAGTAAAGGTGTACGTCTATAAGCTTTAAACGACACTATCGCACATATTATAAAAGACATCTACATTATTTTTATGTCGTTACTTATAGCTGACTAAGGAATGTAAAGAATGTCCAAGTTCCGTGAATCCTACTATAAATCAAAAAGCGCTTGCATAATGCGTCTCGCACGGTTCTCATAAATAAATTAATATATTTTCTTTACAAAAAAAAAACCTATTAAATTAGTTAAAAATAAAATGCATATAATTGTACTCCATAGTATATCATTAAAAATTGTTTGTTTTTATCGAATATACGTCTTGTAATTTGGTGTGATGATTGCATTCGTTTTATAAATATAATATCTAAGTGATTCAACTAACTTCAAAATGAGCGAAGTTTTCAAGAACCTATAATGAACGCTAGTTGGCAAGTAATACTGATTATAGCTTAATTAAAACAAATATGGAAAAAAATTAATTACAAGTGTAATAACATAAATAAGAAATACTATATATTGGTACAAATTCAAAAAATAAGGACAAGTGTTGCTCGTTTATTTATTGGCCAGTTAATTATGTCCTTTTTTTAATTATAAGTGGGAGATAAATCAATATCTGAATCATTAGTGCAGGCAAAGTAACACTACTATAAACTAATAAATATTTTGCTTGACTCAGATAATCTCAAGTGAAGTGAGTTACGTCAGACACAAAGAAAACGTAAGCAATTGGGTTTGTACTGAAGTGAGTTAAGTTACTCAAACATTTCACTTAAAACGAATACAGCAATTATCAACAATTATTTTAACTTAAAAAATCTCACAATTTGAACAAGATCTAATATTGTGAGGCATTTATATTAACTCATTTCCACAAATATAATTTAAATGGTAGGAAGGTGTATTAATTCGGCTTAGAAAACACGAATGAATAAAAAATTGAAGTAGGTTACTAATAATTTTAGTATGTTCACAAGAAAACTAACCTGGAGGTAAGGACTGCTTTAATTTCTCTGCCTTTTCCTTATCCGTGATCACAAGTGTGTACAAGAACCTTGAACAGCGTACCTTGAATTTGACATTGTCGGGATTCTTCTTTATTTTAACAGCTAAAAGAGAATGTTACATATAGAAATATTGAAGTGAAAAGAATTAAAATCGTTCTCAACGAAATGCTATTATAAATGAAGCAGAATTGTTCAATATTTTGACCAATTATCAATGTGTGAATTATACTTCGACATTTTATAAAATCAATAATTAACTGAAGGTAAAGAAAGACCCATAGAGACGCTAAGATAAGTCATTAAAACGCAATTTTAATTAATCCACCAACTAAAATACTTTGTTTTTCAACTGTGGATGCGAATAATAATAGATTGCGCAAACTACTGTTAACTTGCGCGAATAAATTAAAAAATGTT
Organism: Nebria brevicollis; assembly: GCA_944738965.1. Classification (NCBI taxonomy): domain Eukaryota; kingdom Metazoa; phylum Arthropoda; class Insecta; order Coleoptera; family Carabidae; genus Nebria; species Nebria brevicollis. The sequence continues at coordinate 9,937,919 of OX122903.1, forward strand.
GCTACTTATAATTTCATTGAATTTATTAATCAAATACAATGAGGTAAGCTATAGCCTTTAATCTCCACAAATAAAACGCTATATGGAACATTGATGATTCTATATAGAGCTGGATTGTGGAATGTGTAAAAAATAAGAACTCGATAACTTACATTTCGCATCCTTCCTCCTCGCCTTCAATAAGAAATCCTTGATTTCTTTGATTTCACGTGGCTATAATTGAATAGAAAAATTATAAAAGAAACTCGTTTACATTATAAACTGTATGGAAATATAAGAATATTGCTAACCATTTTGTGGTTGATCAACACTGTACAAGCTGAGTCCCTAAAAGTGAAAATGGAATTTGTAAGTGCGAAAATAAAAACACACACGTTTTCAATAAACAGTCAATAAATAAATAATCAAATGTAATGTACAAATAATTAAAAAATATAGCAGATGATTACAGATTAAGAAATTATTGGTAAAAACACTACATGCTTACTTTTTGGTGCTGTCAAGAAGAACTACTAAACAGAGATACGTATATATCGATAAGATAAAAGTGAAAGAATTTTCGTGATTTACAGAGCCATCTACATATGGGCTGAAAAAGTCACGGCGGGCGGGAAATACGATTGCGTTGATCTGAAAATTGTTCTGTGAAAAGTCCCATGTTATTCTTATGGAGAAATATACTTTTTTTTAATGCAAAATAAACCCACTAAATGAATGTATCAAAAATAAATTATTTATAGGCCCATTTATTTATATTGATAATTAAATAAAGATATTATTTAATATTTTTTGATTTTATATTAATTTTGATTTTTTCTATAGCAATGTTGGCGATTTGGATAACAAATTAAATATTAATTTACATCAAAACATGTTTCTAAACGCATACATCGAAATCATTTAAAAGTGTCAAAAGCTTGAGTCGGATTGGCCAAAACTATCAGTTCCGGAAGTATAAAAAAGCGCCAAATTTGTATTTCAAATAGCAATAAATCTGTAATTATGGTTGGGCCCCGTTAATTTTTAATAGTAACTAACACTTTAACCAGCTTTATGCTAAGACTAATGATTATGCTACTAAATATTTGTTAGTGGGTTTATTTTGCATTAAAAAATATCTGCAGTGTCATGCACCGAACTTTCTTATCCGCATATGGGTTAAACCATATCGTAGTTACATTATTTTTCTAATTTATAATATTTGTTCTAACCTTTAGATCGCTTTTACACTAAATATGTTTCTTAGAATAAATATTAAATGTCAAGCTTCAAATTATTTAAGTCTATTTTGTTAAACAATTGACAGGCGCAGATGATACGATTTATGTAACAATATATATAATAAGCAGAAATTTATTTTGAAACCAGTACTTTTTTTGGAAAACAGATTCAAACAAAAGTTGTGCTAAATATAAATATCATTTATTTTGGTTCACAAAAATTTTCTGTAACTGTAACCATTTTTGAGTAATTGCAGAAACTGCAAAAAATGACTAGAGTAAACATGCACTTCCGGTCGGAATATTGTTTTCAAAAATAGGAGGTTTTCGTGCCAGGCACATACAAATCTTAAGTTTAAAATTTCATAATTTTCCCTTTAGCCGTTTGGGCTGTAGAGCGCACACACACACACAGACGGACGTTATTCCAAAAATAGTTGGAATCGATTCAGGGAAGGTCAAAACGTATATTTCCGTTAAAATCTCGAGTTCGAAATTTTTCATGATTACAATACTTACTTATACTGCGTATAAGAAAGTAAAAAGTGAAATTTAATTTCATAAATAACGACCATTTTTGAAATGTGTAATCACATTTTTTAAGATATATTAGAACAAATTTACTTAAATATATATATATATATATATATATATATATATATATATATATATATATATATATATATATATATATATATATATATATATATACCACGAAAAGTAAAAGTATATCTATCCTTGTCTACCTAAAAGTAACAAGCCCTCTATGGTTTATTCGTAAACTAAACCATGAAGTAAAACATTGTTGGGGGGATTTAGCATTGAGATCTGTCTCCCCCTACTCAATGATGTATGCGTTTAGAAACACATGTTTTGATGTAAATTAATATTTAATTTATGATTAAAATCGCCGAAATCGCTATTGAAAAAAACAAAATAATATTATATAATATCATTATTTCGTTATCAATAAGAATAAATGGGCGTATAAACAATTTATTTTTGATATATTCATGTTAATTAATCGCATATTCCGCTGTTTTTATACACCCGTTTTCTGCAAAGTGGAAGAGGTAGCTAATGTTCTCATTTCATTGCCGATCTCTATCATTTGAAATAATAATTCAGGGGATTTTGTGTTGTTTGGTTGGCACAACCGATTTTTCGTGGTTATCTATTCGTGGATAACTTTATTGACATTAAAATTAAAAGATTTTTTTTAGGTAGAAAGGTTAAGATTTGTAATAGTAGTAATTCAAAATTGTCAGTCGATAATGTAAGATATATCTATAAAAAAAAACCAAGGACTTAATTATACGTATTAGCACTATCAACAAGTATTTCAACTATATAATTGACATTCCAAAGGTGACTACATACAAGTATAATTCTACCTACGTCAGAACAACGATTACCTGTTCAAAATGCACGAAGCTTGTATTGAAATAAATAAAGTGCCTACAACGATAGCAACTTGGGGACGATGGATCGAAGAAACACCTATAAAACAAAGCGAAGATATAGTTCTACTTATCCCAGGAAATCCTGGGGTGACAGGATATTACCGAAAGTTTTTGTCAACAATTTATAAAGAATTACAATGTCCTGTTTGGGTAATTGGCCATGCAGGACATCAGAAAATTAAATCTGATGCTATACACGTGCCACGGCTGGAAGGAAATGAGAAGTTGTACGATCTACAAGCTCAAATAGACAATAAGGTAATCGCAATCCCGTAAATTTTCTCAATTCACAATCATTCACTGTTATATTTAAATTAAAGGTTGAATTTTTCCGAAAATATATTCCCGCTGGTACAAGAGTTCATCTAATTGGGCATTCCGTTGGTGCTTATATATGCTTGCATCTTTTACAACATTCCGAAATCAAATCTAAAGTAGTAAAATCTTATCTATTGTTTCCGACGCTTGAGAATATGCTCGAGACGCCAAATGGCAAATTCTTAATGAACATTATCCAATATATCGTCTGGATAATTCTATTTTTATCGTGGGTGTTCACTTGCCTACCAGATCCTATACAAGCATTTTGTTTGTATTGCTATTGTAAAGTAACGTCGGCGCCGAACTACGTCATTCCATCTACGAAAGATCTAATTCATCCAACAGTATTAGACAAAGTGTTTTATATGGCGTATGATGAGATGAAATTGGTTAGATCTATAGATCCAGAGTTAATCGAGTCTAGTAAAGATAAAATCAAATTATATTATGGTGCTAATGATAACTGGGCGCCGGCGGAATATTGTAACAAATTAGTGCGCCAGTTTCCAGGCCTTGATGCGGAAATTTGCACGAGAAATTTCGATCATGCATTTGTTTTGCGCACTTCAGAAGCTGTGGGTAAAATGGTTGCCCAATGGATCAAATTGGAAAACTAATAAAAATCGTAGTCTGTGATATATTTCCAGTAAGGCAACTATCTGCCAACCTTTGGTTTTAGATTAGTATTAAGCAATATACAATAGATATTTTTGTATAAAACTAATTCAATTTTATGGTATTGATAAGCTTGATCTATTTATCTGTTTTTTGTTAATAAATATTTGTGTTTTTTATTTCAATTATCTTTTATTATTATTAATCCAATACTAATTTTTCTTTTTGTAATGGCTTTTTCTTTATTCCTATGTATACGTCCTTGGAGGTAAGTATTTATACCCTAGTAGCGCAGTAATATAATACCAATATTAGTTGACATTGGTTTGATGTGGTCAGGATTAAGAAAGTACAATTTAGGTGTTATATGTCAGATTCAGAGGTGCGGTGTTAAGCTATCCATATTTTAGTACTCGTTGCTACGTTCCGCACGGAAAAAAAAACTTATTTGGCGATAAATGTAAATAACTACTTCAGTTTTTAAAACAGGTTTAATTAACATTTTAGGTATATTTGTGCTTACTTTAAATAATACGCCACTGGTCTCTGCAATACATTGTACATAACGTGCAGTATGTGTAAGTATAGAGTTGAATGGTGAAAGATTGTCAAGATGTAAAATAATGTAAAGGGTTTTCTGCCACCCCATTTAGGAATAGACATGATATTGTGTATGTATGTTTAAATCATCGATTTTTCTTCCCATACTTAAAATATTAAAATTTAAAGTAATACTAATTAATATGCTACTAAAAGTTTTTTAGTTGGTTTATTTTTAATGTAAAAAAATGGTGCGTTTTTCATTTCTCTGAAAGAACTAGGGAACTCAAACAATGTGGCAATAATTATATTAAGGTTTGAAGGCCCCGTTAGCATTATTTATATTGTCTTTTTACAAATGAAGAGGAAAAATCGTGAAACTCTATAAGAGCCCATGTTAAATGAAAATTTTCAATCTCCTAAGCTACCGCGTAAAATTTCATGAAACTTTGCTGAAATGTGATATCATCAACTTATATATACGAAAGATGAATAACTATGTAGCATTTTTACTTTCTTATACGCAGTATAAGTAAGTATTGTAATGAAAAATTTCGAACTCGAGATTTTAACGGAAATATACGTTTTGACCTTCCCTGAATCGATCCCGACTATTTTTGGAATGACGTCCGTCTGTGTGTGTGTGTCTGTGTGTGTGTATGTGAGCGCTCTACAGCCCAAACGGCTAAAGGGAAAATTATGAAATTTTAAACTTAAGATTTGTATGTGCCTGGCACGAAAACCTCTTATTTTTGAAAACCATATTCCGACCGGAAGTGCATGTTTACTCTAAGCATTTTTTGCAGTTTCTGCAATTACTCAGAAACAATTGCAGTTACAGAAAAATTGTTACAATAAAAATTATAGATAGGGTAAAACGACCAGTAGTGGCACATCGCTAGTAATGGCACAGGTATCAAAAACTTGGTTTTATACGTTTAAAATTGTGCAAATGCGTAGGTATAACAACGATTTAAATATTTATATATAGTTTTAAACAAGAAAAAACCTTTAGAACGTCCATTTTAAAATTATTAATTAAAAAAAAAAAACGAATATTGTTTAGCGATATCAAAATTGTACTTTTCACAGCCATTTTTAGTTAGTTTACCATAGCTTAAGCAATTACAATCATATTTACTAGAAAAACGTATTTTTTTAATATGTACCTGGTTAAATAAACTAAATGAATAGTTCATCGAAACATTTCAAATGTTGAATATTGACTTTTTTTTATTTTTTAATATTAAAAACACGTGTTTTTTAATTGGTATGAAATTTGAAGAGCGCGCCAATTATAGAAGCACTTTATGCTTACAGCGCTTTTCTATTGGCAGCCGCTGCTATAAATGGAACGGTAAACAGAGACTCTCTGACAGTAAGCAAGTGAGGTTAGAATATTAATGTTTTTACATATTTCTTATAACAAGAACAAATTTTAACTACAAATAAATAATTCTTTAAAAGGTATGTATCAGTTATTATTTACATTATACGTACACTGAAATTTTATTGTTTATCTCATAAAAAATAAAAATCTAAAACATGACCTATTTAATTTATTTTTGTATTAGTTTGAATAAATTATTTTTATTTTAGTGAAAACTGGTAAAAACAATGACACCGTTAATAAAAAGGGTAAAAAGAAGTGTGAAAAATCAAGAATTAGAACCAAAACCTCTTATACAGGTGGGGCAAAACAACCTCCCTAGTTTCAACAGAGAATTGTGAAGCTAGCAGAGGTCGTAACAGGGTAGGAATGGCGTGAATGGCGGCAGAAAGATATGCCGTGTGTATGTGTTACAAAAGGATTCAGTCGTAAACACAATGTGGACGAACGAGCAGCGCACTTTTGCCGTGGAAGCATACATACATACAAAATCGCCGCCCAGCACATTTCCATCTTTCTGGCGGTGTAAATAAACAAAATTTTCGATATTGGTGCGAAAACAATCTGAGGGTGATCCACGAGAAGCCTCTGCATAGTGATCGTGCCACAGTTTGGTGCGCAGTTTCCCGAATAGGGATTATCGGGCCTTACTTTTACTACAGGAAAGAAATCGGGCAGTTACCGTCAATTCTGGGCGCTATATGAACATGCTCCAGAATTTTTTTGCCCCTGCTCTTAAAGAACTTGGTCTCGAGAATGTCTGGTTTCAGCAGGACGGGGGGGAAGCCACAGCCCACACAGCGCGGGCATCAATGCTGGTTTTGAAGGAAATGTTCCCCGCGTGCTTTGTCTCCCTGAGAGGAGACAATCCGCACGGAAATTCGCCGTATACCTGAAGAAATGCTTGAAAGGGTTATGCAAAACTTCAAACGTCGCTTGCAGCAGTGTGTAGACAATGAAGGACAACACTTGGCCGATATGATTTTTAAAACTACATAAGATAAAACTGGCCATGTAACTACTTTATTTTATTGAAATAAATTTTTTGTATCTCGACTCCTTTTTCTTTAATTCACTTGCAAAACTAGGGAGGTTGTTTTGCCCCACCCGGTACATTTGAAAAAATACTTTCATCTGAAATTACAAGATGAAAAGTATTATTATCTAAAAAAATAAAACTAGAAAAGATTTCAATTTTTCATTGTTCACAAAATTTTAATTTATAAGTATTTTAATATTTCGATTAAAAATTATTATTTAATTAAAATATCATTTGCATTATAGATAAAGAATAATATTGTTGTCTACATTTATAATTTAGAACTTTATAAATATTAAATTTAGCTTTAGATAGGTATAGTACCTACCTCTATAATTTAAAAATTTATAAAATAAAGCTACTGCAAGTGTTTTTTTTATAAATATATACCTAAATTTTAGGAAATCCAAGCTAAAATATATAAATTTATAACTATATTTGCCGTGCTACTACTAGAAAAGACTGTTCTCTTAAAGGCAGCCACTGTGCCATTACTGGCATTTTAACATCAAATTATAAATTGTGAACAAAATTACCTAAAACATCAATAAACAATTTAATTTTTTTATTTTACTTTATAAAACACTTAAACTTTAAAAATTTTCAATTATTATATAAATATATTAACCAAATTTTTTTTTATCCTCAAAAAAGTAGAGAATTTTCTTAACTGTGCCACTACTGGTCGTTTTACCCTATCAGCATTTTGTACAACTTTTATTTGCAACTTTTTTTCTCAAACGGTTCCGGAAACAAGAAAATGGCTCTTGAAATTTCTTCATATTATATTTAATTTTACATAAATCGTCATCTGCGCCTGTCAATTGTTTATCAAAAAAAACAAAGCAGACTTAAATATTTTGAAGTTTGACATTTTATATACATTCAAAGAAATATATTTAGCGCAAAAGTGTTCCAAAGAACAAATATTATAAATTAGAAAAATAATGAAACTACGATGTGGTTTAACCCATATGCGTATAAGAAAGTTCGGTGCATGACACTGCAGATGTTTAGTTTATGTCTCATACAACCTTCAGCGAAACGTGAAGCCATGGAATTCTTCGCATAGGGCATCCCAAAAGGAGGAGGTAGCTGTTGCGGGACTCCGGATAGGGAACACCTGATTGACGCATGGCCATCTTCTGCGCCGTTAGGAGTCTCCGATGCACGAAATGTGTCAGACTACTTTGACAGTGGCGCACGTTTTGATGGAATGCTCGCAATTTACCGAGCAGCCAGACTGTAGATATTTTACCACTCTTTAATAATATTTTACAATTTCTTTTATTTTTACAATTTTAGGTATGTACATTCTATACATTTATATTTACATTTTAATCCTCTTTATTAATATTTTACAGTTTATTAAAGTTTATGTTTACAATATATATTTAAAATGATAATTTATTTCATTATATAGTTTATGGGGGGAATAGCTCTAGAGGCTGATACGCCTTTTAATTTGAATCCTACCTACCTACCTGGCGTTGGCACTAGGTGACCTTCATTGACAGAGTCATCCTGTTCCTCAGTAATACAGGTCTATTTGTCTTTATTTAAAAGTGCTAGTTTTATTTTTAAATTTGTTTTATATATGTATATATTTTAGCACTCTTTATTAATATTTTACAATTTATTGATTTTATTATTACAATTTTATTTTTAAAAAATATATATTTAAACTGTTAATTTTATTCACTATATAGTTTATGGCGTGAATAGCCCTAGAGGCTGATACGCCATTAATTTTAGTCCTACCTACCTACGATTTTATTCTTACACTTATAAGCCCGATTATCAACTATCACTGGTGTGAAATTCGATGAAATTTATCACCGATTATCACTCGTTTCACTTAAGGTTATTCTCAACTACGAAAAAGTGATACTCCGTGATAAATGTCACTCGTATTTTTCACTTGATATTTTGACGGTGATAACAAGTGAGAAGTGGTGAGAAGATCAAGCTGACATTTATTTGTGGTTATACGGTAAATTTCATTGGCTTATATTAATAAATTCAGGATAGTTGTACTTTTAATAATGAAGGAACACTTTCAAATTTTATTATTGGAGCAAATGGAGCATGAAGTTCTTAAATTTATCTGGCCGAGATATGATGCTTCATAATTTATGGCGTGAATAGCCCGGGAGGCTGATACGCCATTAATTTTTATTTTACTTACCTATCCGTTAGATTTCCGATAATATTACATCGCATTCTTTTTACTAATGTGTCTAGTGACAAAGGACATTGTGTTGTATTCGAATCCGTACTACTAATATCAGCAACTAGATGGCTCATATAGGAATTAATTTATGTTAAGGGAGAAGGATTTTCTAAGCGATCAAGCAAAATTGCAAACAGCTAAAACCAAATATCAAAAACTGAACTTATTAGATTCGATTAAAGGAGCGGGCCGCTGACTATACTCTTACTACTCGTAAGACGATAACCATCATGAACAATGGCTACTGGGTCATCGATTAAGGCACCGGATATGGCTTACAAATTTTTGTCGGATCCCACTTCTAAGACCACTTTCATGTCGTGTATCGATGGCGTTTTAATATGCAATTTTCACGAAAATACATAAATACAAAGTACAGTAGACTCTCACTAATCTGACAATTAGCAGACTGGGGTAGTGCCGGATTAGTGAAAATGCCGGATTACTGGAAGTAAATATCCTAAACACATCAAATTCACAAAAGTTGTGTTGTATTACACTTATTGTTAGTAATATAATATTAGGCCTAATCCATTGGAGTGAAAAACTGTCAATTTTGGTCTATTACTTGGCTTGACACGGCATTTTTGCCACTTTATTTTTGATTACTAAAAACGCCAGACTACTGGTGGGTCGGACTGGCGAAGTGCTGGATTATTGAGACTCTACTGTACTTAATATAATATTTATTGACTGAATAGTCTGGTGGTTCATGAAGCTAAAACCACAATATAACTGAAGGCGGTTACAAATAATGAGCTAATTCGGAGGAGTCTTGCGTAGTGAAGTTTTCATGATCTGTGCCAATATTCCAAGAGGTGGAAATGGGGTTGATGGTAAAATGCATAGGATTAGGGGTCGATGGTCGGACGGTGTCGATTCTGGAAAGTTAAAACTTTTGCATTTTTGAATGTCTTTATTGAGCCTTATGGCGAAAAGGTGTTAAAACTACATTATTTGATTTGCAGAAAACAAATAAATTACATTATAATTATTAATTTAGTTTTGCATGTTAAGCAGAAAAGTAAAGAATGTCATCGACATTCTCATTACCTAAAATTAATAAACTAAAGTTATATTTTCTTAATATTAATAAAAACGCATACCTTAGTGAAGCTCTCCATACACATAATCATTACCCCACAAACAGTAATGTTAATTTCTCTTTGCGAACGCAAGGTTATCATTATTAGACCCATTTTTACATTCTGGTTTGTTGAATCACTCCAGTAGCATTCGTAAGCCGTTTTACCGACACTCAGACCCTATTAAATTGATTGCTTTGTTCATTTGCATATATACTTTCATATACGCAGTACAATGTGTTGTATGATCCACGGACTTTGAACATTTTCATGAATCACCAAATTCGTTTATTATTTAAAATGAAGGGAAATAAAGATCAACTCTGCTTGTCTCTTCTTCAAAATACACCAAACTACTCAAAATCATACTTTTGGCCCGTTTTGACAATGTGAAACAATAATGTGACATGAAAGCAATAATGTACGAATTATGACGAAATATGAATGATGATGAATGAATATAAACGTGGTATAAGTAAAGATGTACGTCTATAAAGCTTTAAACGACACTGTCGCACATATTATAAAAGACATCTACATTATCTTTATGTCGTTACTTATATCTGACTAGGGAATGTAAAGAATGTTCAAGTGAATCCTACTATATAGTAGGATTCACGGAACTTGAACATGCTTTACATTCCTTAGTCAGATATAAGTAACGACATAAAAATAATGTAGATGTCTTTTATAATATGTGCGATAGTGTCGTTTAAAGCTTATAGACGTACATCTTTACTTAACGCAGACGCCGTATTAATAACAACAAACGCAACCACGTTTATATTCCATCATATTTCGTCATACTTCGTATATTATTATTTTCATGTCACATTATTGTTTCACATTGTTAAAACGGGCCAAAAGCATGATTTTGAGTAGTTTGGCGTTATTTGAAGAAGAGAAAAACAGAATTTAACTGTTATTTTCCTTGATTTTATTTAAATCTGTGCCGTTTAAAAGTGTTGTATAAACGAAGTGGGTGATTCATGCCAAAAAAATGTTCAAGTTCCGTGAATCCGACTATAAGTAATGTGATGATGATCAAAATATTAATTAATAAAATTAACTATTCAATACGAAAATATTGGTGACCTTTCCTCGTTACATACAGTTTCTGCAGTATCAGCGAAACAACATAATAGTTACAAAAAATTATAGAAATGAATATCTGGCACATCTTTGGTGCAATATGTTTTCAAAACAATGTATTAGTTCCAAGGAAATGGCTATTGACGTTTTTTGTTATTTTATTTAATTTTACATATATCGCATCAACCACGTCTAAAAATGTTCAGCAAAAGACAAAATATAATCAAATAATTTGGAATTTATCAGTTAATATCTACAGTAATAAAATATATGGTGAAAAAGAGATTTAACGATCAGTAAGATAATAAGAATATCAGGATTAATTCTAATTTCCTAACTTATTAAATATTTGTATACATATATCTCTTACATGTAAACAGAATCCATATAAGAGAGATAAATGGCAAATATGTTAAAATCAATTTATTACTATATATTTAGCGGATCGACTGCTTCGATACGTTGTTATACGTACCTCATCTTGAATAATTTGTCCAGCAAAGCAATACAAATATATTTGTACAAAAGCAGCCACGTAAACAAATAGGAATGAAAACTTATTCGACCTTAAAGAGAATAGACCATGCTTTAGAAAACAGCATCCATTAATATGTAAGTGTAGTTACATTTCTTCCTCCATGACCATAGCATACATTGAAATTGTTGATAGCGACACACTACTTATAATAGATGGCAAAAGTAGTTGAGAATATACTGATTCAAGTTCGCCCATGAACCTAGATATTATGGTTAATATATGCATGAAAATTACAAAAAATGCACGCGTAACACGAAATATCGGTGTACACTTTCACGCACTCATACATCTGTATATCTGCCTGAATGTATTTCTTTAATTTCGTATTAAACGTGCTTCCACTCCTTATTTACTTTAACAACATATCGTGATGTCTAACAATATCCCGCAGCGATTGGTTACTATCTTCACCATCATTAAAAATTCGTATCAATTTTAACTTTAACATTTTGAACTGCACAAACACGAAGCCAATAAACGAAATGAATAAACTATCTATTGCTATTAGTGAAAAAAGTATCGAAGTTGGTAGAATAAATATTTGCAAAGCCAGTATAATTTGGTAGTAGGGCGTGGTTTTTAATATGTTCTGGTATGGAAACCACATATTCGCCACTAGCGGTCTATTTCCTTTGAATATAGCTTGGAAAATAAACGTGAACACTGCTGTCAATATAATGTAACGGTAATATCGGCACATCTGATTTATTTGTCGATAATACGACAACATTAACATTTTATCCCATTCGTTTATACTGTCTAAATACCAGAATTTTGTCCAAACAGTATCTAGCAGTACTGACATTCTTTGCGACTTAACAAAACATGTATAGTATTTGCAGAATATCTACAAAATTATGAAAGAGAGTTATAGATATTTAAATACTTCTGCAGTTATATGGAAAGTGAGTGTAGATTGCAAAGTGGATAAAATCGTACTAAATCCCCCTACCTGCAAGAAACCAAATGCCATGCAAATGTCTGTCCCAAAAGCTGCGGGTGTTTTGTATTTTACTAGCATTGTATTTATAGCTACTAACACCGTAAATAACCCAGTTGTTACTATGTAAAAATACGCAGTAAACAGTTTAAAGAGACTTTGATTTTTGAAGTAACAGCCTCCATAATCCAATAACTTTAACTTTGACTCAGTTATGGACCGTATAGTAATCTATGGAACAAATAAAATCCTTACAATACAATATTTGTTGACGTTTTTACTAAAACCTACTTCTGCATTGTCTTCCATTGTCGCAGAGAAACTGAGTTTCTTTAACTGGAATTATTAATTTTTTGAAATTTATACATCACTACTTAAATATTCTTACCTTAGTGAAGTTTATTAAAATTAAGGTAACATCTGTTGGTTCCATTTGTCGTTTAATAATTCGTAAGCAATTCTAACTTCTAATCGTTAACTATGTTTCTAGAAACTATTTCCAATACAGATATTTCTATATAACCTCTACGTTTAAAAATATTTAGCGGAACCAGGTGCAGGATTTTTCTAATAACAGATTTTGTTTATCTCAGAAACGGAAAATGATTTCTCCAAAAATGAAAGATATTTAAATTACTCTTATATCAACAAATTTTTCTGGAAAATGAACAAACTACTAAAACTAAATTTTTTCCTGAGTACGTAATAATTTCTAATATATCATGTGCAATAATAAGTGAACAATATTAAGGGTACCTTATGGAGTCTCGAATTGAAAAAATGTTTTTTTGGAAAGTTGAGGGCTTAGAGAACATCCTGTGAAAATTCGAAAGTGCAATGTGATATAGTCTTGGAGTTATAGAGCCACAAGCGCGCTAGTTTTGTGTCGTCGCTGACTAGGTAGGTATACGCTTAAATATAAAGAATTTTTTCATTACTAACTTGTACTTGAAACTTCAAACGCGTTTTTCTCGAAACTATGTTTTTCAAGTCTGCATCCACGATTCAAAAAAAAGTATGCGATCAAACCTCACTAAATGTTCTTAACATATCAGTGCTTGGAATCATCTACCATGAACATGATCCGACCAAAATTTCATATTATAAAGCCCCTTCTCCGGAGCGAAATATTGAAAAATCTCCTTGCTCGTACTCTGAACTTCTACTAGGGCTACAATTTTCGACGGATCGAGCTTATCATAGATGATTCTACACGGTTAGTACGAGTATGAAAACTTTTTTTTTTGGTTTTTGTTCAACATGGATGCAGCGGAGACGTTTTTTTTTTTAGGAGCAGCCGTGGCGCTCAGTTTTCGCCGGAATGTGACACTATATATAAATACAATTTTTTTTCTCGTAGTTCTTTTGTCAATAAACCATTTCCTGCAAACCGATTTTTAATTTATTTTTTGGTTTGGCCACAATAAAATTTAAAAAAAGGTGATTTTAGAGCCGAGACTCCATAAGGTATCCTTAACATCATAATTTTGAAGCCGCTGTGTTTTAATAATCTTCCTATCTAAACTATATAATCCTATTGCATATAAGAAACTCAAATGTAAGATGTTACATCAATTTAAACATTATTTAGTATTATTCATACTAATATATCAGTATATGTTATCTCGGTTTATATTGGAAATAGGTAATAATTAATGAAACACTTGGTTGGTTTCACACGTATGTTTATTTATTGACGTACACACCTTTCGGTCATCTTCAGAATGTTACACTTGTATTACAAACATTACTTATATATAGTGTTGGGCGAACACAATAAAACACTTGACCCGGGGCGGAAATACATTTATTTTCCGTACCCAAGTGAACACAACATATACAGAATGCACAATTGCGCAACAAACCCGACATGACATAAAAAACGGCGCGAACGGATTCTCCAGTGCTTCCATCTGTGCTCCCCAGAAAAGGCGGGAGTTTACGAAATTTAAATCAAATACTCAACACTCCCACTTTGATTAAATGATGTCCATTGAAAAACTGACAGCTGTTTCAAAACCGTTTGATGTCCACCACCTGAAGCATCTCGCGTTGGCGTTGAAGAATGGCCTTCGATAGTGGTTTGGTCATCAGGTCTGCTTCCTGATCTTCGGTTGGCGTGTATGCGAGAATGAATTCTCCTGACTCGTACTTCTCTCGGATGAAATGGAACCTCACGTCTATATGCTTGGTCCTCTTGTGAAATTCCGGGTTCTTGATTAGGCGAATGGCGCTTTGATTGTCCATCATCAGCGTCGTAGGTACGTCACCGGAATCCAGAAGAGTCGACAGCAAGGTTTTCAGCCACAGGATCTCCTTCACGGCCTGAGAGGCGGCGAGGTACTCCGACTCCGTCGTGGACAGGGCGACCACCTTCTGCTTCTGAGAACCCCATGAGATCAGGGACGATCCCAGCTTCATGACGAATCCGCTCGTAGATCGCCTTGACTCCGTGTCGCCCGCGTAGTCCGCGTCGCTGTACGCTCGAAGGTGCATGTCCTTGTCGGGAACGAACAGTAGGCCATGACGCGGAGTGCCTTTCAGGTACTTTAGAACTCGTTTAACTGCGTTCCAATGCACCTTACTAGGTTTCTCCAGGTACTGGCCAGCACTGTTCACGGCGTAGGTGATGTCGGGCCTCGTGCCAGTTGACAGGTACATGAGGC
>OX122903.1:9953260-10133658 GCA_944738965.1 Nebria brevicollis
ATAATTAATATTTAATATATAATTAGTAATACTGCAACTTAAGGCAAATGAAAAGAAAATTTTACTCAAAATTACTTTTGTCGCAGTGTGCTCACGGTAATGAAAACAAAAACCGCTATATTAACCAGCTAATAATATATATGGCCGCAATTATAAGTAATCTGAGGTTTCAAGAGTTATATAGTTCTATTCGTTGAACTGTCACATTGAGAAGTCGTTTATTAAACAAATTGCTCATTTATATTACCGATAAACTGTATCAGATCAAAAATGAAAATAACTAATGTGCACTGTGATTTCAAAATTAATATTTTTGTAGTATAATAAATAGCATTTTATTTCTTTCTTGTCTTCCTTAACTCTATTGACAATTTTTTCCTTCCATAGAATCTGCTTGTTGATCAGCGCTTTCCATGATTCTACTTATTTCTAAAACTAAATCTAGGTTAGTTTTGGACCTTGTTCCAAGAATTTTCTTCTGATTGTAGCGTTCTTGCACTTTTCAACTACTTGGTCTCTTATTTGTTCGTTTAGCATGTATTTGAAATCACAATGCATGGCTTGTTGCTTCAACCTAATAATAAATTGACCTACAGCCTCGCTTTCCTTTTGATACATGTTGCGGAACATGTGACGTTCATAAGGAATATTAATTTCAGGCATGAAATATTTTGTAAGAATATTTATAGCAATTGTATACTCATCTTCAGCGTTTGTTCCGGCTGTGTTCGTTTGTGATTCAGTTAATGAAAAATATACATCCTGTACATCCATCCCTGCTAAGTGCAATAGCAATGCTTTTTTCCTTCCTGGATCGGTGATGTTTTTACTTTTCAGGTATATTTCTGGAGCCCTCTTCCATCGTATCCATCTCGACGCTAATTCTGCTGGTGTCCCGTTGCAATTGAATTTTTCTAAGTCTGTGTTGCTCATTTTACCAACGTGGTTTCTTTGGATTATCTTAGTATTCCTCGGTTTTAACTAATATATTCCTTTTATATCCTCGTCGCCAATTTGTAGTATATGTTACACATAAGATAAATATCTTAAACACGATTTTAATATACTTTTATTATACAAAATATTGGTCTATTATAATACGGTATTTTATTATTATTATTCTCTAACTTCAGATGGTTTTATATATCTTTTCGTTGCTAAGAAACACTACATTGTTTAAGGATTACTTATGGCGTAAGTGTAAGATAAAATAATTTGCGTTATTTCTTAAACATTGCGTGTTGTTCATATATAAGGTCACACCAGCAATTTACCCCTCAGAGCTGCAACCTACATCATATCTTTTTCGACAGCTACCAGACCTACGTGATTAGCAAAGGATAAAAGATGATGAGTGACAGATAGATAGAATGTAAATGTTTTTCAGCTGCGCAACTCTGTGTCACTATGTTTTCTATATTTTTAGATGAATCAATCTGAAATGATGCTTGATAGATTAAAGTTGATGAATTTGATGGGATTGAATCCTAAAAGTCAAACATTATTACATATTTGCATTGCTAGTTTTTGGATAGTATTTATTACTTTCTTATAAGCAGTATAAGTAAGTATTGTAATCATGAAAAATTTCGATCTCGAGATTTTAACGGAAATATACGTTTTGACCTTCTCTGAATCGATTCCAACTATTTTTTTTTGGGAAGACATCAGTCTGTGTGTGTGTATGTTCTCTACAGCCTACACGGTTGAAGCTAAAATTATGAAACTTTAAACTTAAGATTTGCATATGCCGGGGTGTGCACCTCCTATTTTTGAAAAAAATATTCAAAGCGGAAGTGCCTGTTTACGCTAGTCATTTTTTGCTACTCAAAAATGGTTATAGTTACAGAAAAATTGTATGAACAAAAAGTAAAGGTATTTATATTTAGCACAACGTTTTTTCGAATTTCTTTTCCAAAAAGGGTACTGGTTTCAAAATAAATTTCTGCTTATTATATATATTTTTACATAAATCGTATAATCTGCGCCTGTCAATTGTTTAACAAAATAGACTTAAATAATTTGAAGTTTGACATTTAATATTTATTCAAAGAAATATATTTAGTGTAAAAGCAATCTAAAGGTTAGAACAAATATTATAAATTAGATAAATAATGAAACTACGATATGGTTTAACCCAAATGAGTATAAGAAAGTTCGGTGCATTACACTGCAGATGTTTTTTATTGAAATTAGCTTCCAAATCACATTTTTATGTACGACTAAATTTTAAATGTTACGGTAACATTTGAAATTTTGTTCATAATGACTTTTAGACATTGCACGCATTTTTATCTGTTTTATACATGTGATAATTAGTACATGATTAATTTGCAGGTATTTTACAAAATATATACTTGCCATAGCAAAACTAAAACATTCCTCAATATGGTAGACATATTTTTGAATAAATTTAAGTCAACAGAGACGGTGATAAAGGAGCAAAATTCAAAATTGAACATATTATTCGCTTTACAATTTCGTCTGCTTACGTTTTTAACTATTCATTAATATTTACTGAAGTAATCTATTTTATCTCGTCGTATTTTAAAGACGATTATAATTTGCCAATGAATATTTGGGTAACAAATAGGAGCTTTATAGAAAAGTCGCCAAATTATGAAATAATATTTATTATTCAATCAACAGTCATGATTTTTGTTGTTTCATCATCCGTTATAGAAATAGATATGGTGTTTGTAGTGATGGTGGGTACGGTTTTGTCGCAATTTAAAATATTGAATTATTCCCTTCATAAAATTGGCAGCTTAGATATAATTGGAAATTTTGAAAAACTGCGGAGCTGTGTAGAACATACGAGAGTGAATCTAGCAGCTCGAACTAGCAGCCGATTCGAAAAAGCGGTTAACCAAGACCAACTAGATACATAGACTAATTATGACCAAATACGCATGTTTCACTTCAATATTGATAATAAACTATTATATAAATTATTGATTTTCTATGCTTTATAGACACAAAATATACATAAATTATTGGCATCGCATAAATTATTGGCTTCGGATCACATAGAAAAAATCATTTATTTAAAATTCTCACGAATTTCAAGTTCAAAGTGAAGATGCCACAGTGTGGTGAAACTAGTCGCTAATATAATAAATATTCGTAAAACCAATAAACATAGTAGTCTTTTCCTTTCCGATGCTATTTGCTATCTCGTTAGCTCATTATATATGTAGGAATCAAAGTAAAGCCGGTATAGGTAACTCGCAGTACTGGAGTGTGCCCCCCGCAATTCGGGGGCACATGACCAGCCCCGGTGTAGGTCAGGGGCGTGATGGATATAACAGAGCAAGGACCTATTCTCATTTCTTTCACTTTCAAATAACAAACATGTAAGAAAACCTAGCAAATTGTACTTGTTTTACCTTAAAAATAAGAAGTTTACGATTTGAACTTATTTCAAATAATAGATACTGGTATAGCATCGCCTACAAATATTTTTTTATATCGAAATCAAAAAAATTTTCATGGTCACGCAAAACCAAAAATGATTAAATAAAAGGGAGGTTCTGAGGAAGCTTGTAATTCTGTAAGAAACATCTATAAAATTTTATTGCAATTTAACATCATTCTAAACTTATACAGAGTTACAGAATCGCACCCATTATCCCTTGTCCTAAGTTCAAAGCATTGCTTGTAAATCTAGAATGTATTTCACGTCAAACGAATTAAAAATAGTCTCCTAGGACGAGCATATAAAACCTCGCCTTTGGGCGTATATGTTCTACTTATTTATTACATCGAATGACACATGTACTGAATTCAAATCACATACATATTATCTAACTTTACACAGAGCAGGCGATACTAATTAGTAATCGCCTTCCATAACCGTATAATTAACTGTCCATTTAATCAAGATTCGGGGCCTAGATCAATTTTTATTTTTTTTTTCAATATTTTTTTTTCATCTTATTTTATTTTTTAAATATTTTTAATTTCTTGCACGACATTTTCCTTACCCACGCATATGTACTGGTTTTTTGAGATTTAAAAGTTGTACTAAACCATTTTCAAGTAAATTAACTTTATAAATGTTTACTACAAATATATTGCATCAATTTTAATAAGCCTTTACTTATTTTTCTGTCCTAGTTTCGATTTTTAATTATTGTTATTACATTTTTATCATGTTTTAAATCTAGATTTGTATTTATTGAATTTTCATAACAACTCATCAATGTACAGATCGATTCGCAGATGTGCAATTTAAAAGTCGATACCTATATTAGAATAAAAAATGTACCCGTAATTTTTGTCCATATTTTTGTATAAAACTACTCAACAATCTGTATTGCGTACTTTCTCCAAATCTACTATATTAGTAAAGCTTATGAATGCTGGATAATAATTATGATCTGGTTTTTAAATCGGCATTGAATTTTAGCACCGTTTTATACTAGAAACTTTATTAATTGCTAGTAATAAATCATATTTCTTACGTGAGTCAATATATATATATATATATATATATATATATATATATATATATATATATATATATATATATATATATATATATATATATAAATTTAAAAAATATATAGTTGATAGCATTATTAATTAAATATGCTAAAACACACGTTTTATATTAATGTCAACTTCTACAATATAAAAAATAAATTATTAAAAAAAATTCTTTCATTGTGGTTTAGACAAAAAAAAGTTTAGTGCGAAGAAAACTTCCATAACTAATTAAAAGAGAAATAAAATGGTTGTATTAATTACGAAAATTTTCTCGAGAAGCACTGTCCACAATGAGCATTTGTTTGTTAATATTTCATTGCTTTTATGTGTCGTATCGGCTGCAGTAATATAAATATATTTTCAATAGTAAAGTGAGGAAATATTGATTATTTTTAAATTAACTAAAATTTAATTTCATTTCATAAACTCTAAAATAAAGCCTAAACTATGCTTTGGCAAACTCTATTTAAAACATTATATAGATATTTTAATTTCATTATGTATAAATTTGGTGTTAATCAAATATATATATATATATATATATATATATATATATATATATATATATATATATATATATCAAATAAATATATTAAAATTAATTATATTTGGTTAAAATTTAAATGTAGGGCTATTATCAATCCACTAATTGCGAACTCTTAATATCCTCAAATAACTATGTACAATTAGTGCGGCATCAAATAATTCTAATGTCAACACAGTAATTATGTTATTAGTTCATGTTATTTAATTATAATATTATAACTTAGTTCCTACTTTAAAAATTCTATTCGTATTAAATATAGCAAATATATTAATTTGTAACTAAAATTATTTTAATAAATGTTTAGAAAATTAATAAGAAACCCATAAGGTAGTTGTTTATAGGAATGTATTTTTTAAACAACTGGCATTTTGTCTTAAATATATTTTCCCAAGTAATTGGTCAAAAAGGAAGAGAGTGGAGAAAATGGCATAACATAAAAAGAATGTGTAATTTTTGCTAATAATTTATTAACACATTAAAACGAATCGAAAATATTGAAACAACAAAATTTAAACATAATTTAAAAATCGATGATAATAAATAATTAAATCAAGATGGTGTCTGTACAATTATGTGCTTGGGATACATGCTGGGGTGAAAAACTTAATGGTAAATACCATGTCCAATATCAATTCCATGTCCAATATTGATACCATGTCCATAAGCGATTGGTGCGGCAATGGCAATGGGGGCAGCGTGGACTGCAACAGCTGGGGCATGGTGGACGGCGGCCACTTGCACGGGGTGGTATGAGGGTGAGTTGGAGTTTTGGTATGAAGTGGCGCCGGCCTTGACGGCGACAGCAACTGGAGCATGGGCAACGGCGATGCCTCCATATCCGCCTCCATAGCCGCCATAAATTCCAGCGCTAGCGCAGGCTACGAGTGCGAAAAGAACGACCTAAACAAACAAATTATTAATTATTGTATCACTATATCGCATCTACAACTATATATTTCGTAACATTCTGCTTTGTTTTATTTACGTTCCCCTGCTACCAAATTACGACTGTTTTCACTTTATTATACATTTCGCAATGCAGCTATTAGTTACTCGTGTTCTAAGTGAGTGCATTTGTGTTACTACTGCATTCACCGCAACACGCCCATTCATTTTTTGTGTCCAGTACAACTATTAAGTACACACAAAGATATTATGAAACTTACTTTCATGTTTATATCGTGAGATTGTCCAATTTTATTTATTTATACTCATTTTTACTTTCTTATACGCAGTATAAGTAAGTATTGTAATCATGAAAAATTTCGATCTCGAGATTTTAACGCAAATATACGTTTTGACCTTCCCTGAATCGATTCCAACTATTTTTGGAATGACGTCCATCTGTGTGTGTGTATGTGAGCGCTTTACAGCCCAAACGGCTAAAGGGAAAATTATGAAACCTTAAACAAGATTTGTATATGCCTGGCAAAAAAACCTATTTTTGAAAACATTATTCCGACCGGAAGTGCAAAATTATAGATATCAGCATTTTGTACAACTTTTATTTGAAACTTTTTTTCACAAACGGTACCGGAAACAAGAAAATGGCTCTTGAAATGTCTTCTTATTATATTTATTTTTACATAAATCGTATCATCTGCGCCTGTCAATTGTTTATCATAAAAAAAAAAACAAAACAGACTTAATAAGTTTGACATTTTATATTTATTCTAAGAAATATATTTGGTGTAAAAGTGTTCGAAAGGTTAGAACAAATATTATAAATTAGAAAAATAATGAAAATAGGATGTGATTTAAACCAAAAGCGTATAAGAAAGTTCGGTGCATGACACTGCAGATGTTTTTGATTAAAGTGAAATCTAAACTGATTTTTAAAATTTGGTCAACTTATAATTTTATGATTCTCCAAATATATAAAACTCAGTAACTAGATTTATTTAACTTCCAAATTTCATAAAGGTTCCCAGATAACACACTATTGCTTAAGCCACTGGTTAATGTAAAATGTTGCTACTTACCAACTTGAACATGGTGAATAGAAGTTTTGGTTGTTTTGGTAAGATGCTCGAACTGTGTATGGATCGAATGATATCTAACTGCATACGGTTTGGGAGTATATATACAAAATGAAAAAGCCCCCTTCCAATTCAAATCACAGCCCCTGTCCAGGCCTTGGCCAACAGCTAAAGGGTCCTTAGGCTACTTTCAATATAATCGACACTTTTCTGTGCATACATTTTCGTGCGATGTGTGTATTACTGCATACCTAGCTATCAAGCATTTTTATTAATGATACCATATTTTGTTTCACATTTGAAATATTATAAATCTATCATTATTACTTTCTTATACGCAGTATAAGTAAGAATTGTAATCATGAAAAATTTCGAACTAGAGATTTTCACGGAAATATACGTTTTGACCTTCCCTGAATCGATTCCGACTACTTTTGGAATGACGTCCGTCTGTGTGTGTGTGTGTATGTTCTCTACAGCCTAAACGGTTGAAGCTAAAATTATGAAACTTTAAACTTAAGATTTGCATATGCCTGAGGTGTGCAACTTTTATTTTTGAAAACAATATTCAAACCGGAAGTGCCTGTTTACTCTAGTCATTTTTGGCAGTTTCTGCAATTACTCAAAAATGGTTACAGTTACAGAAAAATTTTATGAACAAAAATTAAAGGTATTCATATTCAACACAACTTTTGTTTGAATTTTTTTCCAAAAAGTGTAGTGGTTTCAAAATAAATTTCTGCTTATTATATATATTTTTACATAAATCGTATCATCTGCGCCTGTCAAGTGTTTAACAAAATAGACTGAAATAATTTGAAGTTTGACATTTTATATTTATTCTAAGAAATATATTTACTGTAAAAGCGATTTAAAGGTTAGAACAAATATTATAAATGAGAAAAATAATGAAACCACAAAGAGGCTTAACCTAAATGCGTATAAGAAAGTTCGCTGCATGACACTGCAGATGTTTTTCTTTTATAACTTAATACATCTGTAGATTTTCTACGGGGTAGATATATCAGCTTAGATAAGAAAGGATAAAATACAAAATTTTTAAGAAAATACAATTATATCTCAATCTGTTTTCCACAAATTCCAAATCATATTAATTTATTTTCTCAATTTATTCGCTGATATGATTTATTAAATTTAAATTACCGTATTAACGTAACTATGAGGACATTTAAGAATTTCAATAGCAATTTTCTTGTAACTAATACAATAAATAATGGTTTTCAAACAAAAATTGTGTGAAATATAATTATTACTTTCTTATACGCAGTATAAGTAAGTATTGTAATCATGAAAAATTTCGAACTCGAGATTTTAATGGAAATATACGTTTTGACCTTCCCTGAATCGATTCCGACTATTTTTGGAATGACGTATGTGTGTGTATGTGAGCGCTTTACAGCCCAAACGGCTAAAGGGAAAATTATGAAATTTTAAAATTAAGATTTGTATGTGCCTGAAAAGAAAACCTCTTATTTTTGTAAATAATATTCCGACGGGAAGTGCATCTTTACTCTAGTCAGTTTTTGCAGTTTCTGCAATTACTCAAAAATAGTTGCAGTTACAGAAAAATTGTTACAATAAAAATTATAGATATCAGCTTTTTGTACAACTTTTATTCGATACTTTTTGCCCAAACGGTACCTGAAACAAGAAACTGGCTTTTGAAATTTCTTCATTTTATATATATTTTTACATAAATCGTATCATCTGCGCCTGTCAATTGTTAATCAAGAAAAATAAAACAAACTTAAATAATTTGAAGTTTGACATTTTATATTTATTCTAAGAAATATATTTAGTGTAAAAGTGTTCCAAAGGTTAGAACAAATATTATAAAATAGAAAAATAATCAAAACAGGATATGATTTAACCAAAAAGCGTATAAGAAAGTTCGGTGCATGACACTGCAGATGTTTAATAGATATAAAATACACCGAATCGGGTCATTTCAAGCCGAATGCAGGTATTGGTTACTGCCTTTCGACTTCGAACACGTTTACCTGAATATATGCCACTGTTTAATTTTTATTACAATTACAAAAAAAATCATATACAATTATTAGAATGGTCATAAGTACTTCAATCCTATTATTCTGCATTAACCCTACATCATATCTTGTTCGACCTTGCGACACTTACGATAAGGTCTTTTCAGTCATAAAAATATGGATCAATATATAATGATTTTAATTATAAGTCACAGATTTATATTAGTTTTTATTATTTAATATCTATAAAAAATGGTTTGTTTATTATTTTTTAAATGTAAACATATGTATATGTCGTCGGTAAAGAATAAAATAAGAGATTTTTTATATTGATTATTACAACATGATTTAATTGCATAAACATAAACTTATTTTATATCATCAATTAAAATTTGGTAATTTCTTTATTGGTAAAAGTCTTAATTTTCAAACCCGTATCACTTTTTAATTCTATAACTTTTCTATTGATTGGTTTAAATTAATAAATTTATAAATTCTATTCCGGGTTCTATCGAAATTATAATTCGTAGATTTTTAATGATTAATTCACGTATTTATTTGGCTCGTTTACCTACAATAGTTTATACAGTAAATATAATTGAATAGTTTATTATACGAATGACTTTATTAAGGTTATACATGAGAGTCATTTATTATTTTTCAAATAACTACTGCTGCTGCTGAACTTTAATATATGTATGTAAGCCACACACATACTTAGGAAAATGTATTTTCAGCTTGTTATTTTATTCAAAATTGAAGTTAGATATAAGAAAAATATTATATTCACTAGTGGTTTTGAGCTAAAAATACACCAATTAATCAAACATGCAAATAGAATGCTGCTAAATGCTGCACGCAAATATAATATTTCGTAGGCTGCAAGAATATGAATCATTAATTGGAGCAAGTAGCGTACTAGTTTTAATATGAAATTAAAATGTGCGTAGATTATATGTAGTTACAATATTTCACTTATGAACTATACCGTAAAAAACTGCTGGAACGTTATATTCATTTTTCCTTTCTTATACGCAGTATAAGTAAATATTGTAATCATTAAAAATTTCGATCTCGAGATTTTAATGGAAATATACGTTTTGACCTTCCCTGAATCAATTCCGACTATTTTTGGAATGATGTCCGTTTGTGTGGGTGTGTGTGTGTGTGTGTGTGTGTATGTGTGTGAGCGCTCTACAGTCTAAACGGTTGAAGCTAAAATTATGAAACTTAAGATTTGCATAAGCCTGAGGTGTGCACCATCTATTTTTGAAAAACATATTTAAAGCGGAAATGCCTGTTTACTCTAGTCATTTTTTGCAGTTTCTGCAATTACTCAAAAATGGTTACAGTTAGAAACAAATTGCATCAACGAAATTTATATTTAGCACAACTTTTGTTTGAATTTTTTTTCCAAAAAGAGTACTTGTTTCAAAATAAATTTCTGCTTATTATATATATTTTTACATAAATCGTATCATCTGCACCTGTCAATTGTTTAACAAAGTAGACTTAATTTATTTGAAGTTTGACATTTAATGTTTATTCTAAGAAATATATTTAGTGTAAAAGCGATCTAAAGGTTAGAACAAATATTATAAATTAGAAAAATAATGAAACTACGATATGATTTAACGCGTATAAGAAATTTCGGTGCATGGCACTGCAGATGTTTTTTGTTAGTGGGCAATATTATTGACGGTAATATAGGTAATATGTTGAGTTTTATACAGTGATCCAAAATGATTGACGGCGCCGCCTCGTTCTGATATTTTCTTTGCCGCTTCGTTGTGATAGTTAACTGACAGCCCGCATTGGCGTGCAGTGAATTTATAAAAGGTATAAATTTGAATCTATTCGGGATGCCTTTGAAACAATTTAATTAAAATAGAAAAATGACGCATAATTTAATTTATTACAAAAAATGTTCAAAATGCCGTCCACCACTTTCAATACATTTATTCACTCTTCTCTTGACGTTATCGAAGACATTTATTAACAGGAACTGTTCGCGACACTGTTCTAGAGCCTATGCCCATTCATTTCCATTCCTGTACGGAAATATGCTTGCAAAGGGATTTTGTCATGCTCCTCTGTGAACATATACTTCTTTGAACGTAATCAACAATAATAAAATATAACAATGTCACTGATTTATACAAATGTCATTAATTATGTAAACAATACCTGCGTTTCCGTGGCAATTGATACTAATTTTTACTTTCTTATACGAAGTATAAGTAAGTATTGTAATCATGAAAAATTTCGATCTCGAGATTTCAACGGAAATATACGTTTTGACCTTCCCTGAATCGATTCCAACTATTTTTGGAATGACGTCCGTCTGTGTGTGTGTGTGTGTGTGTGTGTGTGTGTGTCTGTGTGTGTGTGTGTGTATGTTCTCTACAGCCTAAACGGTTGAAGCTAAAATTATGAAACTTTAAACTTAAGATTTTCAAATGCCTGGGGTGTGCACCTCCTATTTTTGAACAAAATATTCAAACCGGAAGTGCCTGTTTACTCTAGTCATTTTTGGCAGTTTCTGCAATTACTCAAAAATCGTTACAGATACAGACAAATTTTATAAACAAAAATTAAAGGTATTTATATTTAGCACAACTTTTGTTCGAATTTTTTTCCAAAAAGTGTACTGGTTACAAAATAAATTTCTGCGTTTTATATATATTTTTACATAAATCGTATCATCTTCGCCTGTCAATTGTTTAACAAAATAGACGTAATTAATTTGAAGTTTGACATTTAATATATATTCTAAGAAATATATTTAGTGTAAAAGCGATCTAAAGGTTAGAACAAATATTATAAATTAGAAAAATAATGTAACTACGATATGGTTTAACCCATATGCGTATAAGAAAGTTCGGTGCATGACACTGCAGATATTTTGATAATAATACGAACTTTTTCAAGTCACGTGACGGCAATCAATTTGGATCACTCTGTACAAAATAGGTATATCTAGAGTGGCTAGATATATAAGAGTGTGGACAATAGCTTCCCAGCCTGTGATTGGCGTCGCCATAGTTTGTCTAAATGTTCAAACGAAATGCATTGCGTTATATGGAGCGCGCGGCTCATATTTTCTTATACTCTTTAAATCTAAAGGACCAGATAAGATAATAGCACCCCGTATTTTTTATGTTATTCCTGAATAAATTCTGCGTATTTCATTCCGCGACAGCATAGGTCTATCTATTATAGAAACATTTATACTAAATTCCAAACGTTTCGCGGGCCAATATAACTATTTGTGCTGTATACTTGCAAGTATATTTGTTATACATTTCGCGAATCTCTTAAAATAAACACTGTTTATTATGCTTATTACATTTACTAATTCAAACTGTGTATTTTAAAATTATGTTTATACCGTAATATGTGAGCGCGAAATGTTTCGACATTTGTATAAATGTTTCTATAAAAGATAGACATATGCTGTCGCGGAATAAAATACGCAGAATTTATTCAGGAATAACATAAAAAATACGGGGTGCAATTATCTTATCTGGTCCTTTAGAATTAAAGAGTATAAGAAAATATGAGCCGCGCACTCCATATAACGCAATGGATTTCATTTGAACATTTAGACAAACTATGGCGGCGACCAATCACAAGCAGGGAACCTGCACTCTATGCTTTGGATAGGGATTACTCGTCGATTGTCCACACTCTTATATATCTACTCACTCTAGGTATATCTAGAGTGACTAGATATATAAGAGTGTGGACAATCGACGAGTAGTCCCTATCCAAAGCATAGAGCGCAGGTTCCCCGCTTGTGATTGGTCACCGCCATAGTTTGTCTAAATGTTCAAATGAAATGCATTGCGTTATATGGAGTGCGCGGCTCATATTTTCTCATACTCTTTAAATCTAAAGGACCAGATAAGATAATTGCACCCCGTATTTTTTAATGTTATTCCTGAATAAATTCTGCGTATTTTATTCCGTGACAGCATATGTCTATCTTTTATAGAAACATTTATACAAAAGTCGAAACATTTCGCGCTCAAATACTACGGTATAAACATAATTTTAAAATACACAATTTGAATTAATAAATGTAATAAGCATAATAAACAGTGTTTATTTTAAGAGATTCGCGAAATGTATAACACTAATATACTTGCAAGTATACAGCACAAATAGTTATATTAGCCCGCGAAATGTTTGGAATTTAGTATAAATGTTTCTATAATAGATAGACCTATGCTGTCGCGGAATGAAATACGCAAAATTTATTCAGGAATAACATAAAAAATACGGGGCGCTATTATCTTATCTGGTCCTTTAGATTTAAAGAGTATAAGAAAATATGAGCCGCGCGCTCCATATAACGCAATGCATTTTGTTTGAACATTTAGACAAACTATGGCGGCGCCAATCACAGGCTGGGAAGCTATTGTCCACACTCTTATATATCTACTCACTCTAGGTATATCTAGTTACTTTAAAAAAATATTTTATGTTGAAAAAACAGAACGAAAGCGTGATCACTTCTGGAACAATCCAAAAAACATAGTAAAAATCAATATTTTGTTGAAAACTCAACATATTACCGTCAATAATATTGCCCTCTAACAGAAAAATGTTTTTTTTTTTGCCGCGCAGATGAAGAAATTCTGCCGAACGCGCATTATCAACCGTCAGGACGACTGCAATTTTGTATTTTTTTTAAATTTTATAACATAATACTTAAATTTCACATATGTGTAATAAATATGTGTACCAAAAATCGTGTTTCTATCTTTATTACTCTTCATTTAGTATCGATTTTAAAAAGAGATTTCATTTTACGGTTTTAACACTAGGGAAACCCCTTAATAACATTATATTAGAATAGGACAAACGTTCAGCTAAATTTTATTTAAATCATATATATCAACGACTGAACATGGAAAAAAAAAACTTATTTGGGTACTAAATTCAGCATTAAATTACCATAATATTGCAATTTTTAAAAGCGTATAAAATGAATGTTCTTTGCTTTTGGTGCAAATTATAACCATATCGTAGTTGCATTATTTATCTAGTTTATAATATTTGTTCTTACCTCTAGATTGCTTTTACACTAAATATATTTTATTGAATAAATATTAAATGTCAAACTTCTAAATATTTAAGTCTATTTTGTTAAACAATTGACAGGCGCAGATGATACGATTTATGTAAAAATATATATAAGAAGCAGAAATTGATTTTGAAACCAGTAACCTTTTTGGAAAAAAAATTCGAACAAAAGTTGTGCTAAATATAAATACCTTTAATTTTTGTTTATACAATTTTTCTGTAACTGTAACCATTTTTGAGTAATTTCAGAAACTGCAAAAAATGACTAGAGTAAACAGGCACTTCCGCTTTGAACATTCTTTCAAAAATAAAAGGTGCACACCCTAGGCATATGCAAATCTTAAGTTTAAAGTTTCATAATTTTAGCTTCAACCGATTGGCTGTAGAGAACACACACACACATACACACACACACACACACACACACACACACACACACACACACGGACGGACGGACGTCATTCCAAAAATAGTCGGAATCGATTCAGGGAAGGTCAAAACGTATATTTCCGTTAAAATCTCGAGTTCGTAATTTTTCATGATTACAATACTTACTTATACTGCGTATGAAAAAGGCAATATTTTTTGTGCAAATGGATATGTGAGAACAGTTGTAAGAATAAAAGAGCAATGGAGACGAATAAAATCAAGTGCGTAAGGAAATGTGAGAAAGTTTGAGTGAATGACTAAAAAAACTGGCGGAGGCTCACCACCACAGGCACCGTCAGCGATGGATTGGGAGATAAAAAGAATATGTCCCGATGATTTTGTTTCCGACATTTCTGCATTTGATACCGATGGAATCGTCGGAAAGCGGGCAGAGGAAAAGGTAATACCATTTTGCAATATTTAATTTTAACTCCCATCTAATTTTGTATTCTGTTCTAATTAATTGAACCAATTCCACCAACCGGAAACATTATTTTAGATCCAACAACTGGGTAAGTGTATGTAATATATATAATAAAAATACGAGCTGTACTTATAATCATTTTCATTAAATATTATATAAATAAATATTTTATGTAGAGTATTTATTGAAGAATTCATTTCCAATGTTGAACCCTCAATCCCTAAACAAAACCCTGAACCTAGACAATCCCCAATTATTAGGAAAAAAAGAAAAATAATAAATTCTTACAAAGAGGAGATTCTCGCCATTTATAAGAAAAAAAGCTGACGTGTCTGTCACTGAACTTTCTTATACGCATTTTCATTACTTCGTTAGAATTAAAAAAATGTTGAAACATTTAAATGTTTTATAAATTCTAATGATCTATCCAAAATGAGTGTACGAAATTATATTAGCGTATACGAAAGTATATTAACACACTTATGCACAGATATCTTATATTAATTTTAAGGAAATTTGTAAATTTGATAAATATAATAAAAATATTGTCCACTGAATATATCTGCAATCGTATACAAATGAAACAATCAGCAACGAACCATTCAATATAAGATCAGATTTCTTATCGAGATAAACGGAAACTGAAATTTTAATTAGTCGTGGCATAGCGTATGACATCATTATAGTAGTCACCTATAGTGCGGAGGTAGCACTATAATATAAGCACTGCTTTACGAGATACGTCAGTATATACTTGTCTGTAGATCAGCGACAGACATGCCGTGGCGAGTAGATCAACTACTAGCGGATGTCAAGAATATAGACTTAACCTCTGCTACTAGACGTGAGAAGTATTGAATATAATATTGAAAATAACCTAATTTTTGTTGTAACCGGTACCTTTTCTGAAAATACTTTTCGAATAAAAGTTATGCGTAATATTAATATCTTTTATTTTCATTCTTACTAATTATTCTGTAAGTAGTACCGTTTTTGAGTTAAAGCAGAATATTGAAAAAAACACTTTTTTGTAATCAGTACCTTTTATGAAAAATATTTTCAAATAAAAGATATGCGAAATATCAATATCTTTTATTTTTATTCTTAAAATTTTGCTGTAAAAACTACCATTTTTGAGTTATAGCAGAAAATTCAAAAAATTAATAGAGTAAACATGCACTTCCTGTTGGAATATTCTTTTCAAAAATAGAAGGTTTTTCTGCCAGGCACATACAAATCTTAAGTTTTAAGTTTCATAACTGTATCTTTTACCGTTTAGGCTGTAGAGCGCACACATACACACACACACACAGACAGACGTCATCTCAAAAATAGTCAGACTCAATTCAGGGTAGGTCAAAAGATATATTTCCGTTAAAATCTCGAGATCAAAATTTTTCATGATTACAATACTTACTTATACTGCGTATAAGAAAGTAAAAAGTGAGCAAGGGCGAGAAATGGCGGAAACACGTTTCAGCCATGAGGCAAATGAAGATAGAAGAAGAGACGAAGCAGATAAGAAATGATACGGCGAAAATAGAAAATAAAAAAATGATGTTAGAGTTAGAACTCGTCGAGTTGAAAAAAGAAAAATTTCAACTAGAAATAAATTTGTTAAAAAATAAAATAAATTAGATTATTATTAAATAATGTAGTGTTATTTAGCGGTTAAATTAAAAATTTAAATAATCACAAGTTTAGTTGACCAAAAAGACGTATATTTATATATGTGCAAACCAAAGAAAAAAAAAAATGTTGTTGGAGATATTATTTTACAAAGGAAACAACGAGATTTATAATAACATTAGTATATGAAACTAATTCGAACAAATAGAATTCACGTTAAGAAAATAGTAGATGGCACTGCGAATGCAGTCCGTTTTACACTCAAACATTCTATAAAGGGTGTTAAATTTACCTATAGACGAATAAAAATTGTCAAAATAAAAAAGAAACAGACGTTGTTTTACTATTTTAAGGTTATAAACACTTGCAATACCAATCTCTGCGAAATACCAAACGGAAATGAAATCGCGGATCTCTTCAATGTTCGCTAATGTAAATCCACCTCTCGTCTAGACCAATCAGATAAATGATAATGAAATTGTTGTTCTATTTGTTCGTATCGGTTTCAAATCTATTAAAGTTATTATAAATCTCGTAGTTTCCTTTGAAAAACGATATTTGCGACGAAATTCTTTTTCTGACACTAATTCAAATGGGTTTCTTCGGTTTCTATACATAAATATACGTCTTATTGGTCTAATATTTGCTAATTCTGTACGCAATTCGCGAATATGGCGTATAGCATTCGTCATTTTTGAATGCTAATACAGTGCTAAATATGTTAGATGTAAATAACTCCCCCCTTCTTAACATAAAATTTTAGTTTATAAGTGATAGAATTTGTAGACATTGTTGTGAAGAACCTTTGTAACACTGATTACCTGATGATGACTATAGAGTCGAAACGCGTCGATTGTTAAATAAAATAATTATTCGTGAAATTACAAAGTGTTTTATTTATTATTATGATTTATATTAAATAAAATATTTGTATCGAGTTCAGTAGATGTTAATAAACCATTACTATTATTTATTACATTTCGGTTTTTTAATATTTGTAAGATTGATTATGTGGGAATGGTTTTTTTGTAATTTGTTCTACATATTATTGAATAATGAAATAAATTGAATTGTAAAACATTTCTGTACAACATACGACTATGACACATATTTATGTTTTTATGGATTTATATTAAGTTTTCCATTGCAGTGCTCACATAATATAAATTTAAAGGATGTTGGAAATGAAACAATTCTAAGAATATAAAGCGCAGTGCAACACTTTGAAATTTTGAATAGGTTAAACAAAATATGGTAATTTCCGGCGATTCTTTATTGTTTTTTGTGAAAGATATAACTTCCGACTTATGAGATTCAACTACCAAACTGGGTCAGACGGGTGTAGCATTCGGTTCACCCCAACAGTGTGGAGGTGAAACCAAAGTTTTAAATTGCACGTCCTTCCGTAATTCCCGGCTCCATTCTTGCTAGGGTCCTCATAGTACGCCCTATGGGCCTTATCGCTACCTAATTTATGATGCGTTTTATCCCTGCAAACATGCTATTTAGTATCTGAAATTTCATAAACAGTCAAAATAAAGCATTCAACACCTAGGTGCCTTTTATTGGAATTACAAATAACTCTTTGTTTGAAATATAGTACAGTAGAAATATTTACGAAAAATTTGAGTGTCAAACTTTTGTTATGAAGTTTTACATTGTGCCGAATGGAATTGTTCCCGTGTGCTAATCTGTTTCACAAGGTATTGTTAAATAGATTAAATAAAAATTTATTCGTTACATACCGATTAACAAAACCTTATAACTTTGCATATAAGAAAGTAATCTATTATTTTTCTATTGTAAATTTTATCTGTAATGGTTTAATATTCAGGAAAATAAGCCCACAGTATAATATTAAAATGTTGTGATTTATAATTGATATATTACTCCATAGTGAAATAAATTTACTTTAATATTGTAATAACAAACTTCCTACTTTATCCAAGGATGACCAAAGTATTTTATTATATCTTCCTAAGACCAAAATTCCACAGTTTATTGAACATAATGACGTTAAAGTTATTATATTCTATAAGTAATTTAATTTTGTATAATTTACTGATAATATATGGATTTGTATGTATTGTTAGACCGCACTGTAACTATTAATTGAATGGTTATTACAGTAGTTCAGAACTGACTTTTATTTCCTAATTCAGAGCGTAAAACAATTGCTTAAGGGAGTACATAGGTTTTGAAAGTAAAAAAATAGCACTATTTTGTTAATTTTTTTCTGCTTTATTGATACGCTTGCGAATTTAATTTTTTTACCGTAACAAAGGTGTATACAACAACGTGAAAAATCACAATTTTTCAAGAAAAAAAAATTACTCAATTGCGGCAAAATGGCGAATCGCGCGAAGGTCCTGATTCCGTATCCCCAGGATATCTCAGTTGAAACACACAAACGTACGTTTTTATTTATTTGAAGGTCAAAACTAGTCCTTGTTGAACCCGATTTTTGAAATTTTGATTATTAACAAAATGGCGGCCTTTTTCATTTTTAACATCAATTTTGGGGTAAGAAATTCGTCTTTACAAGTCAAAACATCTGCAGTGTCATGCACCGAACTTTCTTATACGCATTTGGGTTAAACTTTATCGTAGTTCCATTATTATTCTAGTTTATAATATTTGTACTAACCTTTAGATTGCTTTTACACTAAATTATATATTTCTAAATATATATTTCTTTGAATAAATATTATATGTCAAACTTCAAATTATGAAAGGCTATTTTGTTAAACAATTGACAGGCGCAGATGATACGATTTATGTAAAATTATATATAATAAGCAGAAATTTATTTTGAAACCAGTACCCTTTTTGGAAAAAAAAAATCGAACAAATGTTGTGCTAAATATGAATACCTTTAACTTTTGTTGATACAAATTTTCTGTAATTGCAGAAAATTAAAAAAATTATTAGAGTAAACAGGCACTTCCGCTTTGAATATTTTTTTCAAAAATAAAAGGTGCACACCCCAGGCATATGAAAATCTTAAGTTTAAAGTTTCATAATTTTAGCTTCAACAGTTTAGGCTGTAGAGAACACACACACACACACACACACACACACACACACACACACACAGACACACACACACAGACGGACGTCATTCCAAAAATAGTCGCAATCGATTCAGGGAAGGTCAAAACGTATATTTCCGTTAAAATCTCGAGTTCGAAATTTTTCATGATTACAATACTTATACTGCGTATAAGAAAGTAAAAATACTATACCTTTCAAAATAAAACAAAATCCTCTTGACAAAGACTCCTAAATATAATAAGCTTCAACAAAAAGAAAGAATAAAGCAAATTGGTTGAGTAGGTCCTGAGAAATCTTGGGGATACGATTTGAAAACATAGTTCCGAGATATAAGCGTTTAAAGTTATGCATTACTTTAAAACGCTGGTTTTTTGCCAGGGATTTCACCGATTGAACCACTGTGCGTCGTCATAACTTCATCAGTTATTCGAATTTTTAATTCAAGTTTTGACTGAACATTTCTGACAATATCTACTTTTCGAATAAGCAAAAAAAACGTAAAATTCTAACCCGAAAAAGTTATGTACGCCCTTAATATTTTTCGGTACAAGTATTCAAAATATTTTCGATTTAAAAATATGGTTTATATAATAGATTACCTAATTAAAATCAGTATTAAAAATATGTTTTATAATTAAAAATATGAAATTTTAAATCAATAACGATTATATGTGTAATTGATGAAAACATATGAAGTGTTTTAGAACAGACAATAATGTCAGTTGTGTCCGTGCTTTTCTTAGTAAAATTTTTTTTTTGAATGTAATGTTCTGTATTCAGATCAATATACTATTTATATATGTTATATTGTTTCACGTTAAAAAATCCACCCTTAAATTACCAAAATCTGTACATCTTTAATGCAAATGCAAACGAACCAGGTGAAATCTCTTAAGAAGATTACTCGTTTCGTTTGAAATTCCACTAACAAGGAAACATCTCGAGGGGTCTCGCACCAATTTTAATGAAACTGTAATATGTTGTAGTATGTGAGAAAATAATCGATACGTATTTTTATTTTTCGGCCCGTTTAAACTACTAAGGGGTGAAAACCACTTCCAAAAATTTTAACGAATTCAGAAAAACACGAATAACTCTAAGAATAAGTTCTTTCAAAATATACTTTAAATACAAAAATTGCTAGGTTCTGAGAGGGTTATATAATTTTGACCTTAATTTGACCTTTCAAATTTCAAATGAAGGTCAACATTGATTTGTTTCACCCCTTAGAAGTTAAAACGGGCCGAAAAAAAATACGTATCGATTATTTTATCCCATACTACAACATAATACAGTTTCATTAAAATTGGTGGGACACACCTCGGGATGTTTCCTTGTAAGTTGTTTACTTTATCTTGCTTTCTTCATCTTTATAGGGCGTTATCTATACTAAACTTTAATTACGGAAACTGAAAGTGTACCTGGTAACCTGAGAGAAATGCCCTACAAAGTCAAGACGAATGTCGATTTAAAAGTATGGGTTTGTGAAACAGTGATAGTCATAAATCAGTAAATTATATTATCGCGCATTGAATCCAGAATGCCTGAGCATGTTATCAACTGAATCTGCTTTAGCTGCTAGCTATCACGCCTATAAACTGATGCATCCGTATGAAATATTAATGTAAAAAAAAAATCCATTCGTGTACTTGAAGCCAGAGTGAACGGACGTTTTTTACGTGAGCTCTGTGTGAATACATTTATTTCTAAACAAATAAATTTTTTGTCGAAACGGTGGTTTTTTCTCGTTCGATTGTGTTTGTTTTGTCGTTTATTGTGACGTTTCGGTCGATTTTCGTCTGAATTTATTCAGATTTCGATTTTTTCCTCGTAGTTTTGGCTAAGTTTCCATAAATCAGGTGGGTTCATCAATTTTCTTTTTTTCTTATTAACTGTCCGCGTTGGCAGACGGGGTGTTCGCCGGAAAGGACAACCCCTCTGTGTCTTATAATCCTGCGAGGAAGCAGAAAATAATGAGCCAGTTGATGGTGGATTCCAGTCCCCGATTAAAAAAAAAAGAAGGAACAGATTTTTTCAAGGTCAGTCCATTTTTAATATCCAAACAAATGTACGGTCTCGTTGGTGATGTACAGTCGCTAAAATATTGCCTTTATGTCGATGACCTAGCGATCTTCACGTCATCCCAATCTCTTGCTCACTGTAAGGAGATATTACAGCAGGCAGTTGATATTGTTTCTTTGGCAGCATCCGACAATGGTTTTCGTTTCTCTACGGAGAAAACCTGTGCTATCTACTGTTGACGACTACGTAAAGCACACAACTATCCTGCTGTGACGCTTAACGACAGACCTGTTTAGATCGTGGATGAGGTGAAGTTCCTAGGTGTTCTTTTCGAGAGACGTCTCTTATGGCGTAAACAAATCTTCACTGTTTCTGCACAGTGCCGAATATCATTGAATGCTATCAAGTGTATTGCCTCCACAAAATGAGGAGCCGATAGGGACTCTCTGCTGTGACTTTACGTCAGTCTGGTTCTTTCCAGGATAGACTTCTGTGCTATCATTGTGCACACTGCTAGTGCTCTTCACTTGAAGAAGCTAGAAAACGCATTCGAACACTCACCGGTGCGTTCAGGACTACCCCAATTCCAAACCATCACTGTGAAGCCGGTGTACCGCCACTTCACATAAGCTACATGAAACTTGGTTTGAGGTACGTCTGCAAAGTTCTTTCGCTCACTCAGTATATAAACAGTTCCATATTTTTCAATAATCCAGTGTTGAATCGTCTACAAACTAATGGTGCAACTTCTCTCTATCCGCTTGCACTGAAACTTCCAAGGTTGCTCAATACCATCATTGACAACCAAGGGACTGTTTATCGTTGTCCACATAGAGTTCTTATATAGCCGGTCAAACTGCTGACATAACAATAAGCGATATATTGTTATTTATACATTGCGGTAGGTTGACCCAGTAACTTTACGGAAGGTAATGTTATTATGATGTTTCAGCATAACATTTGCAATGCTTACATTCCTCCCCCCTTTAAAAATTTGCTTCCCTTGGGAGCATAATTTACTATTACGAGATACAGTTTTGCTGGACTATATATGAACTCTTTACAACATTTTGACATTATTTTTCTTATCTTCCTACTCTACCCAGCACTGAGGTGGGGCACTTGGTTCGTTAGTTGTCAAGACCTCTCTTAGCTCAGTGTCCCTGTCCATGTTTCGGGTGGTGGCGTTTTGTCGGTGGACCAAGTGATGTGTGAGGGTGTCCCAGACACATGCAAGTATTCCAATACCGCATCCTATGGATCGATATAACGTATATCCGTTTAGCATTGACCCCAGCACATATTTAACCATTTTAAATACTGCGTAGAAGCCAATAAAACCGGATACGAATACTCCTATGTCGGAAAACCACCCCCATGCCTGTTTGACTACCGAATTTGCAAATTTTTTTTATTTCCCCGGAAGTAAAAAGGTTCAGTGCAGACATTCCTTGGTTTGCTTATTCTAGTCCTGCTATTTTCCTTGTTAGCAATGTGACGCTATCTGGCCTGGTGTGGCCCACGTAACAATGTCCTCCTTTCGTGTGTGCTGGTTGCCTGGTGCTCGGGCGCCTTCAGCGGATACGGCTTTACGGTCGCACTTACTAGAGGGGTTGCCGGGGATAGCTGCAGTGGGAAGGTTCAGGGTTGTTGAAAGAAAACTTGCGATTTATTTATATCGTGGCTTTTATTTAACCCTTGGTTTCACTCCAAAGAAAATACAGAGGACTCTGTCGGTGCCGGTGACGGGGTATGGTCGAAGTTATGGCTAAAATCCCGACATGGCACGGGCCGGTAACATGTCCGCTAGTTGGGAACGGTGTAGTATTTTCCCTAGAGACTAAATAGAACAAAAATCGCGAACCGGTAAAATTACCGGTTGGTGAAACGGCCGGTAATCGCGTCTAGTTACCGCTAGGAGAGTCACAGCTGCCACTAGACAGGGGAAAAGTAACGCGAAAGTACGGGAGCGAGAATATCGCGAACCGGTAATAGAACGCCTAACAGAAACGGTCGAAAACTATACCAAGCTGCTGCCAGGAGAACCACGGCTGCTGCTAGGCACGGTAAAAGTAACGCGAAGCTACGCGAACGAAAATATCGCGAACCGGTAAAAAGACCGGTTAATAAAAACGGTCGGAAACTACACCTATCTACTGCCAGGAGAACCACGGCTGCTGCTAGGCGTGAAAAGAACGGAAAGAAACGGTGTGGATGACGTACGCAAACGTCTCGTACTCACCACGCGGTTTGGAAACTAAAAATAGTTCCTCCTCGTCTGCCATGACTGGCAATTCGTTATAGCATTCCTCCACTCTTCGCAGCTTCACCATCCTCGGTGTGCATTGCATGATGTGGATTACTTCGCCCAGAACACGACCTACGTACCCTAGTTGGTGTTTTAACAGTGTGCTCACCGCGTCAGGGAGTAATGGAGCCAGCATCAACCTGTTCCGTAGTGTTTCTCTCTGCTGGAGGCATTTTCTGTGAATTATATCTCTGTACATATCCCGTATTTCTCTTTTGAATGCCTGTTCTATGTACAGAAATTTTGTATTCACGTATGCCAGCATATCAACGTTCCGGGCTTCAATACTCTGTGCGGAGTACTTGAACCCGAAACTTTTTTTTTCTATTACTATCAACTTGGGGTGCTCCGTTAGCCAAATTTCCTGGTTGCACTTGTGTGAAAGTTCTGTTAGTTTGACTGCAAATACCTTATCCTTTTGCTCTACCACTATGTAGCGTCTCCCTCTCAATGATTTGCTGTCTGGCAATAATTTCTTGCGCAAATATCCTTGCTATCGTTTCTGCTGTTTGGTCTGGAATCGCAAATGCTTCTGGATACTTGGAAAAATGGTCTTGGAACATCGAGATGTATTTGTTCCCTTTTCTGGATGTGACTAATGGGCCTACAATATCCATTGACGTCCTTTGAAATGGTGCAGTTATTTCTTGGAATACTTGCAGTGGAGCTGGTTTTAAGTTTGATGGTGTCTTTCTCTCATTGCATGAGTGGCATTTATCACAATATTCTTTTATCTCTGTGTTCATATTCTTCCACCAAAATTTGTCTTTAATTCTTTTTAGTGTTTTCTCGTGTGCCTGATGGCCTGCATACGGTAGATTGTGATAGTCGTGTATCACTTGGAACGACATCTCTTTGGGTATGACTAACTTGTGATTTCTCTCTTCTCCTGTTTTTTTCTTTAAATTCCTTCTTCGTCCTGGAAGAAACCTTCTTTTGATGTGAGTTTCCTGATTTCTTCGTCATTTCCTTGCAGCTTCTTAATTTTATCTCTGTCCCAGATCGGTAAATATATATTATCTGTGTTTGACACTGAATTAATTGGTATTCGTGACAGCACATCTGCATTTATATGTTTCTTTCCCGGCTTGTGCAATACTTCGTATTCGAATTCACTCAGAAGTAGAGACCATCTCATCAGACGAGAGTTCGGATCTTTTAGTGACATTAACCATTTCAGTGGTTTATGATCGGTTATGATGGTAAATTTTCGTCCGTACAGATAGCAGCGATAGTGTTTCACACCCCAAATTATAGCTAGACACTCTCTTTCTGACGTGTCGTAGTTTGTTTCCGCCTTGTTCAATTGCCTGCTTGCAAATGCAATTGGTCTTTCGTATCCGTTCTGCTTCTGACTGAGAATTGCACTAGCTGCTAATCCACTTGCGTCTGTTGATAATATGAATTCTTTATTAAAGTCTGGGTGCGCTAATAACGATTCTGTGCATAATGCTTCTCGTAATGTTTCAAATGCTTCCTGGCAATCTTTGGTCCATGTAAATTCTTCATCCTTCTTTGTTAATTGCGTTAATGGGACTGCAGTTTTAGCAAATCTTGTTATGAATCTCCGGTAGAAGCCTACTAGTCCTAGGAATGCCCTTATTTCCTTCACAGATTTTGGTATTGGATAGTTTCTGATTGTAGAAATTTTTTCTGGTTCCGGCTTAGTTCCGTGTTGACTTATCACATGTCCTAGGTACTTCGTTTCACATTTTAAGAATTTACATTTATTCGGTTGTAATTTTAGATTTGCTTTTCGCAGACGGTCGAAAACTTTAGTCAATCTTGCAATGTGATCTGCTGTGCCTTCTCCGTTAAAAATAATCACATCATCCAGGTATACTAAACATCTTTCTCCGGTTAATCCTGCCAGTACACTATTCATTAATCTTTGGAATGTGCTTGGTGCGTTTGCTAGTCCAAATGCCATTTTCGTGAACTGGTAGTGTTGACCCCCGGTGGTGAATGCCGTTTTTTCCTTGTCGTTTTCTTCTAATTCTACTTGCCAGTAACCTGACGCTAAGTCCAGCGTCGTAAATAAATTCGCGTTTCCCAGTTGGTCCAGTGTTTCCTGCATGTTTGCTACTGGGAAGTGATCTTTTTTTGTTACTTCATTCAGGCCTCTGAAGTCTATGCAAACCCTTATCTTGTTTTCTCCTTTTTCCGATTTTTTTGGTACGATTACTACTGGTGAGGACCATGGAGAATCCGATGGCTCGATTACCCCTTCTTCTAACATTTTTGATAATTCCTTCTGCAATAGTTCTTTTTGACTGAATGGGACCCTATATGCAGTTTTCGCGATTGGTGGTACTTCTTCCGTTATTATTTTATGTTTTACTTTATGCGTACACCCCAGTTTTGCACCTTTTAGTAGAAAAATATCCTTGTACTCCTCTAGTATGCTTATCATTTGCTTTTTTGTATTTTCATCGAGATTTTCTAAATCGAAGTGGTCTTCCAGTTTGTGTGGTTCACTTTGCTGCATGCTATCCCATTGTATTCCCATGTTATTATCCTCCTCATCCTTCGTTGGTTTTGCCCAATTACAATTATATATATTGTGGATTATATCACACTGGTTCCTTGTTTTCTCTGGTACTTCTCGTCTTTCCGTATTTCTATTTTCCTGCCGTGCAATCTTCATTATACGTTCCTTGATACGTTCCAGCTCCATTATCTTAACTTGTATTTCATCTTGTCTTCTTGAGACTCTTCCCTGACTATATTCGTTGATTATTTTGATTAAATTAGCTAAACATTCTACTTCCTTAATTTCTATTTCTCTTAGTCTCCTGTCTATGAATTCTGTTAGATTTTGCTTATTTTCTGTCTGACCCTCGAATACTTCTGCCCTTCCAATTACGGTTCTTTTCGGAATTGTCACTGTGGTGTTCGCTATGTTTATCAATCGGATAGGTATCACTTTTTCGCTCTTGGTAAGTACCCTGGCAGCCATGAGGCCGTATATGTTTGTTTCTTCTGGTTCGATTAATAATTCTTTACCTGGCTTGCAAAGTTTTTGGGTAGCGTGGCATACTTATTCACTTCTTGGCGGAATTTTTATTTCTTCTTTTACTCTGACCTTATTTTCTGCTGATACTGTTAATTCCTTGTATCTTTCTTGACCTGTATCAACATTGTTTTTATATTCTGTCTGCGTTGCTATTTCTGTGGTAACCTTGCTGATGCTACATTTCGCGTCCGTGTTTATGTTCGCTATGCTGTGCTCAGCGAAAATTTTTATAAACGTATTTCCAAGCGTGATGCATTTTGTTTGGTAATTTATTTTACCTTTGTATTGTTCCAAAAAATCCCGGCCAAGTAGTCCATCTGCTTCCAATGCCAGTTCGTTTGGACAGATTACGCAGTCGAACGGAAAATCATTATTGTTTTTCTTAAATTGTACCCTCGATGTTCCTTTGTAGGTTAGCTCTCCCCCCGATATTGACGTTAATGTGCCAATACATTGTCTTCTTATTCGGTGTTTTTCTACGTATGCTTCCTTTACTAGTGAGATAGCTGATCCTGTGTCTATTAATAGCCTTAATGGTCTGTTGTTTACTTTTAGTATGACGAGATTAGCTATGTCGTTTGGTTGTCTTCTGTTTATGTTTGGTACTATTAATCTTCTCCATTTTGTGGATTTGTGGGCCTCTCGCGGCGGTATCCGGGCGAGAGGCCTTAAGCGTTTAAATTACGTCTGCTGTCTTGATCTCCGTAATATCTGTTACTTTGCTCTTGGTACTGATTTCTACTCTTATTGGGGAGCCTTGTACGACATTCGGCCGCTCTGTGTCCTGGTTTACCGCAGCGAAAACAGTTTTGGTTATTCCGACAATTTTTCTGTATGTGGCCCATTTTTCTGCATTTATAGCATTGTATTTCTCTTCTGCCTTGATCCCGGTATCCTGATGTACGTGTA
Organism: Nebria brevicollis; assembly: GCA_944738965.1. Classification (NCBI taxonomy): domain Eukaryota; kingdom Metazoa; phylum Arthropoda; class Insecta; order Coleoptera; family Carabidae; genus Nebria; species Nebria brevicollis. Next base: position 9,981,169 of record OX122903.1, read on the forward strand.
TTTGTGTTGCCGCTTCAGTACTTCTGACGGCATTTATATCCCTGGATTCCCTTTCTTCTGCTTGTTCTTCTCTTTCCGCTATTTCCACGGCCCTATTGAACGTCAGATTTGGTGTTACTTCCATTAATGTTCTGGTCTGTCTTTCGATATGTGGGCGCAGACCCGATTTGAATTGCGCTAGAATTAGGTTGGTCGATACTACTTCCGGTGCAGTGCTGTTTGGTTCTACTACTTGCGTTTTTAGATCTCTTTCTAGTTCTTTTTTGTATTTTCGTAGTTTGTTGGCAAACTCCTGTACTGTTTCATTTCCCTTCTGAGTGCATTGTGCAATTACAATGAAGATTTGCCCCGGTAATCTTGGTGGTTCGAATCTCCTTATTATTTCTTTTTTCAGATCTTTGTATCTTACGTTCTCCGCTTGTAAGTCTGGCCGCTGAGTCACGAATTGATATGCTTCCCCCCCTAGCCGTAGTAATAATATCGCCTTGGTTTGCTGCTCATTCCATCCTTCTAATTTTGCTCGGTATTCTAACTTTTCGAAATACTCGCTCGCCTCTTGTCCCGTGAGTTGCTCCATGGTATTAGCCACCATGCCATATGCCATCTTTGGCCCTCCTGACGCTGTCATACGCTCTCCGCTATCTCCTGGTTTGCGTTCAGTAGTGCCTCCCATTCTTTTGGTATCTCTTACACAGTCGCGATACTACCAGACAACTGGCTGATCTTTATTTGGCACAAATATCCGTAAACCGCTGCCACCAATGTAAGAGTGTGACTGGGATGATCACCTCTTATCGGTTGTACTTGGATTCTTGCCAAATAGACGTGAGGGTAAGAAGGGAATAGGGGCGACCAATTGAACGAACACTAAGTGGAAGATAATAATTAGTTATATTGAATAGTACTTACTAGTATGTTATACAATCGGTGGAACAACTCCCTATCGTTGTCCACATAGAGTTCTTATATAATATAAGAAGAAGAATATTATAGCCGGTCAAACTGCTGACATAACAATATGCGATATATTGTTATTTATACATTGCGGTAGGTTGACCCAGTAACTTTACGGAAGGTAATGTTGTTATGATGTTTCAGCATAACATTTGCAATGCTTACAGCAGCTAGCGTTAACAAAATACCTTCCTTTCTCCGTACTTCTGTCCTATTTTATTTCCAAATGTTAAATTTTCATTTAACATTTGAAGAACTTCGTTCCAAATAAGTGTTATCACGTTCTCTATCTACACACTCTAATGTATTATATATTCACGTAGGAACTCTATTTTCGGTGGGTTCCAGCTCATTCCAACTATGTTCATTCGTTTTCAAAAAAATTGTTCTACAGTGCAATGTCGGTGAATTTTTATTATGATATATTTATTTTCTCTCTCGCATACTCTCCCCTATATATGTATGTAAAAGCGGTAATGACCCTGGCAGGCGATCCACTATAATTATGAAAAATAAAAAATAAGGATAAATATTGCGAATTTCATTCGTACTTCCCACCTTCCACGAGAAATCTTATTTCTGGTGAAGTTGCTCACGTGTTGAGGTGTTTGTCACAGCTACCAGCGACCTATATTCCGTGCCAGATAACATTACCTACATATTGCTACCTACTTAGTTGTTATGTCACATTGTCACATACCACTGGTCTTGTGCGAAAGCTGTACCCTCCTCATGGTTGGTATTTTTTATTTTAACTAAATGCTTATAAAAAGAATAATACAAGCAAATATGAATATATTTTGTGTACTTTAGCATGTTACCATGCGCAGAGCCGGGTTTCAAATCTCATACGAAGTATGAAGTAAATATTGTAATAAAGATTATTAACGATCCCTTAATTTTAACGGAAAATTGGTTTTTGAAGCCAATATTTACACCGAACAAGAATACTGTTCCCATTTAGACACTTTTAAATTTCTCTCTAAAATAGCCAAATATCAAGTAATATCTGTTACCCAATCATAGTTATATTATATTTTTTGATTAGTTTGTTAAACTTTTGTTATGAAATTTCGCATTGTACAAAACAGTATTGTTCCCGTGTCCTAACTTTGATCAACCTGTTTCACAATGCATTGTTAAATAAAAATTGGCTCGTTACAAACCGATTAACAAAATCTGATAACTTTGCATATGAAAAAGTAATCTATTATTTTTCTATTGTAATTTTTATCTGTAATTGTTCATTAGGGAAAACGAAACGCAAAATATAATATACGATTATTGTGTTTTATAATTGATAAACTACTCCATTTTAAAATAAATTTACTCTAATATTGTAATAATAAACTTCCTACTATATCCAAGGATTAACAATGTATTATATATTATATTTCTGGGACCAGAATTCGGCAGTTACTAAAAATTTATTGAACAAAATGACGTTAAAGTTATTATATTCTATAAGTATTTTAGTTTTGTATAATTCTCTCATAATATTTGGATTCGTAAGTAGTGGTAGACCTAATTGTAATTAATAAATAAACGGTTAATATAGTAGTTCAGTATTTACTTTTATTTCCTAATTGAGAGCGTAGAAATAAGTTTTAATATATTTCGGTCTAAGCATTCAAAATATTTTCTAATTTTAAAATTTTTTTGTAACAGTTGACCAAATTAAATTTGGTATTTAAAATATGTTACAATAAGAAACAAATCTAATTGACTTGCGTTTAGAAAAATAATCATATTCTTAACTAATTGTAAGATTTAAATCAACTTATATAGAATGATATGTATTTCAGCCAAAACTGGATTTTAAAAAAAGAGTAGAGGTGACAAGAATGTATACCGACTATAAAGAAGACAGTGTAATCAAGATGAATGCGAATATACGAAAATATAATCATACGCATTTTGCTGCATCTGGAAATGGTACCGCATTAGAAGAAATCGGTAAACAGTTTCATGTAAATAATTGAATTTCCAGATTGTTATTTGTGCACTAATTAATTAGATATTTCTCATAAATTCCAGTTTAAATTAGAGGTTCTTTTATGGGGCGATGGCGGCTGGAAAAGAAATGTTATAAGATATGAAAATGACAATCCATGTGAACAATTAATGCTTGTACTTGGAAAACTGTGGCTCGATATTCTGGTATCGATAAAAGCTCCACCAAAATGTCCAATTCCACCTGTTAGTAAATCTTATATTTGTGTATGTGAGTGTGTTTGTGTGTGTGTGAGTGAGCGTTAGTATGTTTGAATGTGTTTGAGTGCGTGTGTGAGTGTGTGTGTGTCTATGTAAGTGGCTGTGTATGTGAATTTGTTTCTTTTTTTCCGTGGGCAGGTAAAAATCTCCAAGACGCCCGTGCTTCAACGGTGTGTGGGATTTCTACCCACTTAAAATACCCCTCATAACGTCCAACAACTCCGCGGAACCACCGTCAGGCATTACTTACTGTTACGCGCCCTATAATGTGGCTGCTAACCTTCCTCTACTACGCCGTGGGCAGGCCTCTCCGTAGTTGCTCTACCTCTCGGAGCTTCCGGATGACTACGGCCCAGAGACTGAACATGATCTCCTTCACCATAATCTCTTCGACGATGGTATCCGACGACAGGTGCTGTCGGAGGTTCCTCTGCAGTGTCTCCCGTTCTTCCTCGAAGCACGAGTAGCGGAAGAATGCCTGCTCCGCGGCCTCTTGGATCGGCCGGCAGGCGAGGCATGCAACGTCGTCATCCAGCCTGAAGCGGTGTAAGTACGCCCTTCAGAAGCTACGCGAGGTAGAGGTCCACCTCCCCGTGCTGTCTCGTTGTCCACTCCATGATGTACGAGATAAGCCGGTGGATCCAACGCCCTTAGGACGATGCGTCCCAGAATCACTGCCACCGCGCTGTCATCGTCGTCTTGGTCTCCTTGGCGATGGTGCGTTGATCGGTGGACAGGTGTGCGCGCCTTCCCTTGTGCATCGTGTGCCATCATGAGGATCAGCATCAAATCTGATATGACGCACACGGCGTCACACGACACCGTACGGAATGCCCGGGCACTCCTACGGTAGACCGAGATCAACTGTCGCTCGTATGATGGTATTGTCGTGGCTGCCGACCAGATCGGGGCTGCGTACAGCAGCACCGTGTTGACGACGGTCGATAAAAGATTACGTCGCGCCTGCCTCGGGCCACCAATATTCGGCATGATCCGTGCCAGCGCGTTGCAAACTGCTCCCGCCTTCGTGCTCGCAATCTGAAACGGAGCCTAGCGTCGAGTTGAACCTTCAGGTAGCGCAGAGACATTTGTGAGAGGATCTCGCATCCTTCGATTCTCAGGGCGAAGGTAGCCTTGACTTTCCTGCTGGTGAAAAGGACTGTCTCTGTCTTGTGGTCGGCCAGTTGCAGGCCGTTCGCCGCTAGCCATTAACGGTTCTTGCCAATTGCCTAGTTCGCCATCTGCGTGACCTCTACCAGGTGCTTGGCAACCACCACTACCGCGACGTTGGCTTTACAGACGACGCGTCGTCTGCAAAGCCAACCATCGTGGTTTCTGAGGGTAACGGCAGCCTGCGAGTGTGTGTGTGTGTGTGTGTTTGTGTGCGAGTGTGTGATTGCGATTGTGTTAGTGTGTGTGAGTGTATGTTTGTGCGAGTGTGTGCGAATCTGCGTGTGGCTGTGTGTGTATGTGTGTGTGTGTTTGTGTGAGTCTCCGCTCTACAGCTTAAACGATATAAGGTAAAATTATGTAATATTATAATTGCCATTTGTATATGCTGCTATCTAAACAAAATACATCTAAGAAAGATTTGTTAAAAAATGGTTTAAAACTGGTTGTTACTATAGCTAATTCTGATTAACTTTACATAACTGTGAAATTCAGCTTAAAAAAATATTCATTTCCAGGGATATTATGAATTGAAAGATTTCTACTTAGATGGAACCAACGTACCACTTATTTATGATAAGGGTAAATTCAAATTACATCTAACGACTTTTAAAGGCTTAAAATATGTGGTAACGCTCACTATTGAAGTAGAAATTGAAATTGTATATGATTAAAATATGCAACTGTAAACCTGTAAAAGAATGTTTATTGCTAAATAAAATAACTTCAACCTAAATCTATGTTATTATTGTCATTATTACTTTCTTGTACGCAGTATAAGTAAAGGTGGATTTATAAGTAGCACAAACCACAGAAAATAGCATAGCATAGCACACACTTTTGTCATAAGAGAAAAAATATACTCATTTATAAGAATTTTTGTTGGATTTCGGAACAGTACGAAGGAATACTTCTAATATATGTCTTCTAAGACGCGTTGTTTCAGAGGATAATGCATACAAAGCAGCAGAACATAATCTCGCTGCATAAGCAAGCAGCATTTCGTCATCACTCATAATAATAGATTGAAATTAAATTAAAAGGAATAAATTTGAATCTATTCGGGATGCTTTTGAAACAATTTAATTAAAATAGAAAAATGACGCTTATTTTTATTTATTACAATAAATGTTCAAAATGATTTATTCGGACTTACTAAACGATCTCGTACATCATCTAATGTTATTTGGGTGAGAACAGTGTGTCTCCCAGTTGATATGCCTTTACATACACTTCCAAAGTTCCGAAATCGGTCAACTACCCTACGAATATGACGTGTAAAAACATTGTAATCAATGTCTTCGAAATTAGCATAGTTCTGCAGGAACTGTTCGCGACAGTGTTCTAGAGAGTATGCCCATTCATTTCCATTCTGCATTCCTGTACGGAAATATGCTTCCAAAAGGAAATTATCATGCCCTGCTGTGAACATATTTTTCTTTGAACGTAATCAGCAATAATAAAATATAACAACGCCACTGATTTATCCAAATGTCATTAATTATGTAAACAATACCTGCGTTTCCGTGGCAATTGATATTAATTTTATTCTGTGGAATGTAGTTTTGATAATAATACGAACTTTTTCAAGTCACGTGACGGTCAATCAATTTGGATCACTCTGTATAAACGAAATACATAGATTGAGTGTGTGTGTGTTTGTGTGTGTATGGGCAATGAGTGTGTATGGGCAATTTCGTACTCATTGGTATGGGTTTGTGTGTGTGTGTGTGTGTGTGTGTGTGTGTGTGTGTGTGTGTGTGTGTGTGTGTGTGTAGTATGTTTGTATGTGTGCGGATGTATGTGTGGGTGTCATCAATACATGCGTATGCATTTTTGGTGGCATCCATGCAAACACACGCCTACACATCTTCATTCCTGAGGGCCACTCACTCGTATATTTTTACTTTCTTATACGCAGTATAAGTAACCCCACAGAAACGGGCCGAAAATACATATCGATTATTTTCTCACATACTACTACAGATTCATTAAAATTGATGAGACACACCTCGGGATGTTTCCTTATTAGTTAGAGAAAATTTAATTAATTTAATAAAAACTCCTGCAGTGTCATGCAACTGAACTTCCTTATACGCATTTCTGTTAGATCATATTTAGACTATTTTTCAAATGTATAATATTTTACTATCCTTTGGAACCCCTTTTCACTAAATTATGTCTTAGAATAAATATTAAATGTCAAACTCCAAATTATTAAATTTTTTGTTTTTCTATTAAATAATTGACAGGCACAGTTGCTACAATTTATACGAATATTTTTATAATAGCAATACATTCCAATGGCCATTTTCTTGTTTCCGGTACCTTTTTTGAAAAAACGTTTCAAACAAAAGTTATGCGGCATATTAATACCTTTAATTTTAATTTAGTTTTCTGTAACTTCAACCATTTTTGAGTAATTGCCGAAACCACAAAAAAGTGGAGTAAACGTGCATTTCCGGTTTGAATATTGCCTTCAAAAATAGAGGGTGCACACCCCAGGAATATGCAAATCTTATGTTTAAAGTTCCATAATTTTACCTTCAGTCGTTTAAGTTGTAGAGCGCATAGACACACACACACACACAGACGGACGTCATACCAAAAATAGTCAGAATCGTTTAAGGGAAGGTCAAAACGTATATTTTGGAGAGAGGGTAAGTACTCTTTTTATATAAATACGTACAACAAGTAGCGCCGAGAAACGCTCTCGATCTTCTCCAGCTTTTTGCCTGTACGCAATAGTTGTGATTTGTTTGATTTATAAGTTAGATTCAGTGTGCATATTTTTTACGGAATATCTTCAAGGTAATACAATGAATAGTGTGTGTATGTATTTTAATGAAATATATCGAACTCTTGTTTTTAATTAAAAGCGGATGTTTTTGAGTACACTGATACTGTGATGGATCAGCCAAAACAGACTGAATGAAATATTTTAAATCACACCGTTTCACTAATTTAACATTTTTCAGGTCTGTATTATAGGATATAAAACGAAAGAGCTATTATATTTAAGCATACGTAATAAATACTGTTTCATATGTGCAAAATATGAGAATTCAAATACTGACTACTTTTGGAATGACGTCTGTCTGTTTGTATGTGTGACAGAAAGACAACAAGTATGTGTATGTCTTAATTTTTTTTACAATTTATCTTTTCTTGAATTATTCAAAATTTGTATTTCAATTTTCCTCTTATCTAAACAAAATACGTACAAGAAAGTTCAGTGCAAGCCATTGCGGATATTTTATTGTAAGAATAACAGTGCACTAGATGTAGCTCAGTTGTTAAATATTAAATGTATTCATTTAAATATTTATGATGTTAAACACTATGAAATAAATAAACAATTATCTAATTTTTTATTATTAATGTTTTAATTCATGTTTTAATTCTCTTACAAAATCGGCGCCCATTATGATACCTGTAAGCCCTGCGATTAAAGATATTATAATAAAATAATTTCCGAATGTTTCACGAGTGCTTAACTTTTCTATAAATAATAAAATCGCTGATATTGTATTTAATATTCCATAAATAAATAATGTTATAATTTCCATTAAATGGCGATCTTCCTTCCAAAAGTATATTAGAAGAAACACAGACGTTGATATAATGCCACCAGTAAACGCTGTTTCCACGATTGTCTCACCTAATTTACTTAATATAAATGTCGGCTCTGTCAATAACGCAAAACCAGCTATACATAAACCCTAAAATATATAGGTATTATGACATTTTGAAATTTTACATTTTTATTTCACATTTACCAATTCGATTATTTTAAAATAAAATTCTATTGATTTGAACCATACTGTTTCATGATGTTCTTGAAGTGTTTTAACGGTCATATTTACCCTAATCTATAATCTTTGCGAAAAAAAAAAAAATCTTAATACATAAAATGTCAAAATTGCATTGTTCAACTGTTAATTAAATTCAAACATTAACCCATATGCATGCATGCGCCGTCTTCATAATCGATTCAGGCTGTCAAGAAACGTTTTGTTTTCATTTTACAAATTAATAAAGAAACATCTACAGTGTCTTGCACCGAACTTTCTTATACGCATTTGGGTTAGATCACATCCTATTTTTATTATTTTTCTAATATATAAAATTTGTTCTAAACTTTGGAACACTTTTACACTAATTATATTTTTACTTTCTTATACGCAGTATATGTAACTAAGTATTGTAATCATGAAAATTTTGATCTCGAGATATAAACGGAAATATACGTTTTGACCTGCCCTTTATCGATTCCGACTATTTTTGGAATGACGTCCGTCTGTGTGTGTGTGTGTGTGTGTGTGTGTGTGTGTGTGTGTGTGTGTGTGTGTGTGTGTGTGAGTGAGTGTGTGTGTGTGTGTATGTATGTGTGTGTGTATGTGTGTGTATGTGTGTGTGTGTGTGTGTGTGTGTGTGTATGTGTGTGTGTGTGTGCGCGCGTATGTGAGCGCTGTTAAAACTTCAGATTTGTATGTGCCTGGCAAGAATACCTCTTATTTTTGAAAACAATATTCCGACCGGAAGTACATGTTTACTCTAGTCATTTTTTGCAGTTTCTGCAATTACTCAAATATACTTGCAGTTACAGATAAATTATTACAACAAAAATTATAGATATCTGCATTTTGTACAACAAATGGCTCTTGAAATTTCTTCATATTATATTAATTTTTACATAAATCGTATCATCTGCGCCTGTCAATTGTTTCTGTCAGAATTTGTGACCTCGCAATGTACCTGTTTTTCAACATTTATTTATTAGATATGTTTCTTATGAATTTAATTTCAAATAAGGAAAATAAAAATGTCAATTGTAATTATGTTTAAGAGTATTGTCTTTATAATAAGTACCGTAAACAAAGAACATTCAGTTTTATACGATTTTGAATAAGTATTTTATTGGTGATTTAAAGCTGGGTATAGCACTTTATCGGATTACCTTTACATTTAATAACATTACATATCTAGCATTGAAACCACGAATTTTTTCTTACTTCCGGTAATATTTTCGTCTATTCTTCCATAGTTGCATTTTCAGACCATTTTTGGTCTTAACCTTGTGGTTAGAACGACTTTTTCTATTCTGTCTGGACTTGATGTTTCAGTGAATTTAGGATAGTTATATAGTAGCCAAGTGCGTACAATCACAGTTTTGTGATTCCAATCATTGTCTTGGCATAAGTGGAATGTGTCTTTTATGCCTAACTATCAAGCAGAAGCCATTAATTTGATTTTCTGGATATCTAAATAAATCTATTTGTTTATTTATTTCGATAAATTCAAATTTGGCAGCTGCTTCGTAACTCATTGAGCTCCAAACCACTACGTTAGCACCAGTGTGTTGCACATAGGCTTACAATTTATAAGCTTCATTTCTTTTTCACCATATAGGGTAAATCGACCAGTAATTGAGGATTAAAATAAATATAGTTAATATATTTATATAATAATTGAAAAATTTTAAAATTTCTGTGTTTTATAAAGTTAAAAAAAAATATCTGCAGTGTCATGCACCGAACTTTCTTATACGCATATGGGTTAAACCACATCGTAGTTACATTATTTTTCTAATTTATAATATTTGTTCTAACCTTTAGATCGCTTTAATACTAAATATATATCTTAGAATAAATATTAAATGTCAAAATTCAAATTATTTAAGTCTATTTTGTTAAACAATTGACAGGCGCAAATGATACGATTTATGTAACAATATATATAATAAGCAGAAATTTATTTTGAAACCAGTACTTTTTTTGGAAAAAAGATTCTGACAAAAGCTGTGCTAAATATAAATATCATTTATTTTCGTTCACAAAAATTTTCTGTAACTGTAACCATTTTTGAGTAAATGCAGAAACTGCAAAAAATGACTAGAGTAAACAAGAACTTCCGGTCGGAATATTGTTTTCAAAAATAGGAGGTTTTCGTGCCAGGCACATACAAATCTTATGTTTAAAATTTCATAATTTTCCCTTTAGCCGCTTGGGCTGTAGAGCGCTCACACACACACACACACACACAGACACACACACACATACACACACACACACACACACACACACACACACACACACACACACAGACGGACGTCATTCCAAAAATAGTTGGAATCGATTCAGGGAAGGTTAAAACGTATATTTCCGTTAAAATCTCGAGTTCGAAATTTTTCATGATTACAATACTTACTTATACTGCGTATAAGAAAGTAAAAATTGTTTATTGATGTTTTAGGTAATTTTGTTCACAATTTGTAATTTGATGTTAAAATACGAGTAATAGAACGGTGGCTGCCTTTAATAGAACAGTCCTTTCTAGTAATAAAACGGCAAATTATATTTTTTGTTAAATGAACTAGGTAAAACAATAAATAAATAAGTTCTATTATAAATGTATTTTTTATTTAATATAGTTTATAAAGTTATATATTTTAGCTTGGATTTCCTAAAATTTAGGTATATATTTATAAAAAAACACTTGCAGTAGTTTCATTTTCTAAATTTTTAAATTATAGTGGTACTATACCTATCTAAAGCTGAATTTAATATTTATAAAGTTCTAAATTATAAATGTAGACAACAATATTATTTTTTATCTATAATGCAAATGATATTTTATTTAAATAATAATTTTTAATCGAAATATTAAAATTACTTATAAATAGGTATTACATCAAAATTTTTAATACTTTTCTTTCATTAAAATTTTATGAACAATGAAAAATTGAAATCTTTTCTAGTTTTATTTTTTTAGATAAGAATACTTTTAATCTTGTAATATTTTGTTGAATATTCCTCATTCGAGGATAGATTCATCCCATTTAGCGTCCATAAAACCTTGAATGGCATTTTCGTCGTGCTACTACAAGATTCGGAGATTTGTTGTCTTTTTCGCGTATATAACAACTCTCAAGGTATATTGCAACGGCAAGTAAAAGCAATGCCTCTTTCGATTCGCGATAATGCGGCTTCGGTCTGTCAGACCATGGTTATAATTTAGTTAAATTCGTACTCACGTCCAAGGGTGTCAGTCTGATTTCGTGTCCGTTCCTCTCGAAAGCGATACCGAAATATGTTTGCACGTTACCGGGAACCTTTATGCTATGACTTTTACTCCGAAACGGTCGGTTTCCTCCACGTTAATTGACATGACGCAAATATCGTCAACGTGAGCGATGATTAACATCAATCTTTTTTTCTTTCCCTTCAAGGACAAACAAGGATCACCCATAGAAGGAATCATTCCGAGCTCTCGTAATTCCTTCTCTAGTGATTCTGCCAGACGCACACCGCTCTTTTCAGCCCGTAGAGCGTTTTTCTCGTGAGACACATCTTGGCGCTGCTCGTCAGATTATTCAGTCTTTGCTTCCGAGACTTGAAAGTAGTAATGTCGTACTTCTTGATGTGTATTTTCTTACTTTCGGCAAAGGCAACAGCAAATCCAATGGTGCCCAAGCAAGCCATTGGAGCGTCCTTATCCTGAAAATCTATTGCTGCTGATGCAAATTTCTCGCCACAATCTTCGTTTTTTGTTTTCGTCATAAAACGATTATCAATAACCTGGTTTCCTACTGGCCGGTCCACGAGCACCCATATGTTTTCCTTTAATTTTGTAGATGTTGAATATGATTTTCTATAAATTTGGACTTCCATTCTCTTGTTCGATTATAGTAAGTTTAGATAAAAGTATTTTTTCAAGTGTATAAGAGGTTTTGGTTCTAATTCTTGATTTTTCAAACTTCTTTTTACCCTTTTTATTAACGGTGTCATTTATTTACCAGTTTTCACTAAAATAAAAATAATTTATTCAAATGATTACAAAAATAAATTAAAGAGGTTATGTTTTCGATTTTTATTTTTTATGAGATAATAAAATAAAATGTCAGTGTACGTATAATGTAAATAATAACTGATACATACTTTTTAAAGAATTATTTATCTGTAGTTAAAATTTGTTCTAGTTATAAAAAATAAGTAAAAACATTAGTATTCTAACCTCGCTTGCTTACTGTACTATTTATAGCAGCGGGTGCTCAATGGAAGAACTTTGTACGCATAAAGTGTTCTATTATTAGCGCGCTCTTCAAACTTTTAGTGCTATACTAGAACTCGTGTTTTTAGAATTAAAAAAAAGTCAATATTAAACATTTGAAATGTTTCGATGAAATATTCATTTAGTTTTTTCAACCAGGTAAATATAAAAAAAAACGTTTCTCTAGTAAATATGATTGTAATTGCTTAAGCTATAGTAACCGTAAACTAACTAAAAATGGCTGTGAATAGTACAATTTTAATATCGCTAAACAATATTCGTTTTTTTTAATTAATAATTTTAAAAAGACGTGAAAAACGTTTTTTCTTGTTTAAAACTATATATAAATATTTAAATCTTTGTTATACCTACGCATTTGCATAATTTTAAACGTATGCAACCAAGTTTTTGATACCTGTGCTTTTACTAGCGTCGTTCCATTACTGGTCTACTTAACCTATTCTCTTGTTTTTTATCACTCTGAAATAATGTAAATTTACTTCCATCTATGAATAAGCCATTTTTGTCATAGTCCACTGTTTCATCCTTATGCTTGTTAGGAGACCGATTGGTAATTTGTTCAAGGTGACAAAATCAACACCCTTTGATGGAACACTTGTTGTAACTTAACTACTGTAGTATTTATTTAATGGTTAAATAATTGTTCTCTTTTTCTTTTCAAGTAATAATTCTATGTTTTCATTTAGAGGAAAATAGGAGTTTCTCGTGTGAGATTCTGAATAACACTGATGGAAAAATGGTCTTTGATACTGAGTTTTCTTCTTTCGGGAATAGGATTGGTTGGAAAAATATGAGTGGTCAATGACAAGTAAAGGACAAAATGGTGAAAGTTTACAATTTAAGCTCTGGGAATTAGGGCTTAAGTTTTATTGAGGATACATATTTTAGAGTATTGTTCGGTAACTAAAGTAACATATAATTTTTGTGCAAAGTAATAAAATAGTTAAAAAGGTTCCCTTTTTAGAGAAGGAATTCTTAGAAATATTGAAGTGAGAAACTCACAAAATACAAATAATAAAGATACAAATAATGTAAATACAAGAAATGAAAAATGTTAAATCTAACTTAGAGCTACGTTATGGCTGTTCCATAACATGCTTTCTGGAGAAACTTTACCTTTCAATTCTATTCATTTCTTTGAAAAATAGCTTTCTACGGGATAATCGTGAAACGTAGCCATTTTTCCTTAAAAAATCTTAATATATTAGTTTAATTCACGTTCATACGTTTAAATTCAAATACAATTTACGTAAATTCAACATCGCTAATTGTTGTTTTTTTATATTTCAGGCAAAATATACCTTTAAATAGAAAATGTTTTTTTCTCAAATCTACTGTACTAGAATTATTTTCTATTCTACCTTCCTTTAGTATCTGTTACTTTTTTTTTTGGATTGTAGAGTTAGCAAAATATACAATTTGAACTATTTTCCGTAACGACTTTCCTTTCTTTCTATGGAAAATGATTAAAGACCGAGTTTCAATCGTGGCCATTTCTCCCATTCTAGTGTATGTGTGAAAAAATCAAATATTTATAGATTTTGGCCTATTTATCTCTATGTATGGTCTTTACGAATATATATCAATGGCTCAACATAAAAAAAACTTAATTGGGTTCTAAATTCAGAATTACATTACTAAAATATTGAATTTTTTAATAGCGTAGGGTAAATCGACCAGTAATGGAACGATGCTAGTAATGGTACAGGTATCAAAAACTTGGTTGTATACGTTTAAAATTGTGCAAATACGTAGGTATAACAAAGATTTAAATATTTATATATAGTTTTAAACAAGAAAAAACCTTTTGCACGTCCTTTTTAAAATTATTAATTAAAAAAAAAAACGAATATTGTTTAGCGATATTAAAATTGTAGTTTTCACAGCCATCTTTAGTTAGTTTACGGATACTATAGCTTAAGCAATTACAATCATATGTGCTAGAAAAACGTATTTTTTTAATATTTACCTGGTTAAATAAACTAAATGAATATTTCATCGAAACATTTCAAATGTTGAGGTAGGTAGGTAGGATTAAAATATAAAGGCGTATCAGCCTCTTGGGCTATTCACGCCATAAACTATATTATGAAATAAACTTACATTTTAAATATATATTGTGTAAAAATAAAATTGTAAACTTAAAATCTATTAAATGTAAAATATTAATAAAGAGGATTCAAAAATTATATATTAATAAATGAAATGTACAGGTTTAAAATTGTAAAAATAAAATGATATTGTAAAATATTATTGAGTGCTACAAAAAATACGTGTATAAATAAAATTAAAGACAAAGCTAGCACTTTTAAATAAAGGCAAATAGACCTGTATTCCTGAGGAACAGGACGACCCTGTCAATGAGTGTCGAATGGTCACCAAGGGCCACCGACAGGTCAAGTGACAGACCCGCCCTGTTTCGCTGCTCGGTAAACCGGGAGCACTCCAACAAAACGTGCGCCACTGTCAAAGCAGTGTCACACGTTTCGCACATCGGAGCCTCCTCATGGCGCAGAAGATGACCATGCGTCCACCAGGTGTGCCCTATTCGGAGTCTCGCCACAGTGACCTCCTCCTTTCGGGATGCCCTATGGGAAGAATCCCATGGCCTTACGTTGTGCTTAACATTTTTAAGCTTGTTGGAAACTATATGACTCCACCTTTCCTGCCACTGATCCATGATCAGATGCTCAAAATAACCTTTGAGGTCATCAGCAAGCACCCGATCACAATCAATGGTGGCCTTGGACAAAGCTCGCTTAGCTGCTGCATCAGCTGCTTCCTTCCCGCGAATACCAACATGACTCGGTACCCAAATAAAGCGCACGATAACCCCTTTTGACGACAGTGTCATCAAGGTTGCTTGTATCTGCTGCAAGAGAGGATGTTTAGGGTACAAAGAATCAATCGCTTTCAAAGCGCTCATTGAGTATGACACAATAACAAAAGAATTACGTGCGAGTCTGCTAATATAGAGAAGTGCTTGGTAGAGTGCATACAGCTCTGCCGTGTATACGGACGAGAGTTTGAGAAGACGAAACTCACATGCACCTCTTGCCGATATATAAGCACATGCAACCCTGTCGTTGCTCTTCGAACCGTCGGTGTAAATGCGAATCCATTGCCGATAGTTCACAATGATTCGAGCGAACTCACGTTGGAACAGAATGGGTGGAGTAGCGGAAACGATCTAGCTTTGAAAGCGCATAGTTGGTATTCGGACGGGAGAATGTTCAAGGAGGAAAGGGGCTGAAAGAAGTATCTGGGGTTGAAGGAAGTTCAAAATTAACTTCTCCAAAAGTATTGCGAGATCTGGTAATAAAGGAACCCACCGAACGAGCCCTTCTGTCATAAATCTCCGCAAATTGTTGACCAAACACAGTGTCAAAAACCAGGTGATATGGTTTCGACTTCATGGCTGCCGTGTAGTTCATGGTCAAAAGCCTGCGACGATCATACAGAGAAGGCTCGCCAGATTCGCACAGTACACTTGGTATTGAACTGGTACGAAAAGCACCAGTAGAAATACGAATACCAGTATGGTGTATAGTATCAATGATTTTGATAACGGATGGCCTGGCAGAAGCGTAAGCGATACAGCCGTAGTCCAGCTTGGAGCGTATCAAAGCCCGATACAGGCGCAGCATAGAAATTCTATCGGCACCCCACGATTTGGAAGAAAGAACTCGCAACAAATTTAGAGAAAGCCGACATTTTGCCTTCAAAGCCACAAGATGGGCACGCCAGTTCAGCTTCTTGTCAAATAGAAGACCAAGAAAACGGACAGTTTCCACAAATGGAAGATCAGTACCGTTGAGAGAGAGAACAGGATCTAAGTGAAGGTGACAGCGTTGACAGAAGTGAATGCACTCTGTCTTGGCTGCAGAAAATACGAAACCTTGCTCAGTAGCCCAGTTATGCAGACGATTGATTGTTAACTGCAGCTGACGCTCTATGGCAGCCATATTGCGAGACCTGCAGAATATCGCCAAGTCGTCCACGTACAGGGATCCCAGGACAGGTGAACGAATACACTGAGCAACACCGTTGATGGCCACAGCAAACAACGGGACACTCAAAATAGATCCTTGCGGTACTCCGTTTTCTTGAGTAAAAATGTTGGAGAGGTCATTTCCCACACGAACTTGAAACTTCCTTAAGGAAAGAAAGCTTTCAAGAAATATGATTACCTGTCAAGCCACAGGAGTGTAAAGTGCGCATAATACCAAAACGCCATGTGGTATCATAGGCCCGGGCAATATCAAAGAACACAGCTACCATATGTTACTTGTTGAGAAAAGCATCCCGGATGGTTGATTCAAGTCTTACCAGGTGGTCTGCAGTGGAACGGTAACGGCGGAAGCCGCACTGGATGTTATCCAGCAAGTTGTTTGATTCCAGGAACCAAACAAGACGCCTGTTGATCATGCGTTCCATGAGCTTGCTGGGCGATAGCTAGATGGCAGTGTTTTGTCTTTTCCAGGCTTTGGAATTGGTACAATAATCGCATCACGCCATGGTGTTGGGCAAATACCGGAAAACTAAATGCGATTATACATTTGTAAAAGAAACGTTTTACCAGCAGGATCCAAATGGCGAAGCATCTGGTAGTGAATAGAATCAGGTCCAGGAGCGCTGTCGTGCGAATCTGAAATCGCACTTTCAAGTTCATCCACGCTTATAGAACGATTGTATATATCATCGCCCGGAGAAATAAAATTGAGACATTGGCGTTCCAAGATTGATTTTCGAGCGAGGAATTCAGCTGGGTAATGATTAGAAGCTAAAGTATCCGCGAAAGTGGATGCTATTCTTTAGCAACATCAGACCGACAGGTAATGGCATTGCCATTGATTTTTAGGCCAGAAACAGTGCTAGATTTTGAGCGGCCAGATATTTTTCTGACCTTCTCCCATACTTTAGAAACTGGAGTGGAGGTTGTAATGGAAGAAATGTATTTCTGCCATGACGCTTTCTTACTCTTCCGAACAATTCTTCTAGCTTTGGCCTTGGCTTGGAAGAAAAATCATATTCTCGGTAGTTGGGAATCGCCTGAAATGGCGAAAAATACGTCGTTTTTCTCGGATAGCAATCTTGCACTCATCGTTCCACCAGGGAACGGGTATTCTATTAGAATGAACTGGTGTTAAAGGAATACTTTCTTGCGCAGCAGACTTGATTGTATCCGTGAAATACCGAACATGGTCGTCCACGTCAACGAAATCATTTTCACCAAATACAGCCAACTCCGAGAAGAGATTCCAATCTGCTCGCTTTAAAGCCCATTTCGGACAACGAGCATCAGAATCTGAGCTTTGCAAAACTTTAAGAATGATCGGAAAGTGATCACTTTGATGCAAGTCCGAGTGCACATGCCACTCAAACAATGGAGATATTGCTGCAGAACAGATCGTTAGATCAATCGCAGTGAAAGACCTCCATGCTGCAGAAAAATGTGTCATGCTACCATCATTTAAGATGACATGCGTACTTGCGGTGAATAGGTGTTCCAAACGTCTACCGCGTTGATTAATAGTACCTGATCCCCATTCAGGATTATGGGCGTTGAAATCGCCCATAACACGAATGGAGCAGGCAATTGATCAATTAAATCAACGATATCTCGCATATCGACATTGTCGTTTGGTGGAAGATAGATAGAACATAAAGTGACCAGAAAAGGAATAGCGACACGGACAGCCACAGCTTGCAATTCAGAATTCAAAGCAATCTCCTCACAATACACATCCTCACGAACCAGAATCGCTACTCCACCACGAGCTTGGCCTTCAGTAGGCACATCAGTGCGAAATACTGAGAAGCCTCGTAATGCAACAGCTCTGGTGTCTTGAAAACGTGTTTCTTGTAAGCATATGCAAGAGGGAGTCTGCTCGCCATTGAGAACTTTAAATTCTGCGAAATGGCTGTAGAAACCATTACAATTCCACTGTAGTATGAAAGGCATTATTTGGGTGTGGAAGATTTATCTCGCTCTGGTCTAGAAAGTTTAATGCTTGTGACTTCCATAGGAGAAGAGGATCTCGAAGATTGAGATCCCTTACTAGGAGAAAATTTGGAGATGGAAGAACTCGAAGCACTAGATGTTTTTCGTACCTCCATTGTTTTACCTTTTGCCTTTATATGCGAAATTTTGATCTTTGGCTTGGCGTTAACTTTTGTTTTATTTTGACCTAAAATTTTGGTAGCTTGATTCGAAAAAGATTTTAAATTTGGAGTAATACTAGACTTAGGAATATTGGTTTTACCAGGAGATAAATTTGGAAGAATTGTGGAAATATTAAGAGAAGGAACGGTGTCTGTTTGAATTGCAATAGATTTTTTAATGACGGGGGTGGCAGCTATGGAAGCGAAAGAACGGCTAAACACCGGGCTAGTCTGCAACTTGAATTTCTTCCGGGCGTCGAAATAAGAAAGTTTGTTAATAATTTTAATTTCAATAATCTTCCTTTCTTCCTGATTGCGAGGACAATCAGAAAAGAAAGAAGGATGATTGCCAGAACAATTAACGCAGCGAGCCGGACCCTTACATTCCTCGCCCAAATGCTCCTGCTCACCGCACCGTGGACACACAGCCTGTGCGACACAACGAGATGCAGTGTGCCCGAACCTCTGGCATTTAAAACATCGCATTGGTCGAGGAAAGTATGGTCTCACGGAACAACTGTGAAAACCAACCTTTATCTTCTCCGGCAACATATCTAGCCCAAAAGTTAAAACAACAGATGTTGTGTTTTTAACTTCGCCGTTTTTCTTCGTAGTGAGCCGTCGACAGTCAATAACACCCTGACTCGCAAGTTCCCGTTTGCACTCGTCCATCTCAACAAATAGCAGGTCGTAACATGATATTACGCCCTGACATGAGTTGAGGGACTTGTGTGCCTCTACAGATATCGGCATGCCAAAAAGAACTGTAGCTTTCAATAACAGTTTAGATTGCAATGAATTAGCAGTTTCAACTAGGAGGGTACCATCACGAAGCCGTTTGGTGGATTTAGGTTCTCCACCAGCCAGTTCGTTCAGGCTTCTCGCCAAGCCAAAGCAAGAAACTTCAGAGATGGTTTTACCCTCCTCTGTCCTTTTTATATTTAGAAATTTGGGCGAAAGCTGAGTTTCGCCCTTTAAAAAATTTTCTCCCTCGTCCGATAACGAACGAGATCTTTTTGTGGGAGAGGCCCCCGGGGTTTTTGTTTTTGTTGCCATAAGCATATAGAAAATATTCATCTCCTGGTCTCCCCACCCACCACGGAGCCACAATTTGGGACGTCACACCACAAACTGATGTGATCGCCAGGGTTAACCAGGAGATATAGTCCCCCTCACCAGGCAATAAGCTCCAGAACGCTGCGAGCCACTCTCTCCAACGTCTGAAGACTTACCTCCAGGATCGTGGGACTCACCTTACCGGTACTGAGAACGTAACGGCAAGCCGGTTGATCAGATAGGGTTAGTATCTGACCGCCCGTTCCGAAAGAATCCGAAGCCAAAGTGGTGTGTTGCGTCAGCTCAACCAAAAGGATCATCTCCTTCCTGACGGGTCTCCACGCACGGCAAACACGCGGGTGAGCAAAAGAAAAGGAAAGAAAAGTCCGCAGAAGATTGGCCCACTAATCTTCCGGTAAGTATACAGGTTGAACTGTGTGTTTTTTACGAGGTACCTTCCTCGCCCATTGGTCGCCTCTTACGACCAGCAGAGGTGCTGCGGGTGAATTCTAACCCCCACCCGCAGGGGGGTTTCAAATGTTGAATATTGACTTATTTGTAAATTCTAAAACCACGTGATCTAGTTTTGAAATAAAATTTTGAAGAGCGCGCTAATAATAGAACACTTTATGCGTACAGCGCTTTTCTATTGAGCGGCCGCTGCTATAAATAAAATAGTAAACTGAGAGGTTAGAATATTAATGTTTTTACATATTTTTTATAACAAGAACAAATTTTAACTACAGATAAATAATTCTTTAAACAGTATAGATCAGTTATTATTTACATTATACGTACACTGAAATTTTATTGTTTATCTCTTAAAAAATAAAAATCTAAAACATGATCTATTTAATTTATTTTTGTATTCGTTTGAATAAATTATTTTTATTTTAGTGAAAACTGGTTAAAAAATGACACCGTTAATAAAAAGGATAAAAAAAATGTGTGCAAAATCAAGAATTAGAACCAAAACCTCTTATACAGGTGGGGCAAAACAACCTCCCTAGTTTCAACAGAGAATTGTGAAGCGAGCAGAGGTCGTAAAAGGGTTGGAATGGCGTGAATGGCGGCAGAAAGATATGCCGTTTGTGTTACAAAAGGATTCAGTCGTAAACACAATGTGGACGAACGAGCAGCGCGCTTTTGCCGTGGAAGCATACATACGCGAAAAGGAGTCTGTAATCTCCGCCCAGCAGCAGCGGTGTAAATAAACAAAATTTTCGATATTGGTGCGAAAACAATCCGAGGGTGATCCACGAGAAGCCTCTGCATAGTGATCGTGTCACAGTTTGGTGCGCAGTTTCCCGAATAGGGATTATCGGGCCTTACTTTTACTACAGGAAAGAAATCGGGCAGTTACCGTCAATTCTGGGCGCTATGTGAACATGCTCCAGAATTGTTTTGAAGAACCCACACAGCGCGGGCATCAATGCTGGTTTTGAAGGAAATGTTCCCCGCGTGCTTTGTCTCCCTGAGAGGAGACAATCCGCACGGAAATTCGCCGTATACCTGAAGAAATGCTTGAAAGGGTTATGCAAAACTTCAAAAGTCGCTTGCAGCAGTGTGTAGACAATGAAGGACAACACTTGGCCGATATGATTTTTAAAACTACATAAGATAAAACTGGCCATGTAACTACTTTATTTTATTGAAATAAATTTTTTGTATCTCGACTCCTTTTTCTTTAATTCACTTGCAAAACTAGGGAGGTTGTTTTGCCCCACCCGGACACTTGAAAAAATACTTTTATCTGAAATTACAAGATGAGATATTTATATATATATATAAATTTATAACTATATTAAATAAAAAATAAATTTATAATACAACTTATTTATTTATTGATTTACCTAGTTCATTTAACAAAATATATAATTTGCCGTGCTATTACTAGAAAGGACTGTGCTCTTAAAGGCAGCCACCGTGCCATTACTGGCATTTTAACATCAAATTATAAATTGTGAACAAAATTACCTAAAACATCAATTAAGCAATTACAATCATATTTACTAGAAAAACGTATTTTTTAATATGTACCTGGTTAAATAAACTAAATGAATATTTCATCGAAACATTTCAAATGTTGAATATTGATTTTTTTTTTATCCTAAAAACACGTGTGCTAGTATTGAAATAAAATTTGGAAGAGCCGCCAATAAAAAAACACTTTATGCTTACAGCGGCGGCAGGAAGATTTGCCGTTTGTGTTACAAAAGGATTCAGTCGTAAACACAATGTGGACGAACGAGCAGCGCGCTTTTGCCGTGGAAGCATACATACGCGAAAAGGAGTCTGTAATCTCCGCCCAGCAGCAGCGGTGTAAATAAACAAAATTTTCGATATTGGTGCGAAAACAATCCGAGGGTGATCCACGAGAAGCCTCTGCATAGTGATCGTGTCACAGTTTGGTGCGCTAAACAAATTTTTTGTATCTCGACTCCTTTTTCTTTAATTCACTTGCAAAACTAGGGAGGTTGTTTTGCCCTACCCTGTACACTTGAAAAAATACTTTTATCTGAACAACAAAAAATTACAAGATGAAAAGTATTCTTATCTAAAACATCTGCAGTGTCATGCACCGAACTTTCTTATACGCATTTGGGTTACACCATATCGTAGTTTAATTTTTTCTAATTTATAATATTTGTTCTAACCTTTAGATTGCTTTTACACTACATACATTTCTTAGAATAAATAATAAATGTCAAACTTCAAATTATTTAAGTCTAATTCTTTAAACAATTGACAGGCGCAGATGATACGATTTATGTAAAAATATATTTAATAAGCAGAAATTTATTTTGAAGCCAGTACTCCTTTAGGAAAAAATTCCAAACAAAAGTTGTGCTACATATAAATACCTTCAATTTTTGTTGACACCATTTTTCTGTAAATGTAACCATATTTGAGTAATTACAAAAACAGCAAAAAATTACTATAGTAAACTAGCACCTCCGCGATGAATTTTTTTTTCAAAAATAGGAGGTGCACACCCCAGGCATATGCAAATCTTAAGTTTAAAGATTCATAATTTTAGCTTCAACCGTTTAGGCTGTAGAGAACATACACACACACACACTCCCACACACAGACACACACATACAGACGTCATTCCAAAAATAGTTGGAATCGATTCAGGGAAGGTCAAAACGTATATTTCCGTTAAATTCTTGAGATCGAAATTTTTCATGATTACAATACTTACTTATACTTCGAATAAGAAAATAAAAATAAAACTAGAAGAGATTTAAATTTTTCATTGTTCATAAAATTTTAATGCAAGAAAAGTATTAAAAATTTTGATGTAATACCTATTTATAAGTAATTTTAATATTTCGATTAAAAATTATTATTTAATTAAAATATCATTTGCATTATAGATAAAAACTAATATTTTTGTCTACATTTATAATTTAGAACTATATAAATATTAAATTTAGCTTTAGATAGTCATAGTAGGGTAAAACGACCAGTAGTGGCACAGTTAAGAAAATTCTCTACTTGTTTGAGGATTTTAAAAAATATGGTTAGTATATTTATATAATAATTGAAAATTTTAAGTATTTTATAAAGTTAAAAAAAAAATTAAATTGTTTATTGATGTTTTAGGTAATTTTGTTCACAATTTATAATTTGATGTTAAAATGCCAGTAATGGCACGGTGGCTGCCTTTAAGAGCACAGTCCTTTCTAGTAATAGCACGGCAAATTATATATTTTGTTAAATGAACTAGGTAAATCAATAAATAAATAAGTTCTATTATAAATTTATTTTTTATTTAATATAGTTATAAATTTATATATTTTAGCTTGGATTTCCTAAAATTTAGGTATATATTTATAAAAAAACACTTGCAGTAGCTTTATTTTATAAATTTTTAAATTATAGAGGTAGGTACTATACCTATCTAAAGCTAAATTTAATATTTATAAAGTTCTAAATTATAAATGTAGACAACAATATTATTCTTTATCTATAATGCAAATGATATTTTAATTAAATAATAACTTTTAATCGAAATATTAAAATTACTTATAAATAGGTATATTACATCAAAATTTTTAATACTTTTCTTGCATTCAAATTTTGTGAACAATGAAAAATTGAAATCTTTTCTAGTTTTATTTTTTTAGATAAGAATACTTTTCATCTTGTAATTTCAGATAAAAGTATTTTTTCAAGTGTACCGGGTGGGGCAAAACAACCTCCCTAGTTTTGCAAGTGAATTAAAGAAAAAGGAGTCGAGATACAAAAAATTTATTTCAATAAAATATAGTAGTTACATGGCCAGTTTTATCTTATGTAGTTTTAAAAATCATATCGGTCAAGTGTTGTCCTTCATTGTCTACACACTGCTGCAAGCGACTTTTGAAGTTTTGCATAACCCTTTCAAGCATTTCTTCAGGTATACGGCGAATTTCCGTGCGGATTGTCTCCTCTCAGGGAGACAAAGCACGCGGGGAACATTTCCTTCAAAACCAGCATTGATGCCCGCGCTGTGTGGGTTCTTCAAAACAATTCTGGAGCATGTTCACATAGCGCCCAGAATTGACGGTAACTGCCCGATTTCTTTCCTGTAGTAAAAGTAAGGCCCGATAATCCCTATTCGGGAAACTGCGCACCAAACTGTGACACGATCACTATGCAGAGGCTTCTCGTGGATCACCCTCGGATTGTTTTCGCACCAATATCGAAAATTTTGTTTATTTACACCGCCAGAAAGATGGAAATGTGCTGGGCGGCTTACAGACTCCTTTTCGCGTATGTATGCTTCCACGGCAAAAGCGCGCTGCTAGTTCGTCCACATTGTGTTTACGACTGAATCCTTTTGTAACACAAACGGCATATCTTTCTGCCGCCATTCACGCCATTCCAACCCTTTTACGACCTCTGCTCGCTTCACAATTCTCTGTTGAAACTAGGGAGGTTGTTTTGCCCCACCTGTATAAGAGGTTTTGGTTCTAATTCTTGATTTTGCACACATTTTTTTTATCCTTTTTATTAACGGTGTCATTTTTTAACCAGTTTTCACTAAAATAAAAATAATTTATTCAAACGAATACAAAAATAAATTAAATAGATCATGTTTTAGATTTTTATTTTTTATGAGATAAACAATAAAATTTCAGTGTACGTATAATGTAAATAATAACTGATACATACTTTTTAAAGAATTATTTATCTGTAGTTAAAATTTGTTCTTGTTATAAAAAATATGTAAAAACATTAATATTCTAACCTCATTTGCTTACTGTCAGAGAGTCTCTGTTTACTATTTTATTTATAGCAGCGGCCGCTCAATAGAAAAGCGCTGTAAGCATAAAGTGTTTTTTTATTGGCGGCTCTTCCAAATTTTATTTCAATACTAGCACACGTGTTTTTAGGATAAAAAAAAAATCAATATTCAACATTTGAAATGTTTCGATGAAATATTCATTTAGTTTATTTAACCAGGTACATATTAAAAAATACGTTTTTCTAGTAAATATGATTGTAATTGCTTAATTGATGTTTTAGGTAATTTTGTTCACAATTTATAATTTGATGTTAAAATGCCAGTAATGGCACGGTGGCTGCCTTTAAGAGCACAGTCCTTTCTAGTAATAGCACGGCAAATTATATATTTTGTTAAATGAACTAGGTAAATCAATAAATAAATAAGTTCTATTATAAATTTATTTTTTATTTAATATAGTTATAAATTTATATATTTTAGCTTGGATTTCCTAAAATTTAGGTATATATTTATAAAAAAACACTTGCAGTAGCTTTATTTTATAAATTTTTAAATTATAGAGGTAGGTACTATACCTATCTAAAGCTAAATTTAATATTTATAAAGTTCTAAATTATAAATGTAGACAACAATATTATTCTTTATCTATAATGCAAATGATATTTTAATTAAATAATAATTTTTAATCGAAATATTAAAATTACTTATAAATAGGTATAGGTATTACATCAAAATTTTTAATACTTTTCTTGCATTCAAATTTTGTGAACAATGAAAAATTGAAATCTTTTCTAGTTTTATTTTTTTAGATAAGAATACTTATCTAAAAAAATATCTCATCTTGTAATTTCAGATAAAAGTATTTTTTCAAGTGTCCGGGTGGGGCAAAACAACCTCCCTAGTTTTGCAAGTGAATTAAAGAAAAAGGAGTCGAGATACAAAAAATTTATTTCAATAAAATAAAGTAGTTACATGGCCAGTTTTATCTTATGTAGTTTTAAAAATCATATCGGCCAAGTGTTGTCCTTCATTGTCTACACACTGCTGCAAGCGACTTTTGAAGTTTTGCATAACCCTTTCAAGCATTTCTTCAGGTATACGGCGAATTTCCGTGCGGATTGTCTCCTCTCAGGGAGACAAAGCACGCGGGGAACATTTCCTTCAAAACCAGCATTGATGCCCGCGCTGTGTGGGTTCTTCAAAACAATTCTGGAGCATGTTCACATAGCGCCCAGAATTGACGGTAACTGCCCGATTTCTTTCCTGTAGTAAAAGTAAGGCCCGATAATCCCTATTCGGGAAACTGCGCACCAAACTGTGACACGATCACTATGCAGAGGCTTCTCGTGGATCACCCTCGGATTGTTTTCGCACCAATATCGAAAATTTTGTTTATTTACACCGCCAGAAAGATGGAAATGTGCTGGGCGGCTTACAGACTCCTTTTCGCGTATGTATGCTTCCACGGCAAAAGCGCGCTGCTAGTTCGTCCACATTGTGTTTACGACTGAATCCTTTTGTAACACAAACGGCATATCTTTCTGCCGCCATTCACGCCATTCCAACCCTTTTACGACCTCTGCTCGCTTCACAATTCTCTGTTGAAACTAGGGAGGTTGTTTTGCCCCACCTGTATAAGAGGTTTTGGTTCTAATTCTTGATTTTGCACACATTTTTTTTATCCTTTTTATTAACGGTGTCATTTTTTAACCAGTTTTCACTAAAATAAAAATAATTTATTCAAACGAATACAAAAATAAATTAAATAGATCATGTTTTAGATTTTTATTTTTTATGAGATAAACAATAAAATTTCAGTGTACGTATAATGTAAATAATAACTGATACATACTTTTTAAAGAATTATTTATCTGTAGTTAAAATTTGTTCTTGTTATAAAAAATATGTAAAAACATTAATATTCTAACCTCATTTGCTTACTGTCAGAGAGTCTCTGTTTACTATTTTATTTATAGCAGCGGCCGCTCAATAGAAAAGCGCTGTAAGCATAAAGTGTTTTTTTATTGGCGGCTCTTCCAAATTTTATTTCAATACTAGCACACGTGTTTTTAGGATAAAAAAAAAATCAATATTCAACATTTGAAATGTTTCGATGAAATATTCATTTAGTTTATTTAACCAGGTACATATTAAAAAATACGTTTTTCTAGTAAATATGATTGTAATTGCTTAAGCTATAGTAATCGTAAACTAACTAAAAATGGCTGTGAAAAGTACAATTTTAATATCGCTAAACAATATTCGTTTTTTTTTTAATTAATAATTTTAAAAAGGACGTTCTAAAGTTTTTTTCTTGTTCAAAACTATATATAAATATTTAAATCGTTGTTATACCTACGCATTTGCACAATTTTAAACGTATAAAACCAAGTTTTTGATACCTGTGACATTACTAGCGACGTGCCACTACTGGTCGTTTTACCATACCTCTATAATTTAAAAATTTAGAAAATAAAGCTACTGCAAGTGTTTTTTTATAAATATATACCTAAATTTTAGGAAATCCAAGCTAAAATATATAAATTTATAAACTATATTAAATAAAAAATAAATTTATAATAGAACTTATTTATTTATTGATTAACCTAGCTCATTTAACATAAAATATAATTTGCCGTACCATTACTAGAAAGTACTGTTCTATTAAAGGCAGCCACCGTTCTATTACTGGTATTTTAACATCAAATTATAAATTGTGAACAAAATTACCTAAAACATAAATAAATTTTTTTTTTTTAAACTTTATAAAACACATAAATTTTAAAAATTTTCAATCATTATATAAATATATTAACCATATTTTTTTAATCTTTAAAAAAGTAGAGAATTTTCTTATCTGTTCTATTACTGATCGATTTACCCTATACTATTACAGACGGCATTGTTATTTTCTTTGTTTGAAATTATGTAAATAAGAAATATATTATATGAATGTATAATAGAACTTATTTATTTATTGATTTACCTAGTTCATTTAACAAAAAATATAATTTGCCGTTCTTTTACTAGAACTATTTTAGTATCAAATTATAAATTGTGTTCAAAATTACCTAAAACATCAATAAACAATTTAATTTTTTTTTTAACTTTATAAAACACATAAATTTTAAAATTTTTCAATTATTGTTTACCTAAATATATTAACTATATTTATTTGAATCCTCAAAAAAGTAGAGAATTTTCTTAACAGATCTAACTGGTCTACTTACCCTAAGTAAGTTTGTAATCATGAAAAATTTCGATCTCGAGATTTTAACGGAAATATATCATTTGACCTTCCCTGAATCGAGTCTGACTATTTTCGAGATGACGTCTGTCTGTGTGTGTGAGTGTGTATGTGTGAGCCTGTGTGTATGTGTGCGCTCTACAGCCTAAACGGTAAAAGATACAATTATGAAACTTCAAACTTAAGATATGCATATGCCTGGCAGAAAAACCTTCTATTTTTGAAAAGAATATTCCAACAGGACTGTTTACTCTAGTCATTTTTTGCATTTTCTGCTATAACTCAAAAACGGTAGTTTTTACAGCAAAATTTTTTGAATGAAAATAAATGATAATAATATTTCGCATAACTTTTATTTGAAAATATTTTTCTAAAAAGGTACTGGTTACAAAAAAAAGAGTTTTTTTTCAATATTCTGCTTAAACTCAAAAACGGTATTACTAAGAGCAAAATTAGT
This sequence comes from Nebria brevicollis, assembly GCA_944738965.1. Lineage (NCBI taxonomy): Eukaryota > Metazoa > Arthropoda > Insecta > Coleoptera > Carabidae > Nebria > Nebria brevicollis. Next base: position 10,009,744 of record OX122903.1, read on the forward strand.
AAGAATGAAAATAAAGATATTAAAATACGTCTATCTTTTATCAGAGGAGTATTTTCAGAAAAGGTACCGGTTACAACAAAAATTAAGTTATTTTCAATATTAGATTCAATATTTCTCACGTCTACTAGCGGAGGTTATGTCTATATAATAATTTCTATATAATGCAGCGCTTAATATTGTAGTGCTACCTCGGCATTAAAGATGGCTACTATAAAAATGTCATTCGCTATTACACGACTAACCAAAATCATACATGTTCGACAATTTCCGTTTTATCTCGATAAGAAATATGATCTTGTATTGAATGGGTCGTGTATTGTTGCTGATTGTTTTCATTTGTATACAATCGCGGATATATTTAGCGGACGATATGTTTGTTGTTTATCAGAATTTAAAATACATCTGCAGTGTCATGCACCGTACTTTCTTATACTCATATGGGTTAAACCACATCGTAGTTTCATTATTTTTCTAATTTATAATATTTGTTCTGACCTTTGGAACACTTTTGCGCTAAATATATTTCTTTGAATAAATATAAAATGTCAAACTTCAAACTATTTAAGTCTGTTTTGATAAACAATTGACAGGCGCAGATGATACGATTTAAGTAACATTAAGTGTAATATGAAGAAATTTCAAGAACCATTTTCTTGTTTCCGGAACCGTTTGAGAAAAAAAGTTTCAAATAAAAGTTGTACAAAATGCTGATATCTATAATTTTTACTGTAACAATTTTTCTGTAACTGCAACCGTTTTTGAGTAATTGCAGTAACTGCAAATAATGACTAGAGTAAACTTCCGGTCGGAATATGGATTCCAAAAATAAGAGGTTTTCGTGCCAGGCACATACAAATCTTAAGTTTAAAATTTCTTAATTTTCCCTTTAGCCGTTTGGGCTGTAGAGCGCTCACATACACACACACACACACACACACACACACACACACACACACACACACACACACACACACACAGACGGACGTCATTCCAAAAATAGTCGGAATCGATTCAGAGAAGGTCAAAACGTATATTTCCGTTAAAATCTCGATTTCGAAATATTTAATGACTATAATACTTATACTGCGTATAAGAAAGTAATTAATTTAGGATATCAGTGCATGAGTTTTTTTTAATTCTAAGGAAGTAATTAAAATGCGTATAAGTCCAGTGACAGACACGTCAGCTTTTTACTTACAGTATAAGTATGGTAATTTTGACTTTCCCTGAATTGAGTCTGACTATTTTTGAGATGACGTATGTCTGTGTGTGTGTGTGTTTGTGTGTGTGTGTGTGAGTGTGTGTCTGGCTGTGGGTATGTGTGCGCTCTACAGCCTAAACGGTAAAAGATGTAGTTACGAAACTTCAAAATTTAGGATTTGTATGTGCCTGACAGGAAAACCTCTTATTTTGAAAAGAATATTCCAATAGGAAGTGCAAGTTTACTTTATTCATTTTTTGCATTTTCTGCTATAACTCAAAAACGGTAGTTTTTACAGCAAAATTTTTAGAATAAAAATAAAAGATATTGATATTTCGCATAACTTTTATTTGAAAATATTTTGCGAAAAAGGTACTGGTTTCAAAAAAAAGTGTGTTTTTTCAATATTCTGCTTTAACTCAAAAACGGTAGTACTTACAGCCAAATTAGTAGGATTGAAAATAAAAGATATTAGTATTACGCATAATTTTTATTTGAAATGTATTTTCAGAAAAGGTACCGGTCACGAAAAAAATTAAGTTATTTTCAATATTACATTCAATACTTCTCACGTCTAGTAGCGGACGCTATGTCTATATACTTGACCTCAGCTAGTAGTTTATCTACTCGCCACGGCATGTCTGTCGCTAATCTGCAGACAAGTATATACTGTCGCATAATGTAAAGCAGCGCTTAATATTGTAGTGCTACCTCCGCACTAAAGGTGGCTACTATAGTTCATGCGCTATGCTACGACTAACTAAAATTTCAGTTTCCGTTTTATCTCGATAAAAAATCTGATCTTATATTGAATGGTTCGTGTATTGCTGGTGATTGTTTCATTTGTATACAATTCCGGATATATTTAGCGGACGATATTTTTGTTATCTTTATCAAATTTCAAATTTCCTTAAAATTAATATAAGATATCTGAGCATAAGTGTGTTAATATACTTTCGTATACGCTAATATAATTTCGTACACTCATTTTGGATAGATCATTAGAATTTATAAAACATTTAAATTTTTCAACATTTTTTTAATTCTAACGAGCTAATTAAAATGCGTATAAGAAAGTTCAGTGACAGACACGTCAGCTTTTTAATATTGTAACGCGGCAGTTCTGTATAATTTGTGTGTTTGCTAGTGTACTTACGTGAATATTAAGTTGGTTGCCTAACGATAAAATCTAAACGCGCGAGATTTGAATGTATGTAAAATGAGTGTTTGGCCTGGGTGTGATCGTCTGTTATTCCCCTACGTTGTGTTTGGTAGTAATACAATTCGGATCTGAAATCGTCACAGATTGGAAAGGTAAAGGTCACATTTGAAATAAAAGAGTGCATATCACAACAGATAGTTTTATTGTCAACATCACGCAAAGAATATTCTATATTACAACAGTTTTTAGTTATGTTTTCATGGGCTCGAATGCAAAAGGTCGGGCTCGTCAGTTAGACATCTGAGTCTCGCTCCCCCAGCACATGGCTACTGATTCAATGAAATATATGCGTTTGCAAGGTATCATCAAATGCAAGCGATATCACATTTATTCGACGAGTCGCTGAATGATGCTACCGATGCTATACACGGTAATTGTTGACGTACGTCTCCGTTCTCTGCCTTCTTGGGCTTGTGAGAATCGTTACTACAGGCCTAACACGACGATAAAATAGATATGTGTGGCGTGATTGGGGCTATAGCATTTTGGCATCAGTGAACTTGGTCGTTGGGTAGCTAGACATCGGTCAACGATTGGTGATAGTTATTTAATAAGAATAATCAGTAGGAATGTACGTTGACCTCGAGAAACGTATGCAAACATAACGTCTTTATTAAAATCAAGAAATCATAAAGAGATTGTCATTTCTGTACTGAATAACGTTTAACAAATAATAATAATAATCGGGGTAGCATTGGATATTACTCTACGTTACGGGCGGGCTATAGTTACTCAAAATTGTGTATGTGACGCTTGACAAATATATGCGGGCCGTACGACGTATGTTACCGGGCATCAGCTAGGCGGGTGTCTCGGGACTCGTGCGTTCGTTCGCCGGGCAGCAGGCTGTCGGTTGCGGGGTCGACGGGCTAATCTCGGGCTCGGTACTTGGTGCGTTCGTTCAGCGGACAGAGAACGGTCGGTTGCCGGGTTGGGCTCGGTGACTGGTTCTGGCGGGCGGACTGGTCTCGGCTCTGGCTGGTGGCGGATCGGCTAGGCTTGGCTGGTTCTGGTCTGGGCTTCTCCGACTGCTCTCTGGACTCACATCAGTATCGACTCATTATCCTTTTTGATGACGGTTGCCGGGGTTTTTATGCCTTCTTCATTGTATCCCTCCTTAGGATCCAACACGGTGGTGGGATGAAGCTAGCTAGTGAACATACACAAGAAAGACAAAAACGAAAGATTATTGTTAGGGCTGTTTTCTCCCGGTGGCCAATGCGAAGACGAACTGGTATGACCACGAGGTCTCGCCACGGTGGTAGAGTGGTATCGTCCTAACGAATCGGCGGAGGTTAAGTCATCCCACTCCGAAGTCGTGTGAAATATCTATCTCCCAGATATTTCTTCTCTAAACAAACGGTGACCTCGGCCGACTGTGAGCCGCGGCGCGTGTCTTTGGATTTTATAGCGTCTGGCCTAACTAACACTTGAGGGTGTGAAATAATAACAGAACAAAAACGTAAACTTATACTCAGCGAGTATGATATTCTTTTACTAGGATTTTAAATATTTAAATATAATAATTATATTGTAATGCAGTACCAATTGTTATTAGACGGGAAAAAATTAAAAATTCAAATTTTAGCGAGGCGTTACAATATGTAGCTATATATATTTTAACGTATCAATATTTTTACCTTCATTCTAACCATGGATACAATGGAAAATATATTATACAAAGAAAAACAATAAATCGAAACATGCATCTTAATACTAAGACGGGAAAATGCGACAATGCAATGTATATGCAATTAAAATATCTGCAGTGTCATGCACCGAACTTTCTTATCCGCATATGGGTTAAACCATATCGTAGTTACATTATTTTTCTAATTTATAATATTTGTTCTAACCTTTAGATCGCTTTTACACTAAATATGTTTCTTAGAATAAATATTAAATGTCAAATTTCAAATTATTTAAGTCTATTTTGTTAAACAATTGACAGGCGCAGATGATACGATTTATGTAACAATATATATAATAAGCAGAAATTTATTTTGAAACCAGTACTTTTTTTGGAAAAAAGTTTCAAACAAAAGTTGTGCTAAATATAAATATCATTAATTTTTGTTCACAAAAATTTTCTGTAAGTGTAACCACTTTTGAGTAATTGCAGAAACTGCAAAAAATGACTAGTGTAAACATGCACTTCCGGTCGGAATATGGTTTTCAAAAATAGGAGGTTTTCGTGCCAGGAACATATTAATCTTAAGTTTAAAATTTCATAATTTTACCTTTAGCCGTTTGGGCTGTAGAGCGCTCACACACACACACACACACAGACACACACACACACACACCCACACACACACACACACACACACACACACACACAGACGGACGTCATTCCAAAAATAGTCGGAATCGATTCAGGGAAGGTCAAAACATATATTTCCGTTAAAATCTCGAGTTCGAAATTTTTCATGATTACAATACTTACTTATACTGCGTATAAGAAAGTAAAAATATATAAAAAAAGATAATAAACGTTTATTTATATATGTAGTAGATATTTATAAAAATATATTACAATTTACAATATTTAATGTATTATAAATATTATAAAGCGAAAGTGCTATAATTCAAATTTAATGAAAAATTTTGGAGTATTTGTCAACAATTCTCGTTTTCAAATTTGACTTGCTTTTACGTGTATTGTTGTCCGGCAAGAACCACGAAGAGGTGGAAGCTGATTTGTTTTATAATAAAAAAATCTTTCAACTCAACTAAATTTGAAACATGTTTTTAAATAAAATATTTAACTCTTACCGGGATGGGAAAGGCAACATTGGATACTTTTGGATAAAGGTATCATAGAGGTATAGTCGGAAAATTTAAGCTACCTAACTATTACCAAAATAATAACATAAAATATAATTATATATTGTTGTGCCCCTGTAATAGGTTGCCTGATGGTTTCGTTTCAGGAACGGTGGTGAAACATAAACACTTTAATTGCTGAAATTAAGTTGGTTATTTATTAAATGAAAATGTTCGTTATTGCTACAACGTTTTGATAGAGACTAACTTAAAATTAAATCTTATCTAGAAGAAAGACAGCGAAATCTTGTGTGATACAGGATGTTAGATGGTTCCCGTTGACACAGCGGTGTCAAATAAAGAATTATGTTACCTTTTGGGAACAAAAGTAGACACGTGTAACAATATATTAATTAAAAATAAGGGATGACACCTCTTCTTAATTAATTCGGGTGTCAGCGTTTATAGGTAGCTGACGGGTGCTCAAATTTGAGGTTGATGCTATTATTAAATCAATTTCTAATTTATTAAGATTTGAGAGTTCGGTATCCTTATGAATGTTATTATTAGTATTAGTATTAGTACGTTTTCCTTTATTTAAGGGGGTACATATGTGTATTTTGCCCCAAACTTTGACGATGGTTTAAAGAAAAAGTACTCATGCGATTGAAACGTTTTTTTTTCAAAAGATTTATTTTTTGAGAATATAATATAACTGCCGCGGTCATCGCGGTCATCTTGAAAGGGGTCATTTTCAGAAGTCCATATGCATCCCGATGCCCACTGCTGCAATCAGATGGGTGGTGTAAACAAAAATTCAGTAAAACAGGGTTAATTGTAAATATATTTAGCAACTTGTGACGTTCCAACATTTTGTTTATAATATATAGAAATAATATAGCGGCAATCTGAAAAAAAATTCGATTTTTACCCGTGTTTTTCAAAGTTTACCCTTGAATTAAATCATGAAGGGGTACTTTTTTTTAAAATGTTAGATTGTCACAAGTTGCGTAATATTGTTAAGAATATGTGTACAAAATTCCATATAAATCGGTTGAAAATTGAGCGAGTTCTGATGGGCACGGGCTTTGAAAATGTAGTTTCGAGAAAAACGCGTTTAAAGTTTTAACACTGCGTTTTTTGAATAACAAACGTTCTATCAGTTTTCGCTGTATCTCACAAATGAACTGAGATATCACTTTGACAATTTACTATAATATTCTACAGATAATAAAGAATTAATTTAGTGAAAAAAAATGATTTTGATTTTTTGACATTTTTACACATATGTACCCCCTTAAAAATGAAGATATTTTTCTAACAAACAGATACAGAATAGTACACAATATAACAGTTACAATGATATAAATAATTATAGAATTGGAGTTTACATTTTCATGATTTTCAAATTGTTTCTTAAGGCGCGATACTTGCAATCCCTGGGTATCTTTTTCTAAATTTCAATAATGTCATTGAAAAGAGCTTGCTCATTTTTATACGAATTTCTTATAGTATTATTAAAAGAAGTTAAAGATGATTTAATTATCTTTGTTTGTTGATTAGCTAGAGAGAGAAGATGGTTTTATAATTTGAAAGAACTGTTCACATTGGTTATGCGTTTCATTTGGATATATTACTGCACAGGCTTCAACGACATGATCGTACAGTTTATAAACTAAATTTAATCTATAATAGAAATTATCAAGATCGACGTATGTAATTAAATTCCAAAATTTTGAATAAACTCTAACCTCTCCGCATGACTCAAAATATATTCCAGGAGCATTGTCAAACTTTGTATCCAAAAATTGGTCAGCACAAATGACCAATATGGGTATTCTGTAATGAGTGAAATTATGTCAGGCAATTATCGTTAAATATTCGATATTGATTTTTATGGATTTTGTAAGGTTTATTATTTCGTTGGATCACGAAATTTTCCAAATAATTTAATACTTCGATTACATGGAAGGGACCTAACCATTGACTTTCTAATTTATTTTTACTTAGCTGATTTTTTATAAGAACTTTATCCATAACGTGTAATTTCTGTGAATGAATTTCTGTCAAATAATGTTTTAGATTTCTCTTTACTTTTGATAAGATTTTCTCTGGATGTTTGATTTACTACTTTCGAATTTTCTCGCAATTGACTGCAATAATCTTGATAATTATAGTTCGGTTCTACTACCGAATGCTTGTACGGTAAACTCGCCTCACGACCAACGACTAGTTAAAATGGGGTGAAATTCGTACTTGCATGAGACGATGTGTTGTATGTAAACATAGCGAAAGGGATTAATTTATCCCAATTTTCTTGGTCTTTATCAACATAGTTTCGCAAGTATTCTACTAGAGTACGATGACTTCTTTCAAGCGCACCGTTACTCTCTGGATGATACGGGGTGGTTCTGAGTTTCTTTATTTTAAAAATTTTACAAGTTTCTTGGAATAGTCTACTCAGGAAATTTGTTCCTTGGTCCGTTAATGTTGAATCGGGGGTACCGAATTGACAGACCATATGGTTTACAAAATTTTTCGCCACGGTTTCTGCCGTTTGATTTGGAATAGGAGTTGGTAAAGAATATTTGGTCAGATCGTCCTGCATGGTTAAAATGTATAGGTTCTGGCTTGAGGATATAGGGAGGTCCTCTCCTTATATGTCCAGAAATAATTTTTGAATTGGCTGATTGGAGGTGGTTGTGATAATCATAGGGTTTATGATGCTTCTGTTTCGCGTCTTATTTTTTTTGACAGGTCTCGCAATTTTTTACGTACTCTGCTATATCAGTTTTTAAATTAGACCAGTTAAAGTTCTGTTTTAATCGTTTATACATTCTCTTTGAGCCGCAATGGCCTCCTACACCAGAGTTATGATATTCTTTGAATAATTCTAATTTTTCTTCGTCTGGAATTTTATTATATTCATGAAAAATGATATTTTCATTGGTTTTACTTCACGCCATTTTAGATTCCCTAATTCGTGCCTGATCTTAGGAAAATGTAATTCATTAATATCTTGTAATTCGCAAAATTGCTTTAACGTTTTTAAACAGGAAATAACAGATTCGATTTTTGGTAGTTCATACGATGTATTATGTGTCACCAAGATTATAAAATTAATATCATTCTTCTTTATTCTAACTAGTTCATAATTAGGATTGTTTTTTAGTATTTTTAAAATTTCTTGTTTTATATTGGGATATTTCCGTACCGTGTCTAGCGCTAAACCTGCACATATATTAACATCGCGTGATATACATTGAATAATGGTTGAGCCCGCTGGACTATCAAATATGTTAGTATCCTTTGATTCTGTATGTACTTTGAAAATTCGACTAAGAGCATCGCGTTTACATTTGATTTGCCCGCTTGATGCACTACTGTATAGTTATACTCTTCGAGTTTAATACGCCATCTCATTAAACGGGATCCGGGGTCTTTTAAATTAAAAATCCATGTGAGCGGTTTGTGATCGGTTACAATCACAAATTGACGACCGTATAGATAGGGGTGGAAATGTTTAACTGCCCACACGATTGCTAGGAGTTCTTTTTCTGTCGTTGAGTAATTTAATTCCGCGTTATTAATAGTGCAACTAGCATAGGAGATAGGAGGATCTGCACTTATTTTTTCCTGCGATAGAATAGCTCCAATAGCTTTGTTTGACGCATCAGTTGTTAGTATGAAATCTTTAGTGAAGTCTGGATAGATTAACAGTGGGGCGGTTGTGAGTTTCTCTTTAAGAGTATCGAAAGATTTTTGGTGTTATATATTCCATTCACTCCAATTATTCTTTTTTGACAGATCAGTCAATGGCTTACTGATTTTACTAAAATTTTGTATAAATTTTCGGTAATATCTGCAAAGACCAAGGAACGATTTTATTTCCTTTGGATTATTTGGGGTGCTAAAATCAAAAACAGATTGTTTGTTAGAGGGGTCAGGTTTCACACCTTCCTCCGTTATCACGTGACCTAGGTAATTGACCTCCTTGCCCAGAAACACACGTTTATCGAACTGAAGCTTACGGTTGTGTTTCCGTAGGCACTGAAATACGTCTTTCAATTTTTCGTTATGTTTTTTTAACGTAGCACCGTAAACTACAATGTCGTCTAGATAGACGAAACATTTTGAACCCTGCAACCCGGTTAACACAGTGTTCATTAGGCGCTGAAATATGCTAGGCGCGCCTTTTAACCCGAAAGGCATCCGAACGAATTCATAATGGCCTGTGGATGTTGAGAAAGCTGTTTTCTGAGAATCCGCTGATCTAATTTTTACTTGGTGGTATCCCGCTGCAAGATCTAGCGTACTGAAGTATTTTGAGTTACCCAGCTGATCAAGGATTTCCGTTATGTTGGGAATTGGGAAGACAGTACCGGTTGTAACTTCGTTTAATCGGCGGAAATCTACAACTACTCTAAATTTTCGTTGATCCGATGCATCTAATTTTTTCGGGACTACTAACAGTGGGGCATTATAAGGGGATTGACTCTTGTCCCATTTTATTAACATGATTTTGGATTTCTTGTTTTTGCGATTCCGGGAGGCGATAAGGACGAATATTAATAGGTGGTGAGTTTTCGGTGATTTTGATTTCATGTTCTACTAAATTAGTGCAAGTTAATGATTCACCCGGATAATGAAATGGCTCAGAATATTCTTTGCAAAGTGTTAAAAGGGATTCAAGTTCTTCATTATTTAGATGATTAGTTCGTATAGTACGAGTATTATTAATAAAAGTCACGCGATCCGTTTGGAATTGATTTATAAGATAGGAATGGTTACCTTTTATTTCACTACTTGGTTGAGTTTCGTTGTTATAGTCAGATACGAATAATTCGTAATCGATAGTTTTAAGATCATCTTTGCTTAGAATGATTGGATCCTCAGTAGGATTTAGAATGGGAAATTTAATTTCACAATTTTGAGATTGCGTTAGGGAATTACTAATAATTGATTTCTTAATAATTTGTTGGTTAGTTAAATGATAACAATTTGATTTCTCTACGTTTAGAGATACGATCGTTTCAGCACGAGGTTCCAAGACTACAGGGTCGGATTCAGGATCGGACATAGTGTTTATTTTGCAAGATTGATTTATTATTTGATTGGGTGATTTTCTTCAAGAATATCTTCGGCTACATTTATGATCGCTTTCTTGCCATTGAGATAGGGTTTACCTCTGATACCATCTTTTGGTATTGGAAAGTATGCGGGAACTAGTTCAAATTCAACTGATTCATGATCAGATTCGAGATACAGTTACCGAGAGTTGATATTGGTTCGGGGTTTATCCCGAACAATTTCATTATTTTCGCGTTAAACATTAAATCATCATTAATATTTGTTACTTTTATGATATTGACATCTGACCCGGTATCAACCAAAATATTAAAATATTTAACAGTAGAGTTTTGACTGGCAATTGTCACATGGTTATCGGTTATAATGCGTAACTTATGAGAATTCTCGTTTATAATTTTTACATTTCTGATTGGCGTATTACCATTAGAAGAGTTTCCTGTGTTATTATAATTAGGATGAGGCTCGTTTTTATTAAACTGCGGATCTCTTTCATTTACTCTTTTGCGTTTATAGCATTGCTCAATAGAATGTCCCGGTATTTAACAATATCTACACAGTAAGGCTCTCTTTTTATTTGGTTATAGGAATAATTGTTTTGGGGTAGTGGAAACCCATATTTACTAGTATTGGGTTGTGGACGATAATTTTGATTTTGCCTTTTATACGTAAAATTACATTAAAATTAAAATTGTTTTGTGGTTTGGAATTCGGAAATTGCGAGTATGATCTATCGGACTGTAAAATGCGTTCTTCTTCTAAAGCTCTAGATGAACATTCTTCGAAACTAGTATAATTCCGAGATTTTATGTAAATTTTTAAAGGGTATGTGAAACCTTCTACATATTGTGTTAATGTTTGTTCTTTAAGATTTTCCATTATAGTTTGACATTGCACTGGAGTTTTATTTTTGCATAATAAATCTAACATTAAATGATGTAAATTATCCATTCGTGAAGTTTAATTTGCTGCTTATTCGGTTGGGCCTTGGATGAATTTATCAAATTCCACTTGAATATCTGTGAGAGTTCTTTGCATTTTAATACCATCTTTTAAAATAGATTTTAATTCGTTCCAAGAATTGATTGTATGAAATTTTATAAGATTAAAAGCTTTGCCTTTTATCTTGTTTAGGATCCCAGTTGTGACAATGGGAATCAATTCCACAAAAAAATATGTTCAAGCACAAAATTACACGCTTGTTCAAACATAGTTAAATCATCATTACTATTACCATCAAATGTGGGAATTAATTTGAGAGCAGTTTCTTAACTAATTTCTTGATTTGCCATTCTTTCGATTGAATTTCGAGGTGGATAATAATTAAATGAAATATGTGAGTCTATATCAGTCCCGTGGTCACTTTCGTAGGAAATAAATATTTGATTAATATCGTTCAATGATCTAGTGAAACGAGCATGCATCGGATATTATAGATTTTAATTAAGATTGATTATTGAGATTCTTACTTACTAAGAATTTGATTATTTGACGTTAAACAATAAAATAATTTTACTTACAACACTGCACAAATCACTCGCATGTTTCACTTTCACAACGTTGATCGGCTAGTCCGGCTCTGCACGGCTGGTTTGAATCTTCGTAGACGATGCCTGGGGTCTGACTCTGGACCGTGGATATGTAGACAGGAACTTACAGGATCTTGTCCTTTGCACTGCTATCTTCCTTCTTTTCAGAGTGGATCAGGACTCGCAGGTCGACGCATTTGAAAAACTATATCGTTTTCACGTTATTGCACCGTGTGCACAACAAAAGTTCGTTTTATTTCGATAGTCTTAGAAGACACCGATCGTAAATTAACACGAATCGTTTGAAAAATCCCAAGCGCTGCCACCAATTTCATGTTGTGCTTCTGTAATAGGCTGCCTGATGGTTTCGTTTCAGGAACGATGGTGAAAAGTGAACACTTTATTTGGTGAAATTAAGTTGGTTGTTCATTAAATGAAAATGTACCTTATTGCTACAACGTTTGATATAGACCAACTAAAAATTTAATCTTAGTTAGAAGAAATACAACGAACTCTTGTGTGATACAGCGGTGTCAAATAAAGAATTATGTTACCTTATGTGAACAAAAGTAGACACGTGTAACACTGCCTAACTATTACCAAAATAATAACATAAAATATAATTATATATATTAATTAAAAAAATATAATTCAATGAGAGTTTAAAGATATTTAAAAAATAAAATGTGTTCAACCGCAATTTTTAAATAAATAATGATTTTGATTTTGCGGTACTTTTATTATTTCTTGCTTCTTCTGAAATCTATTTACATTCATTATAAATGTTGGTGTTAACTAATAAATTAATAAGATATAATATGTGGTCATATCATATATCGGCTTCGTCAAGCCAGTCGCGATACATTTTGTTTATATTTAAAATAATTTTGTTTATTAACCTTCGTTTAAGAAAATTCAAATTTTTAATATTTTAATAATCCTCAGAGAAAATTTGTAAACTTAAAAATGCTGCCCTTATTAATGATTTTGAATGTTTTTGAAAACTGCCTAAACGTTTTTTCAATTATTATTAATTCATTTTTGTCTGTAATACTTTCATTTTCACGAATTAATTGTGCTTTACATTCAATACATTTAAATTTACCAATGCATTTAAAATAACCAGCAAAATATAACACGGAACATGATTCTAAATTATGTTTTTCTACTTGATGAGCAGGAAGACTTAATGAGTGCTTGGGGCTATCTGGAACTACTATTTACTATAATTTCATTATTATTTTAGCATAATTCTTTATTTAATTGTTCATTAGAAGCAATCAATTCTAAGTTTTCGTTTACATCATTTATACTATTTGAAGATTCTGGGGGTTTCATCAAATTAGTTATTGCAATAACACGTAGACTTGATCTAAAAGTTTTAACGGTTGGATTAAAATAAAAGCCGCCTCGTTGGCGGATCATTACAAATGCATTTTCAAGAAAGTTCTGATTCGATTTTGCTGTTGTTATCAACTGTTAGTTATTTAGATTCAGTTTTGAATTCGATAACATTATAATTGAATTTATAGTTAATTTTAGTAAATTTTAATCAGGTTGGCGTGAACAAAGTGGATTTAATTTTTGAATATTATTCACCATATCTTATACACATTACAATTAATTTTGTTAATTCAGTATTCTTAATACTGCTAGCAGATATGAAATATGCAATTGGAAGTTTCCACTTGGAATACAAACCACGAACCATAAATAATAAGTGTTTCCGTCATATTTAAAATTTCGATCAAGTGGCCCTAAGTCTTCAAAACCTTCAATCATATCAAATTATTTATTATACTCCAAAAAAAATTTTTAATGCCATTTCATCAAAGGCAACAACGCAACATTTTTCCGTGTCAGACACTGATGATACCATAAGTCTTATTTGTTGAAAAAGGGCTGGACTAAAACCAGTTTTAAATTTTGACTTTGTTATCCATGACTTTATTATTGAAATTGCCGGAAGTATTATACCAACACTTATAAAAAATGTTTAGGCTGAAGGTGATTTGAAATAAAAACATTACAACAAATTCTTTTTCCGTTTTGGACGACTGTTATTTAGCGTGATGACATATTTGCATTTGTACCAATACCCTAGAATATTCTGATATAAAATTAAAGATATTGATATCGGAAAGAATATCAAATTAATTGATTTTTTTCCCTACATTTTTTTAGCTCTACATAGCAATGATCGCTTATTTTTATTTAAAAGTTGAATACATTTTAATTTTTACTTTCTTATACGCAGTATAAGTAAGTATTGTAATCATGAAAAATTTCGAGCTCGAGATTTTAACGGAAATATACATTTTGACCTTCCCTGAATCGATTCCGATCATTTTTGGAATGGCGTCTCTGTGTGTGAGTGTGTGTATGTCTCTGTGTGTGTGGATGTATGTTCACTACAGCCTAAATGGTCGAAGCTATAATTATGAAACTTTAAACTTAAGATTTGCATATGCCTGGGGTGTGCACCTCTTAATTTTGAAAACAATAATCCACCCGGAAGTGCATGTTTACGCTAGTCATTTTTTGCTGTTTCTGCAATTACTCAAAAATAGTTAAAGTTACAGAAAAATTGTTTAAGTAAAAATTATAGAAACCAGCATTTTGTACAAGTTCTATTTAAAACTTTTTTTCCCAAACGATACCGGAAACAAGAAAATGGCTCTTGAAATTTCTTCTTATTATATTTATTTTTACATAAATCGTATCATCTGCGACCGTCAATTGTTTATCAAAAAAAACAAAATTGACTTAAATAATTTGAAGTTTGACATTTTATATTTATTCTAAGATATATATATATATATATATATATATATATATATATATATATATATATATATATATATATATATATATAAATATTATAAATTAGAAAAATTATGAAAATAGGATGTGATTTAACTCAAAAGCGTATAAGAAAGTTCGGTGCATGACACTGCAGATGTTTTACGAAGTGATCTCTCTTGCGGAATTTCAGCATCAGAAAAAATTTTTTTTGGCAAGCTAAATCTGGGGAGCACACAGGAATAGATGACCATTGTTGTGCAGCTTCACTGATTGTTGGCTGACTTTCCGGTGTTGAATGCAAATTAGTTTTATCTGAATACGAATTACTCTATACTAGTTTAGACGACTACTGTAAATTTTGATGGTGATAATAGGATTAAATTAGAATTACTCTCTAATAATTGTATCGGTAAAGCATTGACAAACAATTTATTTCGCAAAGAATTAACAAATGAATCAGAATTGAAATGATCCGCACAAATCAGTTTACCTTGTAGCTTAGCAAAAGATAATTAATGAATTTCCTGAAAAAAAATAATTGTCTACTTAAATTATTATGTGTGTGTGTGTGTGTGTTTGTGTGTGTGTATGTGTGTGTGTGTGTGTTCTCTACAGCCTAAACGGTTAAAGCTAAAATTATGAAACTTTAAACTTAAGATTTGCATATGCCTGGGGTGTGCACCTCCTATTTTTGAAAAAAATATTCAAAGCGGAAGTGCTTGTTTACTCTAGTCATTTTTTTCAGTTTCTGCAATTACTCAAAAATAGTTACAGTTACAGAAAAATTGCATGAACAAGAATTAAAGGTATTTATATTTAGCACAACTTTTGTTTTAATTTTTCTTCCAAAAGGGGTACTGGTTTCAAAATAAATTTCTGCTTATATATATTTTACATAAATCGAATCAACTGCGCCTGTCAATTGTTTAACAAAATAGACTTAAATAATTTGAAATTTGACATTTAATATTTATTCAAAGAAATATATTTAGTGTAAAAGCAATCTAAAGGTAAGAACAAATATCATAAATCAGATAAATAATGAATCTACGATATGGTTTAACCCATATGCGTATAAGAAAGTTCGGTGCATGACACTGCAGATATTTTAAATTAAGATGGTTTTTATTATATTTGCAGAAAGAACAAGACCAATATTTTGGAAGAAACTGATAAAATTATTTAAAAAATCTGACAATTTAAAAAAACTGAAAAGTTTCGAATATTTCAAATCATACAAAAGTAAAGTGGTAGACTCAAGTGAAGTTTTAGTGAATTTCGGACAGGAGTGGCTGCGAATCTATTATACTAGCGAGTGGAGTGGAATTTAATTCACGTGACTATTTAAACTTCTTTTGCCACGCAACCAAATTATAAACTTTTTTTTTTATTTTTCGATATGTGGATCTCCAAATTTGATATATTACATGAAAACAAACTTAACGAATGGTCGAATGCCAGAATGTTCATTAGAAGCCCACTGCAAGAACTCAGCTAATGCAGGAATGCCAGAGTGTTCAAACGAAACTGACTGCAAAGACCTAGCTAATGCAGGAAATCCATATAGCTCAATAGAAGCCCACTGTGAGGACCCAGCTAATACAAGCAAGCCAGAATATTCCATAGAAACCCACTGCGAGGATTCTGCTAATGTAGGAATGCAAGAATGTTCTTTAGAGGCCCACTGAAAAGACTCAACTAATGCAGGAAAGCCAGAATGTTTAATAGAAGCCCACTTTGAAGACCCAGCTAATACAAGCAAGCCAAAATGTTCAATCGAAGCCCACTGCGAAGACCCAGTTTATGCAGGCAAGCCAGAATGTTCAAAAGAAACTGACTGCGAAAACCCAGCAAATGCAAGAATGCCATAATTTTCAATAAAAGCTCACTGAAAGGACTTAGCAAATGAAGGAAAATCAGAATGTACAATAGAAGCTCACTGCAAGGACCCAGCTAATGCAAGCAATCCGGAATGTACTTAAGAAGCTGACTGCGAAGACTCAGCTAATGTACGAATGCCAGAATGTTCATTTGAAGCTCACTGCAAAGACCCAGGTAATGCAGGAAAGACAGATTGTTCAATAGAAGCCCACTGTGAAGACCCAGCTAATGCATGAATGACAGAATGCTCAATAGAAGCCCACTGCAAAGACCCAGCTAATACAGAAAAGCCTAAATGTTCAAAAGAAGCCCACTGCGAAGACCCAGCTAATACAGGCAAGCCAGAATGTTCAATAGAAGCCCACTGCGAAGACCCAGTTAATACAGGCAAGCCAGAATGTTCAATAGAAACTTACCGAGAAGATCCAGTAAATATTTCTCTCGCCCCAACTGCATTAAAAAACGAGCCCGCTTGTAGTGCCAGTGACGCTTCATCGTCAATCTGGCGATTTGTTTTTGTTGACATGTTCTTAGATAGGTTTATTACTTTTAGACAAAATGTAAATAATATCTCATATTTAGTTAATTTCATAATTTATTTCAAGAATATACATATAAATTAAATACTCAATGTTTAATTTAAATAAAAAAATCTTTTTTTTTAAATTAAATACAACAGTATTCGTTTTAAAGGCTTACAACGAACGAACTGAGAACAACCAACTCATCTTTCTAATGTTACGTGCTATTTATGCTGTTTCTAGTTTTATGGAAATAATCTAAGATTTAGCTGACGCTGCAGGTTGCAGTTACAGTTACAATATATGTAAAATAACTTCAATGCCTTATATAATTCCTTCCTTCTAAAGTTTTACAATAATTGTAAGATTATCATTAGAAATATGAGTTGGTTGCTCTCAGTTCGTTCGTTGTAAGACTTTAAAACGAATACTGTTGCGTAGTCGGCGGGATAGCATCGAAACACAAAATGTTATTGTGTTTTGAATATAATTCTTCGCTTAGCTATTCTGCAAACCTACGTAAAAGGCTAAACAAAGCCCATCAGGGTCTACTCACGACCCATCTTTAAAAGAAGACAACATTAGATTAGCAACTTGCTGTTCCACAACCGGTTCACGTCGCCTGAAAGATATCTGCGCTCCTCCTGAAGAATCAAAAGAATAGAAGAACAGAAAAACCCGGTGATGCCCGTAAAACATCCATCCACAATTATTGTTGGAGATTAATTCCATTCTCTTCACAACGAGACGTAACCATAGTAACGAAACAACTGATATATAATATAATATCTATTTTTTCAACTCAATAAAGATATTGTTAAACGTGTCATTCTTTTTCCTTTTATTTGTACCACGCTATCATAATAACAATTATATTATTACTACCATTATAAGTTAATCATAATTTACATAAAATATTATTACACAAAGGGATACTTCTAGCAAAGACTAGTATAAAAGTATCAAGAGACCGACACAGTCTTAACACAAATATTTATAAACAATAGTAGTACATCGGAATCGGAACAACTTCAAATTCCGAAGTCGAAAATACTCAATCTAATAAAATATCGTTAAAGAGAATTTCTTTGAGAACAAGCCGACTAAATAATTTAAATTTAACAATGTCTACTACAATATTTGCAGAACTCAAAAATTATTACTTCATATGACGGAAATATTAAAATTCTTAACAACTTCATATCCGCTGTAGATGAAGTACATTCCGCATTAACTAACATACAAATTAATGATATTCATACTTGCTTGGATTAATAAAAAATAAACTTACTCACAAAGCCGCTGAATTATTATCAGAAAAGAATTCTCAACCTGGGACGAATTGAAAACGTATTTAACTACTAATAGCTTTTGCGACAAAAGCATGGCAGAGACTATCTTACTAGAAATATTACAAATTAGAAATAAAATCATTTCCGATAAGACTTTAGAGTCCATTCCACAAAGGTTTTTGAAATATAAATCAAAAATACTCCTAACAGAATATAATCAACTTCAAAAAAATGCAATAGTTAGAGAAAATCAAAAGTTAGTTGTTTCACATTTTATTTCACTACTAACAATTTCTATACGGGGTTCTTTTATTGTAAAAGAACCACAATCCCTAGAACAATGCGAAATTCTCTTGCGAAATGAATTCAACTAAGAACAATAATAAAAATATCGAGAAAAATGCACGTAAGAGATGCGTGTGCAACTCTAACACCGGAAGAAATTAATAATGCTACTTCTGAATCAGTTTTGAAAAGATATGAATTATGTTTAGAAACAGATGGAAATCATATAGAACACTATTTATAAAGTTAATAACAAATAATTTCATGTATTTAATTTATGTTTCGTTGTATTTAAGCTGAATTGTTTTTCATAGCCTACTGAAAAATAACTATAAAAATAAAATTTATTCAATTTTCAATCGCATTTTTCTCAATATTTTTATTATGTAAGGGTATAAAATGAATACATGATGGAATTTAAAAAAAAACTCTATCGAATGGGCCTAAAAAATATATAGCATCTCATTTGAAAAACATAACTTTGTGTTGTTGCTTGGGAACCACTGGTTTAAAAAAATATTTTCTTTTATAGTTGGATGTCCCCTTTGGTCCTGCTTAAGATATACTATATATCTTATACTATTGTATCTTTAATAACATATAAGTTATTGGATGTAGCTCGTTTCGCTGTTACACCCTGTATTATTCTCTTTGATACAGGCTCTAGTATAAATTTAATAACTCCAAAAATAGTAAAAACAAAAACAAAATGAAAAATTATATGAAAAATGCAATTTTAAAACTGTAAACGGAAAAACCACAACAAACGAATATGTCATATTAAATCTAAACAAAATTCCAATAAAATATTACATCCATAATTTTCCCAAGGAATACAACCTACTTCTAGGTATAGAAGCATTTAAAGATTTAAACATACAAATTGACTTCTTAAAATACATTATTAAAATACAAGGAAAAGAAAGAAAATTATATAATTATTCAGAAACATCAAAACAAAACAATAATATCCAAATTCGAAACAAACATTTAAACAATTTAGAAAAACAAAAATTAGACATAGTCACTAGAGAATATAATGACCTATTCCCAAAAAAAGACGAAAAATTATGCAACACTAATATTTGTACACATAAAATTATAGTTAGTGAAAAAACTCCCATACACACAAAAAATTATAGACTTCCACAAATTTATGAAAAAGACATCGAGGAACACATTCAAATTGTACTAAAAAAAATTTGTTCTGACCTTTGGAACACTTTTACGCTAAATATATTTCTTTGAATAAATATAAAATGTCAAACTTCAAATTATTTAAGTCTGTTTTCTTTTTTTTGATAAACAATGGACAGGTGCAGATGATACGTTTTATGTAAAATTAAATATAATTTGAAGAAATTTCAAAAGCCATTTAATTGTTTCCGGAACCGTTTGTGAAAAAATATTTCAAATAAAAGTTGTACAAAATGCCGATATCTATAATTTTTACTGTAACAATTTTTCTGTAACTGCAACCGTTTTTGAGTAATTACAGAAACTGCAAAAAATGACTAGAGTAAACATGCACTTCCGGTCGGAATATTGTTTTCAAAAGTAAGAGGTTTTCTTGCCAGGCATATACAAATCTTAAGTTTAAAATTTTATAATTTTCCCAGTGGCCGTTTGTGCTGTAGAGCGCTCATACACACACACATACACACACACACACACACACACACACACAGACGGACGTCATTCCAAAAATAGTTGGAATCGATTCAGGGAAGGTCAAAACGTCTATTTCCGTTAAAATCTCGAGATCGAAATTTTTCATGATTACTTATACTGCGTATAAGAAAGTAACAAAGGCCGTTCGTTTCTCAATCCCGAACATAGACACCCTATTAGATCATATAGGATGTTCAGAATATTTCACTACCCTCGATCTGCATTCTTGCTTCCATCAAATCCTAATGAATAAAGATGATATCGAAAAAAGTGCATTCTACACAACGTCCGGACATTACGAATTCGTTCGAATGCAATTCGGCTTAAAAAATGCCTCGGCAACATTTCAGAGAATGATGAATATCGCATTAGGAGACTAAGTTAATAAAGTATGCCTAGTCTACAAAACATAAAATTAGTATTCGAAAAACTCAGAACGCCAAACCTTAAAATACAAATCGATAAATACAAATTTTTACAAAATCAAACTAAATACCTCGGTTATATCATTTCGCAAGACAACATTAAAACCGACCCATCAAGCGTTGAAAAATGTAAGAAATTGAACATCCCTAAAACGAAAAAAGAAATAAAACAATTCCTTAGTACTATCGGCTGGTATCAAAAATTTATTCCCGACTTCGCAAAATTAACGAAACCTTCCACTCGTTGTTTACTATGACCATTTCGTAAACAACAACAATCATTGATATGTTTAATGAACAATATAGTTTTAATAAATGTAAGGAAATTTTAACTACGTCACCAATATTACAATTCCCCAATTTTAATAAAGAATTTGTCGTCACAACCGACTTTGCAATAGGTTCCGTATTACTTCAAAAGAATGAAAATAACAAAGAGATGCCAGTAGCATATTTCTCTAAAACGCTAAATAATGCTGAACAAAACTACAGTACAATAGAAAAAAAAAACTACTTGCAATAATCCAATCTATACAAAATTTCCGACCTTATTTATACGGGAGAAAATTTCTCATTAAAACCGATCACCGAGCACTTGTATGGGTATTGAATATGAAGAACCCGAATCAGAAATTGATGCGATGGAAAATAGAACTAAACGAATATAATTTTGAAATAGAATATTTACGAGGTAAAATGAACTTTATTGCTGACAATTTATCACGACAAAGAAATGATACGCAAATTATTAAACACATTGGAGACATGACAAATACAAAAATATTCGCATACTGCATATCAAAAGATTTCGAAATGTCACAAGGACTAGCCAAAGACATAAGTGACCAACTTCAGAGCAAAGAATATTGTAACAATCAAAACGGCCAAAATAAAAATCTAATCATACAACACACTAATAATAAAACAATATTTCATCTAATTACAAAAGAAAATTTAGACAAACCTCTTAAAGAATTAAGGGACTATATGCTACTAAATGAACTATATGAAATCAATATCCCGATATTAGGATGCGGATTAGATCAAATAAAATGGGAAGACGTTTCAAACAAAATATTAAAAGATTTTCGAAGTTACAAACAATCAAATTAAATTATAAACACTACCTGAAACAAATATTAACGATTCAATAAATAATAATGATAGCGATAATAACACAATACACTCAGATCCCGAAAACCCAGTGAACGGACTAACATTTTCAAACGGTAGGCAAATAACGAACTTATACTATAGGCCATTTCATATTGATTTGGCAGCATGGAAGGTATAGGCAATGTTAATCTTATGGAGAATTTTGTACAATGTTGCCACGTCTTTAATAATATTAAAATTAATTAAATTAAATAACCAAATAAAAGGTGAAATCAAATCTGTCAAAACAAATTTTGTTGGTTAGTTTATAGAGAGAAAATGACATATTCTTCTTTTTCTTCACATTGCTGTTGTGCTGTGCGTCTTATAAAACCCCCAAATGTTTTATGTTCTGTGCTATGCTATTTTCTGTGCTCTGTACTACATATAAATCCGCCTTTATAATAGACCTTTCTATTTTTATGGTTTATGCCTTCTCATTCGCACTCATAGAATACATATATGTCTATTCCGATTGACTCACTGAATAAATTGGGAACATATTGCAACCCTGTTCGCCATAAGACTACATGCTGCCATTTCGACATGAAACGTCCTATAGAAACACATAATGGAAACACAGAAATTAAAATAGAACGATTATTTGAGCATGCTAAGATGAGAATACACTGTAAATTCAATAAAACCATACTATAAGAATAAACAATAAATGTTTTAAAGGATTACATTATTCCAAAAATACGTTATTACGCAATAATCGAAAAGCGTCTAGACTTAACACTCGCGAATAATAGCAGCATTAAACGCATTCAAAGAAAAATACTTCTGGCCTAATATGATAAAAAATATTACCGACTATATCAATAACTGCGGCCACTGTAAACTAAACAAATACAAGAGAAAACCAATACAAGCAATTGACAATCTTACACCAACTCCCTGTTAACCTTTTGATATAATAAACATGGACTTCCCGTGCCTAAATAAAAATTATTTCCTAAAATAATAGATTAAAACAATAAAATGTATTAGCCCAATTGATAGATATCTCACAAGGAAACGGATTCCACCTGGCCGATTTAGGACAATGTAAAATAAAATCTTCGGAATACATTATTTACTTTAAATATAACATTACCCCCATTTATCAAGAATTCATAAAAGTAACAAAATTAAAAACTAGTCTTTTTGAACAAATATCCGACAAAAAGACACTATTCCAAGAAAACATAAACATAATAACCTATATTCATAACGATTTGGAAAATCAAATTTTATATACCTACTAAACACAAATCTTCTTCCATAACAACTGCATATATAGCTACAGCTATTAATAATAATATAGATCCTACAGTTGGGAATAGCGTATCTGAGTACAATAATTCAAACTTTCTCATAAATATGCAAAATGTAACACAAAATATATTTATTTCCGTATTGCATTCCAAACACGCAATTAGTAAATTATGGTGTATAACACTTTCTTTAATCAAATCATAATCAGGCTCAGTCGACTCTGAAGTCCCGATCAACATTATCCCCTTTTTACTTTCTTAAGTAAGCATTGTAATCATGAAAAATTTCGATGTCGAGATTTTAGCGGAAATATACGTTTTGACCACCCTGAATAGATTCTGTGTGTGTGTGTGTGTGTATGTGAGCGCTCTACAGCCCAGACGGCTAAAGGGAAAATTATGAAATTTTAAACTTAACATTTCTATGTGCCTGGCAAGAAAACCTCCTATTTTTGAAAACAATATTCCGACCGGAAGTGCACGTTTACTCTAGTAATTTCTTGCAGTTTCTGAAATTACTCAAAAATGGTTACAGTTACAGAAAATTTTTTTGAACAAAAATTAAAGGTATTTATATTTAGCACAACTTTTGTTTGAATTATTTTTCCAAAAAGAGTAATGGCTTCAAATTAAATTTCTGCTTATTATATATATTTTTACATAAATCGTATCATCTGCGCCTGTCAATTGTTTAACAAAATAGACTTAAATAATTTAAAGTTTGACATTTTATATTGTTTCTAAGAAATATATCTACTGTAAAAGCGAACTAAAGATTAGAACAAATATTATAAATTAGAAAAATAATGAAACTATGAAGTGGTTTAACCCATATGCATATAAGAAAGTTCAGTGCATGACACTGCAGATCTTTTAACATTTCAAATTGCACATAAACCATACCAATTAATGTAACGAATATTACATCTAAAGGTACTATCAAAAATATACAAAACGGAAAAAAATAAATCACTTCCCTGCATATGTGATTGGATACTACGAAGAAACTTTTATAATTTTCTTTATGTGGGATCCATATTTCGAAAGGTAGTTTGTCAGCGCTTTTGTATCTTGCTCCAATCACAAAACCAGCAATT
This sequence comes from Nebria brevicollis, assembly GCA_944738965.1. Classification (NCBI taxonomy): domain Eukaryota; kingdom Metazoa; phylum Arthropoda; class Insecta; order Coleoptera; family Carabidae; genus Nebria; species Nebria brevicollis. The sequence continues at coordinate 10,033,941 of OX122903.1, forward strand.
GCAATCACTATACTATATATAGTACAGGCCAGAATTTTGTCCATACAATAGATCGTTTAGTTCATCATATTAAAGAGGGTTACAGCAAATTTTAATGTGACCTAAAACCGTTTACGACTTTTAAAATTTAATATACGTATTATATTTTTGAAAACCTACCTGCATTCCAAATCCTAAAATAAGCAAAATTTCCAATACTTGTGAATTTATTAATTGAAACGTTTAGTATAAGTAATATTGATATCACTGAACAAAATAATTGGAAAAACACTAGAATGCGTTTCTCGAAACTTTGGTTTCTCGGATTTGCAGCCAACAACGTCCACTTGACGAAATATACGCAAAAAGATTATTTTGGTGTCTGACTACAAAGAAATGAATTGGTTGTAAATATATAAAATATATTCTTACGAATTATGTCGAGTTTTTTAAGAAATAAATTATGATTTTTCATGATTACAATACTTACTTATACTGCGTATAAGAAAGTAAAAATATATATAATAAGCAGAAATTTCAATAGCCATTATTTTGAAATCAGTATTCTTTTTGAATGAAAATTTCAAACAAAAGTTATGCAAAATATAAATTCCTTTAATTTTTGTTCGATCAATTTTTCTGTACCTATAACCATTATTGAGTAATTCCAGAAACCACAAAAATTTACTAGAGTACACTGGTTTTTTTTTTTTTAATTTTTTTCAAACATCTACTGTGTCATGCACCGAACTTTCTTATACGCTTTTGGTTTAAATTACATCCAGTTTTCATTATTTTTCTAATTTATAATATTAGTTCTAACCTTTGGAACAGTTTTACACTAAAAATATTTCTTAGAATAAGTATAAAATGTCAAACTTCAAATTATTTTTGTTTTTTTTGTTTTTTTTTTTTTTTGATAAACAATTGACAGGCGCAGATGATACGATTTATGTAAAAATAAATATAGTAAGAAGAAATTTCAAGAGCCATTTTCTTGTTTCCGGTACCGTTTGGGAAAAAAGTTTCAAATAATAGTTAAACAAAATGCTGATATCTATAATTTTTATTGTAACATTTTTTCTGTAACTGCAACTATTTTTGAGTAATTACTACAAAAAATGACTAAAGTAAACATGCACTTCCGGTCGGAATGTTTTCAAAAATAGGAGGTTTTCTTGCCAAGCACATACAAATCTTAAGTGGCTGCAGAGCGCTCACATACACACACACACACACACACACACACACACACACACACACACACACACACACACACACACACCACACACACAGGACGGACGTCATTCCAAAAATAGTTGGAATCGATTCAGGGAAGGTCAAAACGTATATTTCCGTTAAAATCTCGAGCTCGAAATTTTTCATGATCACAATACTTACTTATACTGCGTATAAGAAAGTAAAAAGGATCAGTAGGTTGAGGTGTGATAATGGAAGTAATGGAGTAATGGAGTATATTAATGAAGTTTTTCAAAAATATTCGAGTGAAAAAGGTATTAAAATTGAGAAGACTATACCTTATGTTCCACAGCAAAATGACAAAGCTGAGAGATTAAATAGAACATTGGTCGAGAAGACACGATGCTTACTAATTGATAGTGGTATGTCAAGATCTTTTTGGTTGGAAGCAATTCAAACTTCGGCATATCTTTTAAATAGATTACCAACCTATGACAAACAAATACCCGCGTATTTGTGGTTTGGAGCAAAACCAGATTTAAAGAAAATTAAAATATTTGGTTGTACAGCCTATCTACATATTCCAGAAAACAAAAGAAAGAAATTAGACGAAAAGGAAATCAAATGTAAACTTGTTGGTTAGGTAGACTAGTAGCCAAAGGATATAAGCAAGAATATGGAATTAACTATCAAGAAACTTATGCTCCTGTAGTAAATTCGGTAACAATCAGGACTTTGCTGGCAATTGCAAATAGAAATGATTGGGAAATAAAACAAATGGATGGAAACAGCATTTTTAAATAGCAAGTTAAATGAAGAAATCTATATTGACCTCCAGAATGGACCGTTTCTTGAGGAGTCACGAATAAAAAGACTAAATAAATCACTCTACGGATTGAAACAGAGTCCAAACTGTTGGAATACTGAATTTAACAATTACATTGAATCATTGGGATTCAAAAGATCTAAACATGATGAATGTTTGCATTTTATTTCAAATATTTTTGTTATATTGTATGTTGACGACATATTATTGATTAGAAAAAATGTGAATAGTATAAAGAAAGATTTAATGTCCAAGTTTGAAATGAAAGACATGGGAGATGTAAAAACGTTTATCGGTTAGGAGATTGAACGAGATAGAACAAACAAGGAATTGTGGATTAGTCAGTCAAAATATATTGAAAGAATAATAAAGAAATATAAACAAGAAGAAGCAAAACCAATACATACACCTATGGAAAAAGGATTATCACTGAAGAAAGGTACAGATAATGAAGAGGAAAACATAGAAAATGATTATCGTAGTTTAATTGGAGCATTAATGTATTTGGCAATAAATACAAGACCGGATATATGTTTTGCAACGAATTATTTAAGTCGTTTTCAACTCAATGCTACAAAAGTACATTATAAATACCTACAACGAGTGTTAAGGTACTTGAAGGAAACTAAAAATTTAAAACTAAAAGTCAAAGAAAATTATATTGTGGAAGCCTATAGTGATGCTGATTGGGCAAATGATAGAAAATCCGTATCAGGCTATTGCATAATGGCATTTGGAGGAACTGTGGCTTGGGAAGAAACAATCAACAGTATCTTTGCCAAGTACAGAGGCAGAATATATTACATTGTCACAAGTAGCATGTCACTGTAAATGGTTACAAGGATTATTGAATGAAATTGGATTATGGAAGGAAGAATGTATAACAATTTATGAAGACAATAATGGTGCTATCGCTATCGCAAATGGAACTAAAAACCAGCGTCGAACAAAGCACATAAACGTGAAATTTCACTATATAAAGGACCTAGAAAACAAACTACAAGTAAAATATATGTCTAGTGAAATGAATATTGCTGATATGTTTACTAAAGCTTGAAGTAGCTTTTTGTTAGAATCGTAAAGGTTCAAATTTAATTTAAAATGTAATATGCAATTTGATGTAACTTTGTTAAAAGTTTTAATTAAGGTGGGGTGTTATATGTAACTAAGCAACTGTTAAAATAATAGAAAAGAGATTGCATAAAATAAATAAGAATTGAAAAATAAACGTATAAATAAAAAGCTCTATAAATAAAATACAAGACTATTCATTATTTAAAATATGCAAGACTCACAACAAGTACTTACTGCGAAATTAATAACAATAAAAGATATCAATATTTCGTATAACTTTTTATTGAAAAGAATTTTCAGAGAAGGTACTGGTTACCAATAAATTACGTTATTTTCTTTATTATATTCAATACTTCTCACATCTACTGCATTGAATTGACCTCCGCCAGTAGTTGATGTACTCGCCTCGCCATTTTACAGTTTTTGAGATAAAGCAGAATATCGGAAATAACTTTTTTTTTGTAACCAGTACCTGTTCTGAAAAATCTTTTCAAATAAAAGTTATGCGAAATATTAATATATTTTATTTTCATTGCAACGAATTTTGCTGTAAGTACTACCGTTTTTGAGTTATAGTAGAAAATGCAAAAATTGACTAGAGTAAACATGCACTTCCGGTTGGAATATTCCCTTCAAAAATGGAAGGTTTTCCTGTCAGGAATATACAAATCTTAGGTATGAAGTTTCATAATTTTATCTTTTACCGTTAAGGCTGTAGAGCGCACACATACACACACACAGACAGACGTCATCTAAAAAATAATCAGACTCGATTCAGGTAATGTCGAAAAATATATTTCCGTTAAAATCTCGAGATCGTAATTTTTCATGATTACAATACTTACCTACTTACTTATACTGCGTATAAGAAAATAACAACGAAATTTTGCGCATAGAATACAATTGCTGATATATTTATATTATAAATAAATTGTTCTTATGGAAGTGATTTAGATTCTCACAAACAAATATACATACTCACATACATATATATTCATGAAATTAAAAATATCTGTCATGTCACACTAAACATTTTCATGAAATATTACCGCGATTTTTAATGAACATTTATATTAGACTCGTCTGTTTATTTTGTATCTTGCTATTGAGTAAGAGTTTCCCAAGTGTGCTACTGATTTACACAAGGTCCTCGGATTTTGTTCAAAATTCATATTTTGGTAGATCTAATGAATAAAAATTAGGATCTGAAAATATTTTGGAAAAAAAATATTTAATTGTTGAGTTATAAGCTATTGAATATTTTTGAGTTAATCAATTTAATAATTAATATCTCAGATAATAGTTGATAGAAATTTATGAAATTTTGATAAAATGTAGCTAATAGATAGACCTATCTAAATATATTTAAAAAAATTAATTTACGTTTAATTTATATATGAAAAATTAAGTTTTTAATAAACAAATTAATTTTTTTTCATGTTCTCCATGTGATACATGAATTTTAATTTATCCAAAAGATTGTAAAAGTCTTCCTCTTCAAAATGGAAAAGTAAAATTTATGGGGCCGGAATTAGTAACCGAGTTATAGTAACTTTCGCGAGTCACTAACGTCTAGGCGCAAGGAAACTACCGCGCGCGCTGTGTATGTTATTGAAGTGTTTGGGGTTCAAAGGATTGTGTTATAAGCAAATATGATATGTTTACTGAAATCAACAAATAAATTAATAGTTGCAATTTAATAATTAGGTACTTTATACATTTATTTGTTATAATTAAGACAGTTTTTTGATAGTTTTGTTTATACCATTATCGCAGGCAGAAAACATTATGCATGCCATTTCATTGTCATTGAACAGAATGAACGAGAGGTATTGCCGCGTATCTTTAATAGTTATTGTGGTTTCGTAACGTTTCTTTAATGACGAAATGTGCGAAATGTGTTCTTCCTGATCACAAAAATCGAAACAAATTTTGTGGAAAAATGCTTTCGCCCAGTCATATAGTAGTTGCGGTGTTGTGATGTGGTTCTCATTCACTCGTTGCAAACTTGCTCTATAGGCTTGCCATTTAACCGTGCCCCCAATGCCATCGCAAGCAACATTCCCGTGCGAGGTAGCAAAAAAATGCCACTCCGCCATAACATTGAGGTCGCTTTTATGAGTCAATAAATTAATAAAATTATACTTTTTTTTTATTGCGACGCTGCGCCGTCAGAAAAATATATGATTTTTTTAACCTTTTCCTGTCCAAAATGTCCTATTAGATAAGCGATAACTTTAGAATTAAATAAATGGACTGCTGATGCATCGTTAATAAGTGTATAAAGTACCTAATTATTAAATTGCATTTATTAATTTATTTTTATTTGTTGATTTCAGTAAACATATCATATTTGCTTATATCACATCCTTTGAACCCCAAACACTTGAATAACATATACAGCGCGCGCGGTAGTTTCCTTGCGCCTAGACGTTAGTGACTCGCGAAAGTTACTATAACTCGGTTACTAATTCCGGCCCCATAAATTTTATTTTTCCATTTTGAAGAGGAAGACTTTTAAAATCTTTTGGATAAATTAAAATTCATGTATCACATGGAGAACATGAAAAAAAATTAATTTGTTTATTAAAAACTTAATTTTTCACATATAAATTAAACGAAAATTAATTTTTTAAAATATATTTAGCTACATTTTATCAAAATTTCATAAATTTCTATCAACTAGTATCTGAGATATTAATTATTTAATTGATTAACTCAAAAATATTCAATAGCTTATAACTCAAAAATTAAATTTTTTTTTTCCAAAATATTTTCAGAACCTAATTTTTATTCATTAGATCTACCTAAATATGAATTTTGAACAAAATCCGAAGACCTTGTGTAAATCAGAGCACACATGGGAAACTCTTACTCTATTGCTTGCTATGCAGTTATTAGTTTTTACCGGTTTAATATATGGTCGGTGTTTATACTTTCGGGATTTACATTTATTACCCATCAATCATTTTATGTTCTTTATTTAATTTACCATAGAAATACAATACTTATTTGAAATAATGTTACAAAGATAAACAAAACCGTGCACATTTGCCTGACTGGCTTCTAACACACACACTGCCCGCACACAACAGCGTGCCTTGCCCCCTCCCATGGCTCGTCCTGTCTCTCTCGCACACATACAAATCCAACATCGCCCCCCGCCTTGAAGGAATCCTTCAAGAACCTACACTTCTTCACGCGGTAGCGGGCAAATTTTAGAAAATGCACGCTTGATGATGCCACTAGTTGTTCGAATGGTAGCCACTCGTGCCACTCCATCCGGACCGCTAAAAACTTGAATGACTCTGCCCATGGGCCATTTCAATGGAGGAGTGTGTTCATCCTTGATCAGGACCAACATGCCTTCCTTCAATGATGACGAGGTTTTTGTCCACTTGGTGCGGACCTGTAACTCGCCAATGTATTCTTTCTTCCATCGGTTCCAATATTGTTGGTGAAGCTTTTGCGTCAGCTGGAAGTTCGTTATTCTATTGTCTACAACTTGACTGTAGTCGCCTGCAGCAGGGGATACAAGTCGTCTACCAGTTAAAAAATGACCCGGGGTGAGAGCGTTTAGATCGTTGGGATCGTCGGATAAAGGAGATATGGGACGGGAGTTCAATATACCTTCTGCTTGTATCAAGATTGTGTTAAATTGTTCGTAGGTGAAATGATGACTACCTACTATTCGTTTAATGAGCAACTTGACCTGCTTTACCCCGGCTTCCCAAAGTCCTCCAAAATGTGGAGCTCGAGCTGGAATGAATTTCCAAGCGATGCCGTCATCTTCAAGAACGGTAGCAATTGCAGTTTGCGTTTCCCTGACGAAACTTGATAGTTCCCTTTCTGCTGCCACAAAATTTGTGCCGTTGTCTGAATGCATAGTGTGTGGTTTACCTCTTCTTGATGTAAAACGCAAAAATGCTGCCAGACACGAATCCTTTGTTAAATCTGTTGCCAATTCCAAGTGAAGAGCCTTGGTGCTCATACATACAAATAGGCATATATATGATTTTATTAGCTTACATCCACGCCCGGTCTTATTCTTAATTAACACCGGTCCAGCGTAATCTACCCCGGTGTTCATAAATGGAAGCGCAGGCGTGACTCGTTCTACTGGAAGGGAACCCATGATTGGTGTCTGGAGCCTTGGTAGTGTCCGAAAACATTTTATGCATGAAAATATTATTTTCTTCAGTTGGGTTTTTCCTGCTATGGGCCAGTATTTTTCTCGAATTGATGCTAAGGTTGTACTGGTGCCCACATGTTTTAGCCTCTCATGTTCATGTCTTAATAGTAAGGTTGCTAAATGTGTTTTTCCAATTACCATTGGATATTTTTTCTCATATTTATATTCCGAACATTGAATTCGCCCTCCTACTCGGATTATATTTTCTGTGTCCAGGAAGGGATTTAATTTATGTAAAGAGCTTTTTCGGTTGACTGAAGCGCCATTCTTCAGATTTCCCAATTCTTCTTTGAAGTATTGCTCTTGATCTAATTTAACGATTGAATTGGTTACTTCCTGCAGTTCCTTGGTACACAAAAACCCATATGTTCTACTCGTCTTTTCCACTTGGCAGTTTTTGATAAAGCGCATACAATATGCCAATGTTCTTTGCAATCGTTTAAATGATGAAAACCTGTCAATATCCAATCTAGCCTGAAGGTCAACACCTAGTAATGCCTTAGATGCTCGGTTCGTTTCAGGTGGTTCGAGATTGAAATTTAAGTTAGGTGTTATAGGCCATTCGTCTGGTGCCTGTAACAACCAACTTGGGCCATGCCACCACAACCTCATATTTTCCATCTTTTCAGGAGGTACTCCCTTTGTCAGCAAGTCTGCCGGATTATCACCTGATTTGATGTGTTTCCAATATTCGATTTTCGTTAATGTTTGTATTTTTGCAACCCGATGACTCACAAATACTTGCAATGTGTTTGGTGGTGTATGAATCCAATGTAGCGTAACTGTAGAGTCAGACCATAAATGTATGTCAGAAATCTGAACAGTTAAGGTTGATTGCACTCGATTTACTAATTGAGCTAGCAATGTTGCTGCGCACAATTCTAATCTTGGTATGGTGACCGTCTTCAAGGGTGCTACCCTTGTTTTTGAGATTAAAAGGTTTATATGAGCCTCACCTTGTTCATTTACGGAACGTACATAGACGCACGCCCCATATGCCTTGTTTGATGCATCAGCAAACCCATGCAATTCTAATTGATCCATGTTCAGACAAACTACTTGTCTTGGAATTTTTAACGTGTTTAGGAGCGGCAATGCTTCCTTGAAATGTTTCCATTTGGTATATAGCCACTGAGGTACACCTTCATCCCATCCAATCTTGCAAGACCAGAGTTCTTGCATAATTATTTTTGCTGTAATAATTACTGGACTTAGCAATCCCAGTGGATCGAATATCTGAGCAATTTGGGATAGAATATTTCTTTTCGTGGTGTTAGTATCATTACCCTGGAGACTTATGTTAAACAGTAACGTATCATCCTTGGGTGACCAATACAATCCAAGAGTTCTTGTATTTTCCTTTTCTCCTAAGTTGATAATTTCTTCGTTAGAGCATGATTCCAAACCTTTTAATATCTCGGAACTATTTGAGATCCATTTTCGCAGCGTAAAACACCCTGTTTTTAGTGTATCTGCTACTTCCTTCAACGGAATTGTTACAACGAATCTTCCGTCATTATTTCTTCTGGTTGTCTTGTTAAATATTTCATCGCACCGTTTTTCTTCTGAATATCTCACCTTATCAGCAGGTAGTTCTTCTAACAACCAGAATTTCTCTAATTGCGATTGTAACTCCTTTGTTTTCCCAAATCCACATTTAACATGTAGTGCGATTTGCTTTACCTCTGAGCTGCTTGTTACAATCCACCCAAGCTTTGTCTTCTGCAAACTGGGTGCACCGGGACCTAGATTATGTTGTCCTACACACAACAAGCTCCAAAATAGTCCTGCTCCTATGATCATGTCGATGGGCGCTGATTTGTTGTAACCTGGATCTGCCAATCTTATGTAATTTGGCATTGAATAAGATGTGTCCGTAGTGGTTTGATGGGGAATGTTATCGGATAAAGTCTCCATCAAAAGACAACTAGTTGTTGTTTCGAATTCATTGTGCATGGCTTGTAAACTTACTTCACATTTGAACTTTATTGTTGTAGTCACTTGGTTGATTCCCATGACCGACATGTGCACCTTAGCCTTTGGTATTTTTAGTTTATTAAAGAAGTTCATTGTCATGAAGTTTGATTGTGCCCCACAATCAAGTAATGCTCGACAGCTCCATGGATAACCATTTGCGTCTATTATTTGAACTGAAGCTGTAGAGAGTATAGCTTGCGATGAGTTGGCCACTAGAACGTTACTAGTGTATGCGCCCGACCGAGATTCCCCTTTGTCTTCTGCGCCGACTTCTCCCGGTTTCCTGTCCAGATGTAGCAGCGTATTATGTGCCCTTGCACATTTCCTACAGCTTCCCGACCGGCAGTCGTTTACTCCGTGGCCTTTATTTAGGCATTTTAAACATAAATTCAATTTTTTCATTTGAACTATCCGCTGATCTATCGACAATTTCAAGAATCTTTCGCAGTTGTAAAGCCTATGAGATTCTTTGCATAAATAGCATTCATTATTTTTACTCCATGTACTAAATGTTTTCGAATGTTGTTGTATTTTCACACTTGGTTTAGGTGTGCCTGTTTTATTCATCTCTAGCGTTTCCAACATGTCGGCCTTTTGTTTCAGAAATTTTCTTAATTCATCTAGGGTTGGCAGATTGTCCGACTTACGTTCTTCCCATTCTCGTAGGGTTACTTTATCTAACTTTGTGCTGATTAAATAGTTTATTAATGTGTCCCACTGGTTCGTAGGTTGCTTCAAGATCTCCAATGACCTTAAGTTTTTCGATATTTGATCTATAAAACTTCTTAATTCTGTAGGTGATTCCTTTGTTAGGCTTGCTATATTAAACAATGCCTTTACATGTGGTGCGTATTGCCTACCACCAAACTGATCTTTAGCGTATTGCCTCCCACCAAACTGTTATGTGGAGTGGGGTTGCTACCCTGGGAAAATATCTATTTTCTCGGCTAGGAAGACACTGTTGTTAGAGAGCTCATAGGCACAAGATCAATGGACTATGAGTAATTAAACCATGTATCAAGTGTAAAATAAACTAATCCAACAAATTCGAGTGTCAATTTAACAAATCAAAAAACACCCAACACAACATTGGTCCTTCGAACCGGATCCGTACAAACAGTGTACTCAGTGATTCCAATAAACGAACATCAAATCATTCGACAAGACAGAAGACCGAAGGAGAGGCCGTGTGAACCATAGACCACATTCCAACGTCATCACCAGCAGCTATCATTCTTCAGGTCAATAGGTAGTAGAATTTCTCATTCCTGTTTTACCTGTCTGTCGGACAATATTCATTTAACCACATATAAACAGTATACATTTCCGTGCGATCTTAAATTGAGTTAATAATATGGCCGAAGTAGCTGAGCTTAAATCAAAAAGAAGGGTGCTGAAAAGTCGCTTAACCAAGCTTTGTAACTTTTTATCAAGTTTTAACGATGGAGATAACATAAATCAATTAAAATCACGTCAAGTTATCGTAGAAAGGATTTACTGTGAATTTTGTGATATTCAAAATAAATTAGATTTAGTTGACGAGACTGATGAACAAGCAGATTATCGAGACGCGTTCGACAATCAATATTATGATTTTATTAGCGGGACTACCACTATATTGGATGACCGTGCAGCGCGTTCCGCAATAATACAAACCACAGATTCTACCGACTCTAGACATCGACAAAATAATTCTAGACTGCCGGTATTAAAATTACCCGAATTTAGCGGTTCATTTACAGAATGGCGGGCCTTCTATGATTCGTTTAAAACAATAATTCACGATAACGATGCCTTATCAGATACGCAGAAGTTTCATTATCTTAAATCGTGTTTAAAAAATGAAGCTTTACGTGCAATTGAGAATCTCTGCATCACCAGCGAAAATTATAGTGTTGCATTTGAAATTCTTGCTAGGCGTTATAAGAACCAACGGTTAATTGTCCAAGAGCATGTGCGCAACATATTTAAATCTCCGGCTATTTCAAGGGGTAATCATGTAAATTTAAGACAGTTACTAAATGATGTGATAAATAACATAGAAGCGTTGAAGGTGTTAAAACTACCTGTAGAGCATTGGGATGCATTGATAGTACCGATCATAACAGACAAATTAGACTACAACACAAACCGAGAATGGCAGTCTAAGCTTGATTCGGAAATTCCATCCTTAACTCAATTAATAGAATTCTTAGAATCACGTTGCCAATTTCTCGAATCTTTAAATTTTGAATCTGCAATTACAAATAATATGTCGATGCACAAGATCAACAAATCTAGAACTAATATAAGCGCGCACTTAGCTACTAAAAAACCAGCCTGTTTTCTGTGTAAAGGAGAGAATCACTTTATTTATACATGCCCAGACTTCTTAAAACTTAACATTCCAGACAGAATCAATCAAGCATCATATTTAAAGTTATGTAAGAATTGTCTGCGTAATAATCATGAAACTATTAATTGCAAGTCAATTAGAAAATGTCGCGAATGTAACTTAAGGCATAATACTTTACTGCATAAAGGCTCACAAGTGTTAGAACCGAGGGGAACTATTATTGATAATAATCACATATTTCCCAGTACAAGCACTGCCCACAGTTTAAATGTAAAAAATAACCATGTTCACGTTTTGCTAGCTACGGCGATTGTACAAATTAAAGATAGCAAGGGAATATTTCAAGATTGTAGAGCCCTGCTAGACGTTGGATCACAATCAAACTTCATATCACAGTCTCTTTGTGACAAATTGAACCTCAAACTAAAACATACTGAGTACGTAGTATCGGGTATCAATCAAACCACGAATCGTATTTCTTTCGCTGTAAATATAAATTTAAAATCAAAATACAATGATTATAATACAACATTTGATTGCTTAGTTGTGCCGAAAGTAACAAATAATTTGCCTCAACAAACAATACCGTTAAATACGTTTAAGTTTCCCAGCGGCATACAATTAGCTGATCCGCATTTTTACATTTCAACACCAATAGATCTTTTAATAAGCGCCGAAGTATTCTGGGAACTTCTTTGTGTAGGGCAATTACAAACTTTCCCCAACCAACCATATTTTCAAAAGACGCATCTCGGATGGGTTGCAGGCGGTGCCATAAAATATAATGTCCCGAAGAAAAATAGTTACTGCAATTTAGGTATAAGTAACCCCGACCCTATTAGTGAACAACTTACAAAATTCTGGGTACTTGAAAACTACGAACAACCCATTTCAAGGACGCTTAGCAAGGCCGAGCAGGCCTGTGAAATATATTTCGTTAACAGTCATAAAAGGGACACTGACGGACGCTTTATTGTAAAATTACCAACGAAGACGGGTACAATAAACCTAGGGAACTCTAAGGAAATAGCATTGAAACGGTTTATGAATTTAGAAAGGCGACTTGCCAGCAACCCACATTTAAAACGTAAATATAGTGAGTTCATAAACGAATATTTGTCACTTAATCATATGGAATCAGTTCCAAGCACGGAAATTCACAAGGACGGCTATTACCTTCCCCATCACGCGGTTTTTAAGGAATCTAGCTTGACGACATCCCTTAGGGTAGTTTTTGACGCTTCCGCGAAAACAACTAATGGGTTAAGTCTTAATGATAATTTGTTAGCTGGACCCACTATTCAGCAAGGATTATTTAGTATACTAGCACGTTTTCGAACACATAAATTCGCGTTTACTGCTGACATAAGTAAAATGTTTCGTCAAGTAAATGTAGATTCACACGACGCGAATTATCAAAGAATTATTTGGAGAAACAATGATAGCGAACCGTTAAATATTTATCGTCTAACCACCGTAACTTACGGAACTACCTGTGCTCCATTTCTAGCGGTTCGGTGCTTGCACCAGTTGGCACACGATGAGAAATATAATTATAAACGAGCAAGTGAGGTCATTTTAGAGGATTTTTACGTTGATGACGTACTGACTGGATGCGAATCACTAGAAGAAGCTATTCAATTACGCGATAATCTTTCATGTATCCTAAAAACCGGCGGTTTTGAACTATGTAAAGTAGCTTCGAATCACAAGAGTATATTGCCCACTTCAACACAAAAAACAGCCCATTTAACTTTAATTAATTTAGATAAAAATGGCGAAACTAAATCACTAGGTATGTTATGGAACTGTCAAAATGACGTATTTAAATATAAAATAAAACACGAGGCCATATCAAACAAAATTACGAAGCGTACAATACTTTCAATCATTGCGCAAATTTTCGACCCGTTAGGATTAATCGGCCCACTAATTATAAATAGTAAATTAATGATACAGAAACTATGGTCTTTGAAATGTAATTGGGATGAATCAGTGCCAGTGCATATTCACACAGAGTTTTTACACTTTATAAATCAGTTACCTAATTTAAATCAAGTACAAATTTCCCGCAGAGTTATATTATCCTCGGCGAGTCAGCTAGAATTACATGGTTTCTCAGACGCCTCAGAAAAGGCATACGGGGCTGCAATCTATTTGCGGTCAATAAATACAAGAGGTGAGGTATTTACCTGCTTATTATGCGCTAAATCAAGAGTAGCTCCATTAAAAACTGTTTCAGTAGCGCGACTAGAACTATGCGGCGCGTTGTTATTAGCCACATTAACTAATAACGTATTACCATATTTAAAACTTAACGTTAATAAAAAATATTTTTGGACTGACTCAACAATAGTCATTGCGTGGTTACAATCGGAATCCAAAAGGTGGAAAACTTTCGTAGCTAACCGGGTAGCTGAAATTCAATCGATTACTAACATCAGCGACTGGCGTCATGTAAAGAGCGAAGAAAATCCAGCTGATCTACTTTCCCGCGGAGTAACAGCTCAGAAATTAATAGATTCAGATTTATGGTGGCATGGACCTACCTTCCTGAAAGATATAACTTTTAATTCAAACTCTAATATTCAAACAAACATTCAAAACTATAAAGAAGGGGAAATGGAGGAGCGAAAATTTACAGCTGCACTAATTACTACCCTAGATATAAACATCTTTAAAAAATATTCATCCTTTTCAAAATTGCAACGAACAATCGCATGGATTTTTAGATTTTTTGACAATTGTAAGGATAAACAAAAACGCAACGGACCATTAACAACCATCGAGCTTAATGATGCAATTAAGAGAATATTCAAGTTAGTTCAAGGTCAAGAGTTTAGTAAAGAATTACATGACTTGAAAACTCATAAACATATTCAGAAAAATAGTAAGTTAGTTGGACTAAATCCATTTTGTGATGAACATGATTTGATCAGGGTAGGAGGTAGATTAAAAAATACGACAAGGCTTAATTTTGATAAAAAAATTCCCCATTGTTCTACCAAAAAATCACCATTTAACAAGTTTAATAATAAATCAGTTTCACATGGCAAATCTTCATGCAGGACCACAAGCGACATTAGCGGCAATTAGACAATTATATTGGCCTATTTCCGGTCGTAGTATTGTCCGACAAATCTTGCATAAATGCGTTATTTGTTATAGGATAAAACCAATACGTTCAGTGCAAAGAATGGGTAATTTGCCAACTGAAAGAATTGAACCAATACGTCCCTTTTTAAAATCAGGTTTGGATTATTGTGGACCAATTTTAATTAAAGAAGGTCGCGGGCGTGGTAAACGATCAGTTAAGGCATATATTGCATTGTTCATTTGTTTCGCAACTAAGGCTATTCACATAGAATTGGTAGGAGATTTGACAACTGAGTCATTTCTCAATGCTCTGAGGAGATTTATGTCACGTAGAGGCCGTGTCTCACACATATTTTCAGATAATGCAACAAATTTTATAGGAGCAAAGCGAGTGTTAAGCGATTTGTCAACTTTCATCAATGGAAATGAATTTAATAATAAAATAATAGTCCCATTAGTACAAGATAACATACGGTGGACCTTTATTCCACCAAGATCTCCTAATTTTGGCGGTATTTGGGAGGCTAATATAAAATCGGTTAAATACCATTTAAAAAGGGTTATAGGCGACACTTTGTTGACTTATGAGGAAATGTATACTGTCTTAACGCGTATTGAAGCTTGTCTCAATTCCCGTCCTTTAACTCCTCTGTCTAGTGACCCAAATGATCTAACTTCCCTTACCCCTGGACACTTCCTCATTGGAGAAATTCTCACTGCTCCGATAGAACCTGATCTACAAGAGATCAAATTAAATCGACTAAATCGATGGCAACTAATCGAAAGAATACGCCAACACTTTTGGCGCAGATGGTCACGTGAATATCTGTCACAACTGCAGGGCAGGACCAAGTGGCAACAAGAGACAGCACAGGTACTCAAGCCGGGAACTATGGTTCTTATGATGGAGGACAACCTACCTCCGCTACATTGGCCGCTTGGTCGCATCGAGGAGATCTACCCCGGAAACGACGGTTTAATTCGAGTGGTAACAGTCAGAACCAACAAGGGCACCTTTAAGAGAGGTGTAAGCAAGGTGTGTGTACTCCCAATAGATAATTAGACACTTAGACATTCTACTCCAATAAAGTGCAAGTGCTAAGTGAAGAAGTGACAATTTGTGCTAATTATAGTTCACTGGACCCTACTACAGGACATTTATTATAATGAATCTACATGATTGTTTCATTTACACGAATATACTAAACATATGTGTACCATGTACTGGATTGTATATAATGTAAATAGGTTTATTTTTTAATGTATTACCTTCATATCTGTATTGAATCTTATTATGTACTTAACTGTCCTTTCTATTAATATCTATTGCATAACTATGTTCCGTATGTTGAAGCCTATAGGCTTTCAAGGGGGGCGGCATGGTGCGTATTGCCTACCACCAAACTGATCTTTAGCGTATTGCCTCCCACCAAACTGTTATGTGGAGTGGGGTTGCTACCCTGGGAAAATATCTATTTTCTCGGCTAGGAAGACACTGTTGTTAGAGAGCTCATAGGCACAAGATCAATGGACTATGAGTAATTAAACCATGTATCAAGTGTAAAATAAACTAATCCAACAAATTCGAGTGTCAATTTAACAAATCAAAAAACACCCAACACAACAACATGTGTGTTCACGAGCAATGCTTTATTGTTATATCTTTCGTTCAATAGATCCCAGGCTATTCTGTAATTAGATGCCGAGAACTCTATCGAGTGAATTATTTGCGCTGCACTATGTTGTAAAGCTGCACGTAAATAGTGAAATTTTTGTATTTCTCCTATTTGTTCATTATCATGGATAAGCGATTGAAACATATCCCTGAACTCCAACCAATTTTCATATGAACCCGCGAAGTTAGGTAAATTTATTTGCGGCAATTTAATTGCACTCCCCGCACTCGAACCTTGATTTGAACCTGGTGATGATCCCGCGCGGCTGTCATCAACTGCTTCCGGCGTATTTTCTCTTACAAATTGTTTCATTAAAGCTATCTGTCTATAATAAGAATCTTCGATTGTGTTTCTCTCTTCAAGTTGCTCTTCATAATTGTCTGTTTTTATTTCTATTTCATTTTGAATAATTTCAAATTGCTCAAATGACTCAGTTAATTTAATTACTCTAATGTCCATTTCTATGAGAAGGGCTGATTTAGAACTGATGTCTACTGTCCCTACCTTTTCGTTGGCTTCATTTAAATGTTTTATTGTCGCCGTTATTTTTGATTTAAAAGCGCCGCGTCGCCTTGTTAATGTTTCTAATTCAGGCATTTTTACCGGAATATTTGAATAAGGTATTTAGACGCACTGATTTTTTGGATTTGATTAGGATAGTTTGAAAGGAATGCTCTCACTCACCTTATTCTCTCAATTTCTTGAACTGGTTGCTTCTCAGCTGAATACTGGAACTGCGTTCACTCTCGATCGCCTATTCTTGCCCAAAGTAATGCTGAGTTGCCCCAATGATTGTTGTTCCTTGCTGCTGTTGTTGTAAGTCTCGTTATGCAGTAAGCAAAGTTTGTTTTTGCACGCCACTGTTTTCTCGTATGCTACTGTCACTGTACGCAATGTTTTGCCTCGTCGTGAGTATTCTCCGCTTGTTGTACGATGCACTATCGCTCTACCGAACCTTGCTGTTGCTGCTATACTACGCAGCACGAAACCACGTTTTTATTTATTTGCACTTATTTCACAATTCACGGTTAATATCCGGTTCGAAGGACCAATGTTTATACTTTCGGGATTTACATTTATTACCCATCAATCATTTTATGTTCTATATTTAATTTACCATAGAAATACAATACTTATTTGAAATAATGTTACAAAGATAAACAAAACCGTGCACATTTGCCTGACTGGCTTCTAACACACACACTGCCCGCACACAACAGCGTGCCTTGCCCCCTCCCATGGCTCGTCCTGTCTCTCTCGCACACATACAAATCCAACAGTCGGTCTTTCAATTTGATTTGCGGTGATTTGTTAGGTCTGGTTTTTAGGGCTTAAACTTTTTATTTCACAAACAATTCCATTATTAAACATCATACTCAGATATTTGTATAGAGCAAAATAAATATCGATATGGTTCGCAAGAAAACAATTGCAAGGTGAGATACAGGTTATAGTTTTATTTTCTTTTAATCGTTCTTAAATTGAAACGTTAAAATTAATCATTTAATTTGGTAAAATTCTTACACAATTTGACCGGTGTGAACTTGGCGATGAAAAGCTAGCGACGATTTTATATTTTAGCAGAGCGGCACATTTTCGTCGGCGACGATATTTTTCCAGAACAATATGACACAATATTTCAATGTATATAATGTCGGGTTATAACTTTAATTATTCAGGGGATAAAATAAATTAATTGGGGTAAATAAAATAATTATTCAGGATATTACAGGGTGCATAAATATATATAATTCACAATTGTTGTATGAATGATTTAGAAATGCATCTCGTTAAGTATCTCTAGACGTTTGTGACACTACCATAAAAATAGGGGTGGTAGACACGTATATTAGCTAAATAATTATGGCAGAAAAAATAATTTATTCAGGGAATTAGGCGGTCAAAAAAAATGATTGTCACAAATGGATGTGTAAATTCTGCAGAAATGAACCTGTTTAAGTATCTCTAGAGTATCTCCACTGTGCAAATAAATAAATAAATTGTAAGAGAGTCGGAGGGGCCTGTTGAAGGCTTACATTTAATTTATTATTCGGTTAATATAGGGTAAAACGACCAGTTTTGGCACAGTTAAGAAAATTCTCTACTCTTTTGAGGATTAAAAAAAATATGGATAATATATTTATATAATAATTGAAAATTTTTAAAGTTTAAGTGTTTTATAAAGTAAAAAAAAAAAATTAAATTGTTTATTGATGTTTTAGGTAATTTTGTTCACAATTTATAATTCGATGTTAAAATGCCAGTTTTTAGACGGTGGTTGCCTTTTAGCGCACAGTCCTTTCTAGTAATAGCACGGCAAATATAGTTATAAATTTATATATTTTAGCTTGGATTTCCTAAAATTTAGGTATATATTTATAAAAAAACACTTGCAGTAGCTTTATTTTATAAATTTTTAAATTATAGAGGTAGGTACTATACCTATCTAAAGCAAAATTTCATATTTATAAAGTTCTAAATTATAAATGTAGACAACAATATTATTCTTTATCTATAATGCAAATGATATTTTAATTAAATAATAATTTTTAATCGAAATATTAAAATTACTTATAAATAGGTATATTACATCAAAATTTTTAATACTTTTCTTGCATTAAAATTTTGTGAACAATGAAAAATTGAAATCTTTTCTAGTTAGTTATTTTTTTAGATAAGAATACTTTTCATCTTGTAATTTCAGATAAAAGTATTTTTTCAAGTGTACCGGGTGGGGCAACACAACCTCCCTAGTTTTGCAAGTGAATTAAAGAAAAAGAAGTCGAGATACAAAAAATTTATTTCAATAAAATAAAGTAGTTACATGGCCAGTTTTATCTTATGTAGTTTTAAAAATCATATCGGCCAAGTGTTGTCCTTCATTGTCTACACACTGCTGCAAGCGACTTTTGAAGTTTTGCATAACCCTTTCAAGCATTTCTTCAGGTATACGGCGAATTTCCGTGCGAATTGTCTCCTCTCAGGGGGAACATTTCATTCAAAACCAGCATTGATGCCCGCGCTGTGTGGGCTGTGGCTTCCCCCCCGTCCTGCTGAAACCAGACATTCTCGAGACCAAGTTCTTTAAGAGCAGGGGCAAAAAAATTCTGGAGCATGTTCATATAGCGCCCAGAATTGACGGTAACTGCCCAATTTCTTTCCTGTAGTAAAAGTAAGGCCCGATAATCCCTATTCGGGAAACTGCGCACCAAACTGTGACACGATCACTATGCAGAGGCTTCTCGTGGATCACCCTCAGATTGTTTTCGCACCAATATCGAACATTTTGTTTATTTACACCGCCAGAAAGATGGAAATGTGCTGGGCGGCGATTACAGACTCCTTTTCGCGTATGTATGCTTCCACGGCAAAAGCGCGCTGCTCGTTCGTCCACATTGTGTTTACGACTGAATCCTTTTGTAACACATACACACGGCATATCTTTCTGCCGCCATTCACGCCATTCCTACCCTGTTACGACCTCTGCTAGCTTCACAATTCTCTGTTGAAACTAGGGAGGTTGTTTTGCCCCACCTGTATAAGAGGTTTTGGTTCTAATTCTTGATTTTTCACACTTCTTTTTACCCTTTTTATTAACGGTGTCATTGTTTTTACCAGTTTTCACTAAAATAAAAATAATTTATTCAAACGAATACAAAAATAAATTAAATAGGTCATGTTTTAGATTTTTATTTTTTATGAGATAAACAATAAAATTTCAGTGTACGTATAATGTAAATAATAACTGATACATACCTTTTAAAGAATTATTTATCTGTAGTTAAAATTTGTTCTTGTTATAAGAAATATGTAAAAACATTAATATTCTAACCTCACTTGATTACTGTCAGAGAGTCTCTGTTTACCGTTCCACATATAGCAGCAGCGGCGCCAATATAAAAGCGCTGTAAGCATAAAGTGCTTTTATAATTGGCGCGCTCTTCAAATTTCATACTAATTAAAGAACACGTGTTTTTAATATTAAAAAATAAAAAAAAGTCAATATTCAACATTTGAAATGTTTCGATGAACTATTCATTTAGTTTATTTAACCAGGTACATATTAAAAAAATACGTTTTTCTAGTAAATATGATTGTAATTGCTTAAGCTATGGTAACCGTAAACTAACTAGAAATGGCTGTGAAAAGTACAATTTTGATATCGCTAAACAATATTCGTTTTTTTTTTAATTAATAATTTTAAAATGGACGTTCTAAAGGTTTTTTCTTGTTTAAAACTATATATAAATATTTAAATCGTTGTTATACCTACGCATTTGCACAGTTTTAAACGTATAAAACCAAGTTTTTGATACCTGTGCCATTACTAGCGATGTGCCGAAACTGGTCGTTTTACCCTAGTTTTATTTTGTTTCTAAGATTTATCTTATAAAAAACATTTTTATAATATCTCATGATAATACGTGCCCTTTTTGGATGGTTTTTATTCAAATACCATTTGCAATTATTTTAGTCTTATTTCATATTTTACATAATTATATGTATAAGGTAACTATTATCTATGGTCCCGATTCTCAATATATCATCTCATATCATCTAGGTGATCAAATTATATCATATCACTTGTCAACAAGACAATTATATGAGATTTGTGAGTAAGAAATTATGATATTATATTAGTAGTAAGTTGGCAACACTAGCTGCCTTAAATATTAATTTGTTAACTTCGTTTCGAAATGGTCCTGACAAGAAAAACTTATGAACAAAAATTGAAATTAATATCAATCAACAAAATGCTTAAATAGTGGCATTTTTGTTAGCCATAATAATATACGAATGTCATTTATCGTAAAACCACAAATAAATGTCAGTTTGAGCTTCACACCACTTCTCACCGTTCAAATATCAATTGATACGAGTGATAATCGGTGATCAATTTCATCGATTTTCACCATTTATCACACTAATGGTAGTTGAGAATCGGGCTCTATATCGGATGCCGCAATAATTTGTTTTTTTTTTTATATTGAGACGAACGCCTCAAAAAAAGAATAAGCAAATAGAAGTAGTACTCCAACCATTACCTTCCGAGGAAGCCATTCAAACGACAGATGTCGCCTCCACATCAAAAGTTGATGAAGCACGATTACGTCGGCAAAAAATGAATATGAAGAATGTGACTGTACGTAAATATATCATTTTTAAATTGTTATGTTTATGCTTATATAATTAAATGAATACCAAATAATTTTCAAAAATAAATATCAATTCGAAAGAAGTTAGTTAAGATTTGATATTTGATTAAAGTGAATACATACGTGTATTTACATTACCTTCAAAAGGCCATATTTTTTATATTTAAATTTCAAAAACATTTATTCTTATTGTGATAATTTTATTTTAACCTAATTTAATAAACGATCGAGTGAAAAAGACATTTTTATTAATATACCGCCACATTGAAATGATGGGTGACTTACGCGTAAATTTTTTAGGCATTATAACTTTAATTCTAAAATACTACATTATAGCTTAGTATGTCACCATGAATATGTAAAAAGAAAGTCACGTACATGATAATCACGTAGGTGGTTATTATATTATTCTATTCCGTCCTACATTATGCTTAATATTTGATTTTTAGGTAAAAAGAGATGGACTAATAGACGAAGGAATGACTAGAGGAATGTATAAATGTATCAAGCGTTTGCAGTCATCAACGGAAATGTTGATTCCTAAACTATCGTTTGTCCGGCTGGTACGAGAAATAATTATGAGCAAATTCTCCTACTAGGGATTGGCGGTAATTATATCTTACATTTTCCTTTCAACAGTAAAGATGGATTTATAGTTTACGTACATCGCAATATATAGCGGTCGTACACATATTTAATTCCTATGTATTTTAACAGCATTCAAAGTGAAGCATTGAATGCACTTCAAGAATCTTGTGAACTATATATGACGCAATATTTTGAAGATTCTTATTTATGTACTCTTCACGCAAAAAGACGAACTTTAAACATTCGTGACATGCAACTTGCTCGACGAATTCGAGGCAGAGAAGATACCATTAATCATTAAATGCTAAATTGTGGAAACTTTAAGATTCATAAGTTATTATTACAAATGTAAAATATGATAAGTTATATTTATGCATATATATAATATATTTTACATCATACTGTACCAAAAAATGTCCTTTTACAATTTAAAATTGTGGACTCCTTAGTTATTTGTATTACTTTTTCACTTTTCTAACTATATATATAGGTATATATAATTAAATTTTGTAAAATTATTTTATTATTGAACATACTTTGTTTTAATATTTACCACCCCACTCCAGTAGCACAGTAATATAATATAATAAGAAGCTTTGACACACTTTTTCGCTAAATATACTTTTACAATTGATATTAAATGTTAAATACTAAATTATTTAAATCTAATTAGTTTTTACTTTCTTATACGTAGTATAAGTAAGTATTGTAATCACGAAAAATATCGATCTGTGCATGACACTGCAGATGTTTATTCTAACTATTTTTGCTATTAATGAAACCATTTTTGAGTAATTGCAGAAACTGCAAGAAATTACTAGAGTAAACAGGCACTTCCGATTAGAATATTATTTTCTAAAATAGGAGATTTTCTGGCCAAGAACATACAAAGCTATTTAAGATTTCATAATTTTACGTCCAACCATTTAGACTGTAGAGCGCGCACACACACACACACACACAAACACACAGACGTCATTCCGAAAATAGTCGAAATCGATTCAGGGAAGGTCAAAACGTGTATTTCCGTTAGGTTTAGGTTACCCTAGAGGCGGGAAAAATAGGCAAATTATGAGAATTTTTGCCAGCAAAACTACAATAGGTCGAAATTTGGAAAAAAAAATTATGTATATTGAGCAATGATTGTAAGCCTTTTTACGAGCTCTGAGGAACAAAATCGCTGCTTCCCAGAAATTTTCCAGCGACGCTTCTCTTTACCATTCCTTTGCGGCCTGACCACTATCTCAGGAAATTTTTAAATTAGTATCATGAACTAAACAAATTTCGATTTTATAGGCGAACAGCTAGAGAAGTACGTAGAATTTTTTTCTTGTACTGATTTTTGATAAAATGGCGTGCTTTTAAAAAAAACTATTGAAAATCCCTCAAATATCTCCCAAAAATTGCATATAAAAATTGAACCATGCAACATAAAAAAATCCTACGTACTTCTATGAAGAAAGTAGTTTTGATTATAAATTAAAATTTTCAAGTAAATCGGTAAATATTTGTCCGAGTTATTGGTCCGGCCAAATAGAAATATGTTGTGTCGAGTAATACGCGTTTAAAGTTTAAATAAAAAAAATATATATATTCGAAATTCAGGATCTTTTAAAGTTTTCCGGACCATAAAACCTTGGCATATTATTATCAAGATACTAAATCATAGATTAAGCAAAAAATAATTTTTTTAAAACTTGGAATCTCTAGGGTAGCGCAAGCCCTTAAAATCTCGAGATCGAACATTTTCATAATTTGAACTGCTTTTTATCTAAATGTTACATTTACTATAACGAAATTTTTGCACAATCGTTTTTAGCATACATCTGGTCACATTTCACTTATTTATCGCCAACTTATTATCCACGATCATTTATTCCGAAATGAAACCTATAATTTATTCATCCACGGATAAAATGTATTCGTATATGGCAAAACTGCCAATAAAACTTTATATGCAATTAAATATGCACACGAGAACTAACAGATGCGACTGCAATAAAAGTATAAAACATAATAACGTCAGTTTTTGGTTGCATTGTTACATAACATAATGACGAAGACTAAAGTGGTAAGTTGCGACTATAACAAAATCTTAACATAACAAATATAGTATACTTATATAACCTGATCAAGAATCATAATTTGCTTCTTAAAAAACTAAATAATTCATAACAATATATTGTTACAACCAGTTAATTTGTTTGTAGTCAGACACCAAACTAATCTTTTTGCGAATAATTCGTCAATTGGACGTTGTTGGGTGCAATCCGAAAAACCAAACATTCTGGAAACGCATTCTAGGCTTTTTCCAATTATTTTGTTCAGTGACAATATCAATATTACTTATACTAAACGCTTCAATTAATAAATTCACAAGTATTGGAAATTTCGCAGAGAATGTATTGCTTATTTTAGGATTTGGAATGCAGGTAGTTTTTCAATAATAAAATAAGTATATTAAATTTTAAAAGTCATAATCGGCTTTAGGTCACAGTGAAATTTGCTGTAACCCTCTTTAAATATGATGAACTAAACGATCTATTAGATATTGTATGGACAAAATTCTGGCCTATTGATTATATTGGGAAGGTGTCTGAGCAATTATTTCAACAAGTGTCGAAATTGTGTAGAATTGCTTCAAATATATATAGATATAGTATTGTGATTGCAATTGCTGGTTTTGTGATTGGAGCAAGATACAAAGGCGCTAACAAACTACCCTTCGATATATGGATCCCACATAAAGAAATTCTAAAAGTTTCTCCGTATTATCAAATCACATATGCGTTGGAAGTATATTTTTTTTATTCGTTTTGTATATTTTTGATAGTACCTTTAGATGTAATATTCGTGACATTAATTGGTATGGTTTATGTGCAATTTGAAATGTTAAAAAAGAGGATAATGTTGATCGGGACTTCAGAGTCGACTGAGACTGATTATGATTTGATTAAAGAAAGCGTTAGACACCATAATTTACTAATTGAGTAAGTGCTTGGAATGCAATACGGAAATAAATATATTTTGTGTTACATTTTGCAGATTTATGAAAAAGTTTGAATTATTGTACTCAGATATGCTATTCCCAACTGTAGGATCTATATTATTATTAACAGCTGTAGCGATGTATGCAGTTGTTATGGAGGAAGATTTGTGTGTAACATATAAAATAAGATTTAGAAAATGTCGATTAATATTTATATATTTATTTTAAGCACTCTCAAATCATTATATTTATTGACTTATGCATGCATAATGCTGCAATTGATTTTCTATTGTTATGCAGGACAAGTGATTCAAGATGTGGTAATCGATATTAAATTAATCGAGTTTTTATTTAAAAAAAATGTTTTGTCGTTTTACAGGGGTACAGTGTTGGCCAGGCTGCATATAATTGCAACTGGACTAATCACTATGATCGCCGTGTTCGTTTTGGAATACTTTTCATAATTCTAAGATCTCAGCGCCCCCTAACCATAAGGATTGGGGGATATATGACGCTCACCTTAGCAGCGTTTGCTAGCGTAAGTAAATACTATAAAGTTCTGCAATTATCCCAGCATTACTTCACGTACCTTATATACATAATAATATTATAATTCTGTTTTGGGTTAAGGTTGCAAGAGCATCACTTTCATTTGTGACATTCTTAAAAAATATAAAAAATTAAAAACTAAAGAGGTATGTAATTTATTAAAAATACAATTATTGCACTAATGTAGCAATTTCTGTTTACTAGAGTATGTTATAATATAAATATTTGTTACATATATATAGATATGTATATTCTTCAAATAAATCGTAAAATTAACTAAATATGACATATTATTTCCATTTTGTAGTAATAAACATATCTAAGAACTTGTCAACATAAACAAATCTCCAGATTGATGATAAAGCGTCACTGGCACTACAAGGGGGCTCATTTTTTTTTGCAGTAAGGACGAGAAAAGTATTTGTTTGAAAAACAACAGCCTTTGTTATTACAGTTAAGAACAAAAGGTAAGTGGGTGTGCGATGATTATCTGTATGCAGAAAATGTTTCATGTACCACGGAGTGATTTAGTAGACACCTTGGAGGTCGTACTTCACCTGCGTGCATCTTTATTAAGGGGTCTTTCTGGATTTTTGAGGTTAAAATAGGACCATTAAAATTTTTTTTTATTTTTAAAACAAAACCATTCATGGAATGGCAGTTTTTCTATACATTAATAAATACATTTAGGAATATATAAAAAAAAATTCTCCATTAATTCCTAAGCCCTTAAGCACCTAAGCACTTGCTAAAAAATTATCAAAAATAAAAAAGCGCTCTGCCGTGCCCACGATTGCTGCTTGTTGGTTGGCATTACAGGTTGTAGGCCTGAAAAGTGGGTCAACTTTGGGAATTTTTTATGAATGAACTAAAATCAGTAGAGTCATGCAGATTTTTGAGTTGAATTTATCTATCTTTTCTCTATTATTTAACATTTATTCAATAATATATTATCGCAAACATGGCTGCAAAACGGCCACCTTGGCACCGCGCACTCGAAACCTGTGCCCACTGTGTCGTTCTTCGGGCCCCTCCTGGTCATCTGAGACACAAAACGCATATTGGTCAGTGAACTATAATAGATTTTCTGGATATTCAATCTAATATCAAGACATTTTTTGGAAATTAAAACAAAATTGCGACCGTGTGTGATCAAATTTCCATTTTTTATTGAGATTAAAACGTGATAAAAATAGTAAAATTTAACAATAATTTAATGAAAATAGAATCAAAATCCAGTAATATTTGTCTTGTTTTTTGTCCAATTCGTTTTAAGTCAATTGGTCGAGTTGTTTGACCGCAATCTACGACAGAGTAAAAAAAAGGGTTTGAAGAAAAACGCGGTTAAAGTTTTCGCAATAGTTCCGACTGCAATAATAATTTTTCCGTTTGTCCAAGGTGAACGAAAATATTCCTTAATATGTTGTGACACTATATTAACTCGATTCTGTTATCAAATTGCAATAATGAGAGTCCACAAATCCAATATGGCAGATGATATCAGAAATAGCATTTCAATCAAAAATAGGTTGATTCGATATGGCCCCCAAAAATGAAATATAATAACCCTGCGGAACCGGCGCTCCGCTGAGCGCTGAGGTATATAAGTGGCCGTAGAGGCCGTAAAACTATCCGAATCGCAGAGACCTTTCGGCCACTGTTTCTACATGAATGTACCTTAGAAAATATGCAAAAAAAAAATCGATTTTTTCTAAGTTGCAACCTGTAATGTCTCCTTAAGAGTGTTATTTACCTAAATTTTATTTAGATTTTGGCTACCAATAACCCAAATGACAATTATGCTACGCGGGTAAACTGAAACTTTTAAAACATATTCTTAAGGCGCGATACTTGTAGTGATAAAAGTAGGAAAAACGGTGGTTGGCATATTCGTTCTGAAGCTAATACACATTACTTTATCATACTTGAAAAAATATGATTATGTTCACAAAGGCTGTCTCTACACGGGTCCGTGCCTAAATCTTATGTACGTTTAATTATACTAATTTAAATAAATACTAAATATTCACAAATTGATACTTTTTTAACGGCATTGTTACGCCTATATAAGTAACATTTTTACGAAAAACTTCACGGAGCAGTGTAGTTTAACAATTAAACCTTGCATACGTTTAAAAAAAATGCATTACCGTTCCTAACTATTGTTTTATTTCGAATATACGAGCAGGTGTTTTTAATAAGAATTATGATGGATAGATGTCTCTACTATAGCAATTTGTTCGAAACAATAATATTATCGCTTTGCGATAGCACAAGGCGGAGCCATTCCCCCTCTTCTTCTCCTTGCAATTGAATTATACATACTATTATTAGAAAATCTTTGGTTCTTTGGTGATTAACGGCAGAAATTATATAGGGTAAAACGACCAGTAGTGGCACAGTTAAGAAAATTCTCTACTTTTTTGAGGATTAAAAAAAATGTGGTTAATATATTTATATAATAATTGAAAATTTTTAAAGTTAAAGTGTTTTATAAAGTAAAATAAAAAAATTAAATTGTTTATTGATGTTTTAGGTAATTTTGTTCACAATTTATAATTTGATGTTAAAATGCCAGTCACTTTAAGAGAACAGTCCTTTCTAGTAGTAGCACGGCAAATATAGTTATAAATTTATATATTTTAGCTTGGATTTCCTAAAATTTAGGTATATATTTATAAAAAAACACTTGCAGTAGCTTTATTTTATAATTTTTTAAATTATAGAGGTAGGTACTATACCTATCTAAAGCTAAATTTAATATTTATAAAGTTCTAAATTATAAATGTAGACAACAATATTATTCTTTATCTATAATGCAAATGATATTTTAATTAAATAATAACTTTTAATCGAAATATTAAAATTACTTATAAATAGGTATATTACATCAAAATTTTTAATACTTTTCTTGCATTAAAATTTTGTGAACAATGAAAAATTGAAATCTTTTCTAGTTTTATTTTTTTAGATAAGAATACTTTTCATCTTGTAATTTCAGATAAAAGTATTTTTTCAAGTGTACCGGGTGGGGCAAAACAACCTCCCTAGTTTTGCAAGTGAATTAAAGAAAAAGGAGTCGAGATACAAAAAAATGTATTTCAATAAAATATAGTAGTTACATGGCCAGTTTTATCTTATGTAGTTTTAAAAATCATATCGGTCAAGTGTTGTCCTTTATTGTCTACACACTGCTGCAAGCGACTTTTGAAGTTTTGCATAACCCTTTCAAGCATTTCTTCAGGTATACGGCGAATTTCCGTGCGGATTGTCTCCTCTCAGGGAGACAAAGCACGCGCGGAACATTTCCTTCAAAACCAGCATTGATGCCCGCGCTGTGTGGTCTGTGGCTTCCCCCCCGTCCTGCTGAAAGCAGACATTCTCGAGACCAAGTTCTTTAAGAGCAGGGGCAAAAAAATTCTGGAGCATGTTCATATAGCGCCCAGAATTGACGGTAACTGCCCGATTTCTTTCCTGTAGTAAAAGTAAGGCCCGATAATCCCTATTCGGGAAACTGCGCACCAAACTGTGACACGATCACTATGCAGAGGCTTCTCGTGGATCACCCTCGGATTGTTTTCGCACCAATATCGAAAATTTTGTTTATTTACACCGCCAGAAAGATGGAAATGTGCTGGGCGGCGATTACAGACTCCTTTTCGCGTATGTATGCTTCCACGGCAAAAGCGCGCTGCTCGTTCGTCCACATTGTGTTTACGACTGAATCCTTTTGTAACACATACACACGGCATATCTTTCTGCCGCCATTCACGCCATTCCTACCCTGTTACGACCTCTGCTAGCTTCACAATTCTCTGTTGAAACTAGGGAGGTTGTTTTGCCCCACCTGTATAAAAGGTTTTGGTTCTAATTCTTGATTTTTCACACTTCTTTTTACCCTTTTTATTAACGGTGTCATTGTTTTTACCAGTTTTCACTAAAATAAAAATAATTTATTCAAACGAATACAAAAACAAATTAAAGAGGTCATGTTTTAGATTTTTATTTTTTATGAGATAAACAATAAAATTTCAGTGTACGTATAAAGTAAATAATAACTGATACATACTTTTTAAAGAATTATTTATCTGTAGTTAAAATTTGTCCTTGTTATAAGAAATATCTAAAAGCATTAATATTCTAACCTCACTTGCTTACTGTCAGAGAGTCTCTGTTTACTATTTTATTTATAGCAGCGGCCGCTTAATAGAAAAGCGCTGTAAGCATAAAGTGTTTTATTATTGGCGGCTCTTCAAAATTTTATTCCAATACTAGCACACGTGTTTTTAAAATTAAAAAAAAAAAAATCTGCAGTGTCATGCACCGAACTTTCTTATCCGCATATGGGTTAAACCATATCGTAGTTACATTATTTTTCTAATTTATAATATTCGTTCTAACATTTAGTTCGCTTTTACAGTAGATATATTTCTTAGAAACAATAGCAAATGTCAAACTTCAAATTATTTAAGTCTATTTTGTTAAACAATTGACAGGCGCAGATGATACGATTTATGTAAAATTTGATTTGAAGCCATTACTCTTTTTGGAAAAATAATTCAAACAAAAGTTGTGCTAAATATAAATACCTTTCATTTTTGTTCATGAAATTTTTCTGTAACTGTAACCATTTTTGAGTAATTGCAGAAAATGCAAAAATTGACTAGAGTAAACAAGCACTTCCGCTTTCAATATTTTTTTCAAAAATAGGAGGTGCACACCTCAGGCATAAGCAAATCTTAAGTTAAGTTTCATAATTTTAGCTTCAACCGTTTAGGCTGTAGAGAACATACACACACACACAGACACACACACAGACACACACACACACACACACAGACGGACGTCATTCCGAAAATAGTTGGAATCGATTCAGGGAAGGTAAAAACGTATATTTCCGTTAAAATCTCGAGATCGAAATTTTTCATGATTACAATACTTACTTATACTGCGTATAAGAAAGTAAAAACACAAACAAATTACAGTGGCAATGGATCATCGTTACTAGAATAATCTGGCTCCTCAGATTCTGATGATGAACCAGTATTTGCTGTTACAATAAATTGCTCAACAATATTTTCTATGGTGTTATCCAATTCATACATTATATTTTCTTCATCTATAGCGTGATTTACACAATCTTCCCAGTTTTTTTCAGTAATAGTAGCCAGTCCTTGAAATAATATTTTTACGTCTGGCAATTTGAAAGTTGTATTTCTGCTGGCTGCAAAACTTTTGACTTGCGCCCAAATCAATTATATGGGGTTCAACCGACAGTGGTATGGGGGTAACCTCAAAACAACTATTCTCGTGGCTTCAATAATTTCGTCCACCACATATGGAATAGGACATTTTCTTACTTCTACCTTCACAAGTTCCATTAATTCAATTTTTAATTATGTGTACAGCACTGCAATTCCCTTCGTCTCTAACCAGGATATTAAATCTTTCTTCGTCCAGCTGTTGCTGGGAGTTTTGGACTCTTTCCGGGAGTGGTAAGGGGCATTGTCCATAACGATGACACAACCTGGTTCCAAAAGAGGAAGAACTGTTTTCATCCAGTTTTCAAAGACTTCGGAGTTCATGTCCTCATGATAATCACTGGTTTTCTTCGATTCAAACAGGAGTAGACCACCTTCTACAAATCCGGTGTTACTACCAATATGTAAAATTATAAACCTCTTTCCTTTCCCACTAGGATTCTTCAGTCCTCAATGAAGGCTTCTCTTGCATTTTTTATTGTTTTATCCTTCCAAACTACTTTTGTGTGACCTATAGACGAATATAAATTGCCAAAATAAAAAAGAACACACGTTGTTTTACAATTTTTAGGTTATAAACACTTGCAATACCACTCTCTGCGAAATACCAAACGGAAATGAAATCGCGGATTTCTTCAATGTTCTCTAATGTAAATCCACCTCTCGTCTAGACCAATCAGATTCAAGGATATCTTCCTATTTTACTCAGCGCTATTTTCTTAACGTGAATAGACTATAGTAATCATTTATTAATAAAATATCTTAAATGTCTTGTACTAATCTTCCTTAGAAGAATTTGAATTAGGTCAAATCATATTTTTACTTTCTTATATAAGTAAGTATTGTAATCATGAAAAATTTCGAACTCGAGATTTTAACGGAAATATACGTTTTGACCTTCCCTGAATCGATTCCAACTATTTTTGGAATGGCGTCCGTCTGTGTGTGTGTGTGTGTGTGTGTGTGTGTCTGTGTGTGTGTGTATGTTCTCTACAGCCTAAACGGTTGAAGCTAAAATTATGAAACTTTAAACTTAAGATTTGCATATTCCTGGGGTGTGCACCTTCTATTTTTGAAAAAAAATATTCAAAGCGGAAGTGCCTGTTTACTCTAGTCATTTTTTGCAGTTTCTGCAATTACTCAAAAATGGTTACAGTTACAGAAAAATTGTATGAACAAAAATGAAAGGTATTTATATTTAGCACAACTTTTGTTCGAATTTTTTTTCCAAAAAAGGTACTGGTTTCAAAATAAATTTCTGCTTATTATATATATTTTTACATAAATCTTATAATCAGCGCCTGTCAATTGTTTAACAAAATAGCCTTTCATAATTTGAAGTTTGACATTTAATATTTATTCAAAGATATATATTTAGTGTACAATCAATCTAAAGGTTAGAACAAATATTATAAATTAGATAAATATCTACGATATGGTATAACCCAAATGCGTATAAGAAAGTTCGGTGCATGACACTGAAGATGTTTTATTATTTAACTAATTTATAATAATTTAGTAACCTTTGCACAATTTTCAACTAAATTCTTAGAATAAATATTAAATTTTATATATTTAATATTTATTCTAAGAAATATATTTAGTGCAAAAGCGATCTAAATGTTAGAGCAAATTTTATAAATTAGAAATATAATGAAACTCCGATATGGTTTCACCCATGTGCGTATAAGAAAGTTCGGTGCATGACACTGCAGATGATTTTATTCGCTATCATATTATTTAAATTTATCCACATATTCATATATGCTTTGCGACTTATACTTGTTTCATGTCTTTTAATGTAAGTGATAATTGTTGCTAAACTGGCAAACCATTTGCATCTAATAGATTACTTACAGAAGAACCAAAAATTTTACAACAAAAACATAAAACTGAATTTTTAACTATTCAATATGAAAGCCATTCTCTTTTAATTTCCTCACCATTGAGAAGTTGTTGAGTGAAAAAATAATTTTCTTGCATCAGTAATCGGTATAATATGGTTACCCACTTATACTGGGCATTTCTTTACTAAATTGCTAAATATATCGTTGCTGATAATACGCGGCCACAAACCAGGAGCATTTGAAGGACATAAAATAGTTTCTAAAACTTCTGTATCAAGTGGATTAGAGTGCGATTCCGAACACTCATTTACAAGCAATATATCTACCATCATCATCTCTTCGTGTCCAATAACCTCTTCAGGTGTTTCAGAAGTTAGCGAGGTTGATGCAACATCGGAATTATCATTCTCTTTACTCAAATATTTCAACATAGATCCAGTTAATTTTTACTTTCTTATACGCAGTATAAGTAAGTATTGTAATCATGAAAAATTTCGATCTCGAGATTTTAACGGAAATATACGTTTTGACCTTCCCTGAATCGATTCCAACTATTTTTGGTATGACGTCCGTCTGTGTGTGTGTGTGTGTGTATGTTCTCTACAGCCTAAACGGTTGAAGCTAAAATTATGAAACTTTAAACTTAAGATTTGCATATGCCTGAGGTGTGCACCTCCTATTTTTGAAAGTGCCTGTTTACTCTAGTCAATTTTTGCATTTTCTGCAATTACTCAAAAATGGTTACAGTTACAGAAAAATTTCATCAACAAAAATTAAAGGTATTTATATTTAGCACAACTTTTGTTTGAATTATTTTTCCAAAAAGAGTAATGGCTTCAAATTAAATTTCTGCTTATTATATATATTTTTACATGATTCGTATCATCTGCGCCTGTCAATTGTTTAATAAAATTGACTTAAATAATTTGAAGTTTGACATTTTATATTGTTTCTAAGAAATATATCTACTGTAAAAGCGAGCTAAATGCTAGAACGAATATTATAAATTAGAAAAATAATGTAACTACGATATGGTTTAACCCATATGCGGATAAGAAAGTTCAGTGCATGACACTGCAGATATTTCTTTTTCTTTTCCCGTTTTTTTTTTTTCTCATTTCGAAATTGTGCCCCAGAGAACTATTTGTTTTTGTGAATCCTAACAAAAGTATAGAATTTTTGTACCACTACAAAAGAACTAAGAATTTCATATATTTGTATGCAATAAAAAAAAGCTGACGTGTCTGTCACTGAACTTTCTTATAAGCATTTTAATTAGTTCGTTATAATTAAAATTTTTTTGAAAAATATAAATGTTTTATAAATTCTAAAGATCTATCCAAAATGAGTGTA
The DNA here is from genome assembly GCA_944738965.1 of Nebria brevicollis. Classification (NCBI taxonomy): domain Eukaryota; kingdom Metazoa; phylum Arthropoda; class Insecta; order Coleoptera; family Carabidae; genus Nebria; species Nebria brevicollis. The sequence goes on from OX122903.1 coordinate 10,068,039, forward strand.
CGAAATTATATTAGCGTATAGGAAAGTATATTAACACACTTATGCATGGATATCTTATATGAATTATAAGGAAATTTGAAATTTTGATAAACATAACAAAAATATCGTCCGCTACATATATACGCAATTGTATACAAATGAAACAATCAGCAACAATACACGAACCATTCAATATAAGATCAGATTTCTTATCGAGATAAAACGGAAACTGAAATTTTAGTTAATCGTGGCGTATAAGAAAGTAAAAAGCATAAACCATCAATTCAATATTTTATTTTGTTAACTATAATTGTTATTGTACATAATAATTATGGTACCTACCATTATTAAAGAATATTTCAGAACTATTATTAAAGGAAATCCAAAATCAAAACAATAAAGTACAAGAATTTCTGGGTACACCGCTATGTATGTGAAGTTACCGGCGAAAAAGCCAGCGACGAACAGGGTTGCCAACTGTAAAAAAAAACATATTCCCAAGCTAATTTTATAGTCTATAATTGCTATTTAAAGGCTCGTAACTTAATAAATCCATTATATATATTATAAATATACTTATTTTAATTGGTATATACAATTTACCGCAATTTTCAGGTCAAATTACTGTGTTTATTTCCAAGTTCAAAACAACTGTTAACACCCCATTATTTAAGCCTTTATTGCTCAAAATTAGGTCGCAGGATATTTCTGAAAAAATTACAAAATGTTCTTAGGGTACATAACTACAAGTGCCGTAAATATTTTCAAAAAATGTGTATTATTAGGGTACCAAAATGGTAACCGTGTGACTGCGAGCGCTGTGCCTGGTAGCGCTGATTTCTCAAAATTAGGTCGCAGGATATTTCTGAAAAAATTAATAAATGTTCTTAGGGTACATAACTACAAGTGTCGTAAATATTTTCAAAAGATGTGCATTATTAGGGTACCAAAATGGTAACCGTGTGACTGCTAGCGCTGTGCCTGGTAGCGCTGATTTCTCAAAATTAGGTCGCAGGATATTTCTGAAAAAATTACTAAATGTTCTTAGGGTACATAACTACAAGTGTCGTAAATATTTTCAAAAAATGTGCATACAAATAACACACTATTTATTTTAATTCCGAACAAATCCCGCGGTCCAACGTTTTCGAACGTGACACAATGACCCTAATAAAACACATTTTTTGAAAATATTTACGGTAGTAGTTGTAGTTATGTACCCTAAGAACATTTTGTAATTTTTTCAGAAATATCCTGCGACCTAATCAGCGCTACCAGGCACAGCGCTCGCAGTCACACGATTACCATTTTGGTACCCTAATAATGCACATTTTTTGAAAATATTTACGACACTTGTAGTTATGTACCCTAAGAACATTTATTAATATTTTCATAAATATCCCGCACACATATTTTGAGAAATCAGCGCTAATTGGTATCACTCATCACACGGTTACCGTTTTGGTAGCCTAATTAAACACATTTTTTGAAAATATTTTTGTATCTTATAGATATATATTTTATCAATATTCTATGAAATTTCCACACGAATCCTGCGACTCTAATTTTAATAAAAAACTCTTAAGTATCTTGGCGTCGACAGTTTTCTATAGCCTTAAAATAAATGCTGTATATTCATCTGAGAGTCGTTTATAATTGTGCAATTCAATAAAAAGTAATAGATTAGTAGCTAAAATTATGCTATCGATGTATTATAAGGCTGTTATATGATAATTGAGGCAATTTTATAGGTTAGGTTTGTGTTTATTCAACGTTGGTAACATTGCTTTACATGGTGATTTTTGATTTTGCTATGTTGCCAGTACTGTTTGTCAGACTGCTCCAGCGTCGCGCCGGTAACTTCCAAGACGTTTGATAAATGCTTGTCAATATGGAGGCGTTAGAAATGGTCTGGTAATCGAAGTTGATATATCACAATAAAGCACTATAGTCGTTCCAGGCAGATGAAATTGTTTAATTTGTATGACAAAATATACGTTGTTATTTATTAATATCTTCTTCATTAAACTTGTGTAAGCAACTGCTTTGCTCTTGCTGGAAATGTGACGTAGGTAAAACTGCAGTTGACGGCCACCTATGAAGTTGGCTGCGGAAAAAAGTCGATTTAGGCTAAAATGAGCGCTTTTCTTGTTGCCAACTGCAAGACACTAAAAGCAGGAGATTTAAAATAAGTTTGATCGCGGCGTGAAATAAAACGATAAAAATCAACTTTTTTGTAACTGTTTTGACCCGCAAAGACTTTTTCGACCAAAAAGCGTGAAAGGCGCGTTTTCATTTTCAAAAAACTAACAAAACCCACCTTTTTGCGTGTAGAAATTCGTTTGCGTGGAACTCGTTTTGTTACTAAAAATAAAAACTAACAAAACCCACCCTTTTGAGTGAAAGGGCCCTTTGTACGCTTCTCGAATGTATTTAAATTCAAATTACGCGGTATCAGTTCATTATGTTGGCAACGCCCAGACCCACGAAAATCGCCGCGGATCCGCCGCCAACTTCATAGGTGGCCGTCAACTGCGGTTTAGCCGTGACGTATTTTGATTGTCAATTGACTGTGAAAAATAAATGCCGGAATTAAAAATGTATAAACAAATTGAATATCATACATCGCCCGCTCCCCATATGTTTCGTCCCATTATATTTTAAACTTGGTAGATTGTCATTTTGTTTGAACATATTTGATATAAATTTGTTGTATCTTGAAGGTAATATAAATATTTAAAATTATGTTCAATGAATAAAACCAACAACTTCATTACTATCTTAAAGCGTTAAATTTTATACATTTTTTGTTGCAAAGCAGAAAGTTTTCTTAATTGTGATTTGCAAATGCTTTCATAATTATATGTGCTTCTCGCTTATTAAGAAATACATTTAATGAAATTGACGCGTTCATATTTCGTTGATATTTAAAATTGGTTAACGTTTATTATTTTCAGAAAAGAAGAATCATTTGGTAGACAAAAATATCTATCTATTTTCTGACTGATTCAATAGGGCGTGCAGTAGTTATTGACGGAATTGTGTGTTGTAATCCATTTTGTATACGATACTACTCTTCAGACTTTTTTCACTAATAACCTAATAATGAGTATCATTAAAGTACCAATGACCCTTTTCGGTTGGAATTATCAGAGATGCATTATAATTTTATTTTTTAAATAATTTTTACTTATATTTACATAATAACATTTTGTTTTGCTAATGTATCATACTGTTCTTTATAAATTATAAAAAAATTGGTCATTGGTACGAAAGAAAAACCTCTTGGGTAGTCCTGAAGACTTGCTGTTAATATTATTTTGAAAAATAACTAATAATAACTTTAAAAAGAAGTATGATACATTAGCCTAACAAAATGTTGATTGAAAATATATATTATAACGTGTGAATCATCCCAGGGGAATATGTAAAGGAATATGGTTCTTACCGATTAAAACACCCTCAAAAAATACACACACACACACACACGCACATACACACACACACACACACACACACAGACGGACATCATTCCAAAATTAGTCGGAATCGATTCAGGGAAGGTCAAAACGTATATTTCCGTTAAAATCTCGAGATCGAAATTTTTCATGATTATTAATTTTGGTAGGTGGCTGCTTTACGGTTCTGTAAAAGTAATGTACAAAGCTCGAGTTTAGGTCTTTCCTGATCTTGAAATATGGAAACGAATTTATATGTACGTACCTGAAAATGATGCTGGAATATTAATTGTCCGCATACTTAACTGCAAAAGAGGAATAATTACATGTGATGAATTATTTATATAATATTTACATTGACCAATATTATGGGTCCAACGAAAATTTTACACGCTTGACATTATTTTATACTATAATGCAGCGCTGCATTTCGTAGATTGTTGGTTTAATTAAACTGCACTTATAAAAGAAATAAAAAAAAAGTAATTATCAGTTGAAATGAGGAACATAAGGTTTTGCAAACGTCTTGATTTCATAACGTTCTATTTAAAAATATAAAACGACCGTTTTCGATCATTTTATAACCAGCGAGACTACAATATATTGAAAATATAAAAAGTATAATCAAAAACTAATTTTTATATATTTAATATATATGGTCTTGTCGGCTATCTAAGGATGACCATTAAATAGAGGGAATGGTCATATTATTATTTTAATAATAAAAACGTGGAATCAAGTCGTATTTAAACCCTACATCCACAACTAGAATTAATTAATAGTTAAGATCACTTAAATATTTTTGTAATTGGATTGACCAACCAACGTTCACCTTACCGGCATACATTTTTCCTGTTGTTATCTCAATTATAAAATTTTAATTATTTTAAAATATATAATATTTATTTGGATGGTAGTTATGTTCTATAGTTAAAAAAAAGTATACATGGAATACGGATTTAAATTTAAAAGAAAAAAGAAACACTTAAGATAGGTCTATATTATTTTTTATAATTAATTTTAATATGCAAAATAATTTCCAATAACAAAGAACTTGGACCTCTTTTGGGAAAATATTAAGCAGCAAAAACATTAACGTAAGATTATAAAACAAATACAAAGTAACAGATTAATAGATATGTCAATTGATAAAATATATAGCTTAATAAAGACGTTTACCCATTTTAGTAACATATATTAATTAGCAAATTATCTGGTCATAGATGATTGAAATAAACATGGAATCATATCTATAACATTTTCATATAAGAAAACATTTAAATCACGGTGAACACAATTTTGGGCTCGTATAAAATTACGGGAATCGTGTACGTTACGTCTTTTTGATAAAAAAACTTCATATTTATAATTCGAAATTCACTGAATTTTATTTTTGAGTTAGATCCACTGTTTCGTATATTATTATTCACTGCGAATTCGTACTTATTGGGAAAGAATTTATTGTTATTACCACAATATTTTTTATATCTCAGTATCGTAACACTAAACGTTGTGATTTTCGACAGCAACACGCCTTGCAGATGCATAGGACACAGATGATTGCTAAAATGCTGGCAGTTGCTGCACCTAGCATTATGAGTAACCAGTTCGGATCGGATCCTATTTCATTTGAACACAGCTCCGATGATTCATCGCTGAACATTGAACCTGCACAAATAAAGAATTATATAAAGAATTTATTTATATTAAATTTCAAAAACTTTTATAATTTTAGTATAAAAAATATTGTAATATCCAAAGAAATAACTATGCTATATTTTTTTCACCACTGTTGTCGTAAATCAATTAAATGACAAATGAAATATATATAAAATTCATCTTATTTTTGTGTACGATTCCTGAATTAATATTTTATTCATTTGAAGACTTCATACGGATCATTATTGGTGACAAACCAAGACATATTTTCGGCTTATGATGCCTTATCAGATTCCCAGATTGATATCCGCTATTGTCGACTCAAATGTTGTACTGTTGTTTCATACTATTATTCTGGTTTAGGGTTTACACACACACTTAATTGTGAAATTTATTCAATCGTCTACACAGGTCGCTAATGCTATCTGCTTTGACCTGTAAATCCAGTATCACACCAAATCGGTTCATTCATTCTCACATACTTCCGTTTAACTTTCTCAGACTGCCATTGGTCATCCACAATGGTCGTTCTGAGAACAGAACATACTTTCTCCTCAACTCTGTCACAGTGCTTAAAATTCGTAAGACGTGGTCCTCTGGTGAGGCCCACGGAGTAGGTTTTATCTTTTTTTCAATAAGTCATCGGTGGACCACGCAAAAAACGAGGTGATCCATCTTTGTTTTTAATCAGTACTACTGATGAAGTTCAATTACACCTTCCTGATTTATTCGTTCTACTTCCTCACGCTTTGTAGGTGGTAATTTTCTTGGAGCCTGGCGTATGGGTCGTACATCATCCGTATCTCTTTTATGTCGGACAATGTGGCTTCAAAAACATCTTGATATTGACTAATTAGATATGTTTCATTTTTCATTTGACCCCCAGGTAGTTCTTGGCAGGCTGTTGAAGACAGATTAAATGAGAAATTCGGATTTTTTTTGGTATAATTCTTGCATTTGAACACTTCCAGCTTGCGAGCGATAGAGTTCATTTATGTGCCATATCCAAGAACGTTACCTTTTTTGAGGCCACTTAGAGATAATTAACTGGTATTATCTCTCTGCCTTGATTTAGTAAACTGTCTCTATTCTCTGGCAGCGACCATAAACCGCTCATCAACGTCAAATTCTGACATAAAGGATCAACATTTTAAAATTTAATTACAGAATCTTTTACAATTGCTGCACAAGATTCATCAAATATTCAGTCGACTGTTACATAAGTATGAAGATAAGGTATTAAACATTAATATAAGAAACACAATTCATATAATTTTAAGAATCTTCTTAAAATTGAGAAAATCGCCACTACATCTACCTAAACCTAAATCACATCATCATTATTCTAAATAGAGCATTACCGTGCGAATTGGCGTTTGAAAATCATTAATATTTTCTTGTGACAAAACTGACATATTTATTTTGTTGTTGCGAGATGAAAACTATCGAATTTATTATATGTGGAATTATTGGTGAACAGTTTACAATTTTACATTTATTATTAACATGTACATTATTTTAAAAAACAATTAGCTATGCTGGATGTTTTAACTTTATAATAAGGTACAAACAGTTACAAAGAAACATGGACTTCACCGGGAAGAAGTATCAAAAACCATCATTCAGAATCTAGTTACAATAAAATATTCAGCTTAGGTTGTGGTTTGCAAGAATGGTTGTTTTCTAGAAGAAAATGAGATTTAGAAGAATGATTAATAATTACATTACTTAGCACACATAAATAAAATGTTATATTTAAGTAAATCTTCAAGTTCTGAAACAAATACAAACATTATTTTTAATGTATATTTGCTACATTGGATAACAAAACAAAAATTTTTAATTTTCACTACTAACTACGTATTCGAAATATCTCTTCTTTGTGACTGGAAACATCAATAATACAGCATGATAACAAGGCTTTGAAGAAAACACTCCTGCATACAAAGAGTATGACTGCTGTGAAAATGAAAATTTTGAGAGGTACTTGTGATGTATCTAGGAGAGACAAAACGCGGAATAAGTGGGTGTATGAGCAGTGCGATATTGTAAAAATTATCGTACGTAGAATAATTGGGAGTCAAATGAGATGGGATGCCCATATAGAAAAAATGTCGAATGAAAGATTAACGAATAAGATTTATGTAAGAGAGACGAATGGTGTGAGAAAGCGAGGTCGACCTCGGACTAAATGGATAAACATGATTGAGAGTGAATTGCGTGAAATAATAGTTACGACCAAGCGGAATACAAGGGCGTGTATGAATTATTTAATGAATTTATATAAAGCAAAGGTAATGTGTTAGGATAAATCCGAACGACGAAAAATTGTAAAGAAGTGAAAGAATGTAAAGATAAAAGGAATTTAAAAGGTTTATGTACATACACACATACATACGTATCATCACGCCTAATCTCATCAAATGGGGTGGCAGAAAACTCTTTACATTTTCTCACATCTTTAAAATTATTCACCATTCAATTCTATCCATTCACACTTATTTCACTTCATTAAAACTAATTAAGTTATGCATGCTTTAAATATATACATAAACTAACAGCAACTACAAAGTTTTAAGAGAAAGCTGAATAAATGTCTTACCAATTTTAGTTGTAATATTTGGACAATTTACAATTCCATTGCACACCAATCTGGCAGGTATGCAGAGTCCAGCATCACCTGGACAAGCGAATTCACAGCCATCCATCGAATCTGATGACATGCCCCCTTCAGTCAAACGTGATGTCATCAAAGAGCCATCAGCATTTCGTGGCAAATGGAAAAGTTCAGTCCACGCTATTTTAAATGCAGCACGAGTAGGTGATACACTTCCAATAAACTGAATAGTAACACTTGGTTCGCCATCATCGGGACTCATTTCAGCCGCAGAGAGTATTGGCAAGTCTTTCGCTAGACTGACATTTTCACTACAAACTGACAAATAAGGTTCAAGGCGGCCTCTTATGAATATATCAACCATGCCTTCATCGCAATGGCGCGACGCAAATTTGATACGATCAAAGTGAAGCCAGAGGTCTCGCTCGCGATTAACTTTAACTTCCCAAATACACCGTATGGATTTCGGAGGTTCCACATAACCAAGTGCCTCGTAATAAGGATAATGTATTTCCCCATCTGTAGTAGGGTTGATAATTGGAGGACCACATAATGGCCCGTGCACAAATTCGTATGTCGCTTCGAAAAGTGCGTTATTGTGTTTAAAGTAACTGGAGGCTGCGTGTGCACTGTCGACAATCAGCTGCATATTTAATTGTTCACCACGAGAGATAATTGTTGCTGTTGTGTGCTTGTTGCAAAGGCAGTTTGTTGTTCCCATTTTTATGGCTGTGTGCAAGGGGATTGGTTGTTGTGAAGCATTTGCACCAGGAGGCAATGGCTCCCAAATAACTAATTTATCGACGCGATCTTCTACGCAGTTAATACATGGACCTGGATTATATGGGTGATCCTTCAAAAAGAAAACATAATTAGCGTAATTAAACGAATATATGCAGAAAAGGCCCTATCTACACATAAAACATTTGCCAGATCTGTAAATTTTAATTTCGTATACGTAGTAATAAGTAAGTATTGTAATCATGAAAAAATTCGGTCTCCATATTTTATTGGAAATAAACTTTTCACTTTTTCTGAAACGGTTTTAACTATTTTGAAATGACGTCTGTCTGTGTGTGTATGTGAGATAATATTATGCAACTATAAACTTAAGATTTATATAAGCCAGGCAAGAAAAACTCCTATCTTTGGAAAGAATATGTATGTTTACTCGAGTCATTTTTTGCAGTTCCTGCAATAACTCGAAAATGTTGCAGTTGCAACAAAAATTGTTAAAATAAAAATATTAACATTTCGTACAACTTTTGTTAAATTTTTTTTCGTGAAAGAGGTTGTTTACAAGAAAATGGCTATTGAAATTTCTTCTTGTTTTGCTTATTTTTACATAAATCGTATCAAATGTGCCTGTCAATTGTTTAACAGAAAAACTAAATAGACTTAAATTATATTAATATAAATAAATATTATTAAACCAAAACCGTTGTCGGTAAAAGTTATTTGTTGTGTTACTTCGTGCCGTTTTCTCGATTTTCATTTTGGTTTTCGATGGGATTCACTACAATAATGGTACTGAAGATGCAAGAGTTTTGCTGCGAAGGAACTGGCGCAGGGTGAACATTTAGCTAAAAGTCTGAACGTCTGCAGGAACAGTAGAGTACGTAAGTATCCGTATTTTTTTCGTATTGCTTATCGATCAATTGGTATACGTACCATAGTATTATTCATATTTAATATTCATGTTAAATCTTAATTAAGTGCATTTTATAATTTTGTAATACATTTACTGATTAAATTTTGTTTGTTTTACTTGATAACATTTACCTCCATCGATTCATACATACTTTTAAAGGGCCTCAGTATTTGGAACCTGCGGTGAGTTAGCCGACACACACACACAACACTCACACACTCACTCACACACTCGCACACACACACACAAATCCATATAGACGTCATTCCAAAAATAGTTGGAATCGGTTCAGGGAAGGTCAAAACGTATATTTCCGTTAAAATCTCGAGATTGAAATTTTTCATGATTACAATACTCACTTATACTGCGTATAAGAAAGTAAAAATAAAATAGACTTAAATAATTTGAATTTAGACATTTTATATTTATTCTTAGATATATATTTAGTGTAAAAGTGATCCAAAGGTTAGAACAAATATTATAAGAAAGTAAAAAATAATGAATTAATAAACGGTCTAATATAATCAAAAGAAACACAAAGAAGTAAGTTTTAACCGCGTCTACTCGCACAAAATTTAAATAATAAATATAATTAAGACTTAACTCGAAACAAATATTTACATATTATACGTATTTGTATCCTTATTTCTCACAGATATGTATAAGCTAGCATGAGTTGCAACCGTTTTAAACGATATCACATATTTCATAAAACAATATGGTGTAATTTAGTGATATTTTAGCGGAAGACGAGTTTAATATAGAGCGATGCCAATGCTGTTTGTGCATACATAGGGCAAGTTTTAGAAAAACTGTTTAAATCGCTTTTATTCATATTGAGTAACACTATTGTGAAAATTAGTTTAAGCATTATAAAAATATATTACAATCTTATTATTTTTATTTATTAAATATGATAAACTTATTCGGCTGATTGACAGAAGGTACCGTGATAGATAAAGCAATGATCATACCTTAAAATTTATGTCTTCTATAGTCAATATGATTCTTGCATATAATCGCTTATCAGTTACAATTCTGTACAAACAATGTACATCTTGCGTCGCAGAGGTTTGTTTGTAGACTAGCGTATTCAGTGGTGAACGTAACCGCCCTTTGGTTTCTCGCCATGATGTAAAAATTTCATCACACACAGTATTCGGTATTGGTTCACCCAAATGTGTATTATTGAAGAAGTCATAATGTGCCCAGTAATACAATGAAGACCTGTAAAACAAAATAAAAATATTAAAATAAACCCAATATAATAAAATAAATAGTTATACGAACATTTATATAAATAAAGTTTGCCATAATATTGCATAAAAAAGAGTGCAGTGATAACATTGACTAGAAGCAAACTTATGTAAGCGTAATTATATAAAAATAATACTTTTGTATCTCTATTATATATACCCACCAATATAATTACTTAAATTATTATTCGTAAGTTTTATCACAACTGCTGTCATTAGCGACTGTCATGGATATATGTCTGCATCTATCCTGTATATACCTATACTTTATATTAATTGCAGTTGTGTATATAATTGGTAGTAATGTAAAAACTTAAATTATCATATATTATCAAAAGTTATGTTTATATTTCACCATTATTTGTACAAATTAAAGATTAAACATTTGTAGTCAGCTACTAATCATCATAATAACGATTTCATTTTAAGGGGCCGGCCAGAAATTACGTAAGATGAATTTCGCAAATTTTTGGCCCCCTCCTAATCCACTGTAAGTAGCAATGTGCCATAGGGAATATTCCTAGTGGGAAACTGCTTCAAAAAGGGAATATTCCCGGAAAGTTCCTGAGGTGCCCATAAGTGTCCGAAAACTGGGAATATTAGAATATTTAAAATTCTCGGTGGTATCATTACTCCAACCGGGAATATTAACCCGGGTGTAATGTGTGATGCTGAATTAAAATATTTCAATCACTGTCGGGCAATACAATCTATCGGCAGAACTTAAGGTTTCATCAGTGTGAGCTCTGCAGTGTTGTGGCATTCCCGCAGTTACAATTAATTTGTTTATATTTCATAATACTGTGAGATTGTGATTTTGAATGTGTACCTTCTTCCTTGCTCATCGCATTTGTGTTTTAAAAATGAAACCAAAAGGTATAGTGTACAAATTCTATATAGAAAAAACGTGTAATACAAAATTTGTTTTTATTTGTAAATATTGTGAAAAGGTGTACACGCATCGCAATGCAACAAAAGTGTCTGCACATATTATTAAATGTAATAAATGTCCTTCGGATTGTAAAAACTTCGCCATTATAATATAATTGCTTCTAAAGTAAATTCTAATATAAATAGACGTGCTACAAAAGTTATGCAAAGAAAACCAATCCCTTTCCAGGATGTTGAAAAAACTGAAATGAATATATTAATCCAATTCCAAACACTTCATCAGCGCCTGAAATTTCAATGGATTCATCGTCATCTTTGGATGATTCTCAAAGTATAACTTCAGGAATTTCCAACCAATCCGAAGCTGACTTGTAAAATAAACATTATGTTTAGCTTTAGTTTTGTCTTATTATTATTAATTGATTTTATTTTTATATAAGACAAAAATTAAATTTATATAAAGATTATTTATTATTTTCCATTCAAATAAAATTTTTATTTCACTTCTACATATATTACCAAAAGATTAAAAAATACAATAATAGTTTTAAAGCATCTAAGTTTGATTTAATTTTGGGAACATTCCTGGGAAAGTTTCCGGTAATATTCAGTTAAAGAAGGTTTTAAGGAATTTAAATAATTTTTTTTTTGCACAAACTAGAATATATAGATCTGTATAAGGAACAAAATATAATAGTAAAATAGGAAAATATTTAAATTTGTGTGGTATGTTCCTCTATATTTCCGTTTTTGTGGAATATTTACGGAAACATTCTCGGAAATATTTCCCTAAATTGAAATTCCCGGGAACGGCACATTGCTAACTGTAAGATATAGAAATATTCGTAAGAAAATATTTAACTTCCCCCTATTCCCCAATTCGTCTCACGTAATTTCTGGACGACCTCTAGTTGTTGAAGACTAGTCTATATGAAATTACACAAATCCAACCATACCAACCAAAGAGGGAGAATAATCGATGATGTTATTGATGATGTTTCACTTCTAAATGACGAGACAATCTCTAATATAGTCTAAACTAAAAAACTTAAAACGAGTGATTTCATTCAAATCACAGCCAGGAGAATAACAAGAGCATATTGAACCAGCTCAATTAAAATTCTTCAAAATATAACTACAGAACTAATACTTGAATTGCAGGATCCTATAATAATTACCAAAATAAACAGTAATCTTTCACCCACATATAACAATTTAAGAATCAATATTAATCGTTAAATAAATCATAGCTAGCCTGTCTACATAAATTCAACAATCATAATGCTACCTAAACTTCATGAAGTATCAAACAAATCCAAACCTAAATAAAAATACTCCAACGAATAAAATCATGGTAAAACAATTAAAAATGCAACAATCAAGAAAATAAAGAATTTCATAAGCAAATTTATTATAACTGATACACTTTTTACTTTCTTATACGAAATATAAGAAAGTATTGTAATCATGAAAAATTTCGATCTCGAGATTTTAACGGAAATATACGTTTTGACCTTCCCTGAATCGATTCCGACTATTTTTGGAATGACGTCTGTCTGTCTGTGTGTGTGTCTGTATGTGTGTGTGTGTGTGTGTGTGTGTGTGTGTGTGTGTGTGTGTGTGTGTGTGTGTGTGTGTGTGAGTGTGTGTGTGTGTGTGTGTGTGTATGTGTGTGTGTATGTTCTCTACAGCCTAAACGGTTGAAGCTAAAATTATGAAACTTTAAACCTAAGATTTGCATATGCCTGAGGTGTGCACCTCCTATTTAGCACAACTTTTGTTTGAATATATTTTCCAAAAAGAGTACTGTTTTCAAAATAAATATCTGCTTATTATATATATTTATACGTAAATCGTATCATCTGCGCCTGTCAATTGTTTATCAAAGAAACAAAATAGACTTAAATAATTTGAAGTTTGACATTTTATATTTATTCTAAGAAATATATTTAATGTAAAAGCGATCTAAAGGTTAGAACAAATATTATAAATTAGAAAAATAATGTAACTACGATATGGTTTAACCCATATGCGTATAAGAAAGTCCGGTGCATGACACTGCAGATGTTTGAATACATTTTTCCAACAAAAGTTGAGTAAAATATTAACTTTTTTCGATTTTATTCTTAAATAGTTTTACTGCAAGTGCAGTTGCATATATTGCATAAACCGCAAAAAAGATAAGAATAAACATACACTTTCGGTTAAAATATTCTTTTCAACAATAGGAGGAATTCTTTCCAACCAAATCTTAAGTTCAAAGTTTCGTAATTTTATTTTCTTGCATCTTGACTGTGAAGCGCTTATACACACACACACACACACACACATACACACATACCCATCCAATGGTAATCAAACTTGATGCAGAAAAGGACAAAAATTGTTAAATTTGTTTCATAATTTACTAACGTATTACTTCGTATAAGATAATAAAACACCTACCATCACTTACTGGTATCGATACAACTCAAAACATACGGTATTATCAACAAAACCATCAAACAACAATATCCATCTAAACCAATTATTAAAAACAAACAAAATATCCTTAATACCAGTGCCAAAGAAAAAAGCAAAAATACTCAGTTTCATATGAGTTCCATCTCACATAGCCAGAAAAGGCAATGATAAAGTAGATGAAGCTACAAAATAAGTCATAAACCTCTTAATTACCAACGTGATATACAGCCAAAATATTTTATAAGTAAAATCAAGGAAAGCATAAAGCAATATATTGACCAAATTTTGAAAGAAACGCTCAACGACTAACTAAGATTCATAAAAATGACATAAACACATGGAAAGCATCGGGAATATAAATTCATACCTGTGCAACAAATCATTTCAAACTACATTAAATATCATAATATCCTACTCTCATCCCATTGTGGTGTAAATCCTTCAAAATTACGTCTTTGAATCTTAATTGTTTAATTTATACCTTACCAATATCAGCACTTTCCTTAACACAAATACAGCTCTGCATGCAGACGACATAGCCATCTACGCGCATTCTTTGCAAATACACATGGACATTCTACGGCACTACTAGATGAAAATTAAAATATACGTTGCTAAAACCGAGACAATTGTCTCCACAGGCAAATGCATAAATACCAAACTACTCATGTACAAGAGAAGAATAAAAGAAATGACACGTACACAAACAGTTAAAAATACACAGTCAGGCATGGCTAATATACATATATCAATATATAATCAAAGTCATACTTCCACCCAATCCTAATCCACAACTGCATCCTTTCAATAAATAGCAATATCCAAATATGCCCAGCCTTACATACGCAGCTCCAATTTAGTGCAACACCTCCAGAATAAGTGCTATAAGACAATACATGTACACATAATTATAATGCGTAAAAGACCACAAACTTCTAACAAAACAACTACACGCGAACATTCTCACAAAACACAGATATTTGACACTAAACTTAATTTTAAACACAAGCTCTCTTACGAAATAACCCATTATATTTGGAAACTTCTATGAGCTGAACACGTTACACAAACATGCACAATAAAACCACATTTTCATGACATATATTTCATTTAAATTTAATAATAAATTCATTTCGATAACTATTCTTATTTCAAAGAACAACATTTAGTTGAATTGAGATCAATTAACAAATCTATTAATCTTATAATGATATTTGACATTGCAAGATTTAAATAAAAATGTTCATTTATATTAATTGCAATAGTAAAATAATATGTTTCTTATTTTGCTTAGCAATCTATCGTTATAAATGAAAACGTGTAATCTTATCTGTAATCACCTAGAGTGATCACAGCCTCCTCGTCTGGGATAAGTCGCCGTCAATTATTTACAAAACATTTAAAAGAAATGCATTGCGTTGCATTGAAAGCGCGGCTCATATTTATTCAATCTCGTTAAATCAGAAATTGCACCCCGTTTTTTTAATGTTATTCCATAATAAATTCTGCGTATTTTATTCTGCACCAGAAATCTATTATAGAAACATTTATATAAAATTCTAAATATTTCGTGGGCTAAATGCTATATAATTGCAAACATTTCGTAAATCGCTACACATTATCTCTTTTTCATATGCTTATATTTATGATTAATAATTGCAAATTATATTCCACGGCAATACTTGAAAATAGGTAGATGAATGATTATAGTGCAATTACACACTATATTGTAAAAGAAACAATAAAGGCACACTAGATCCAAAAGCAGTAGAAACATTACCTGCAACAAATTCAAGCACTTACTCACCCGCTATAACTGCCTGTCTTGCTTTCAAATCGAACGAAAAGTGCATTTCCCGTTGAGACGAAATCGTGTTTCTCCATAGCCTTTGAGAATGTATCGCAAAATGTTTTGATTATACGAGAATCATCTGGCCAAGAAGCATCATATAAAGTTAAAGATTCACCACAATCTCCATCCATTGTTTGAATAGGCGATTCAATACGATTTATACGAAAGCTACAACAAAAAATTATCAAAGAGTAAACACACAAACTTTATCAAATTGCCATAAATACATGTACACGCATACATACATATATTAAATTTGTAATTTTATTTTAAATAAATAATATTTATTTATTTGCCCTGACTACTCTTCTTGCCGATTTAAACCCTTTTCTTTAATAATATAAGTGTTGTGGTATGAGGGGTAGAGTAAAAGCAGGAGAAAATGTCAAATTAGGCGAATGCAAGTTACCGACTTCGAAGGTTATACGCATAAAGACTGAATAAAATTTTGCATGTGATACATAGATCTGGGTTGGATGTTTTGACTGTCGAAAAGTCGCATAATAATAATAAAAATTTATTTTGTGGCTTTCTTGATCTTAAAAATACGTATAATGGTGTAGTACGCCAGATTTTATGAGGCATGCAATGTATAAGTACAGTTGGAAACGGTATAAACCTTCACTAAATGTAAGAAAATCAAAAGTTATGGTATTCGAAAAGTAGGATAGTATACTGCTTGTATATATATAGTAGGATTCACGGAACTTGAACATTCGTTACATTTCTTAGTCAGATATAAGTAACGACATAAAAATAATGTAGATTTCTTTTATAATATGTGCGATAGTGTCGTTTAAAGCTTATAGACTTTATTTAACGCAAACGCCGTATTAATAACAACAAACACAACCACGTTTATATTTCATCATATTTTGTCATACTTCGTATATTATTGTTTTCATGTCACATTATTGTTTCTCATTGTTAAAACGGGCCAAAAGCATGATTTTGAGTAGTTTGGCGTTATTTGAAGAAGAGAAAAACAGAATTGAACTATTATTTTCCTTGATTTTATTTAAATCTGCTCCGTTTAAAAGTGTTGTATAAACGAAGTCGGTGATTCATGCCAAAAAAATGTTCAAGTTCCGTGAATCCGACTATATATATTCATATTTTACCTTGGAAAATATAACCGTACAATTTCCCCTTCTTCTCCTTGCATTAGATATGTACAGCTTGTATGAGGTGGATACCAATGAGCAACCGAGAGGAATATGCCCTCTGAAACACTGGATGTTCGAAGACTTTTTGAAGACAATTGCCAGTCACATGTACCGTTTCTGCTGCCCGCTGTATCCACATGACCAGGCCAATTACCCACGTTGAAATGGAAGCCAGTGTTTAAAAGCGGTCCTGTGAAATATTATAAAACATTACCAATCTACCAGCAATTATTTAATTATAATGTATTCTTAAAATTAAGTATATTCAACGTGCTACATTATAGATTAGGACGAAAATATCCAACTCCTAATAAATTTGCTAATACATTTTTTTATCATTTAATTTAAATTTCTAAATTTTTATATTATAATAAGACAGATTTTGTATTTTTAAATTAAATAAACCATAATCAAATACATAATAAATTATATAAATAAAACAAAACACGTACTCACTGTATACCTAAAGTAATTGCGTTTCGTAATTACGTTTTTAAAAATTTTATTTATTTATTAGTTTCGAAAAGATGTTACATATAAGACTTGACAAAGCAGAGTGTTATGTCTTTGTAATTTTATTCTTCAAACAATATTTTCGTTATTCAGTTGTTTACAACCTAACTTTAAAAATTTATAATTTAAACTTTTTCATACGTAAATATTGTAATCATGAAAAAATTCTATCTCGGGATTTTAACAGGAATATATGTGTTAACCTTCCCTAAATCGATTCCGACTATTTTTTGAAATGACATCTGTTTGTCTGTGTGTGTGTGTGCTCTACATCCTAAACGGTAGAAGGTAAAATTATGAAGCTTCAAACATGAGAAGAAAACTTCCTATTTTTGAAAACAATATTCAAACCAGAAGTGCATGCTTATTCTTGTCATCTGGAAAACTGGAAAACGGTTGAAGTTATAGCAAAAATATATATAAAAAAAAAAATTAGAATAAAAATGATAGATATTCACATTTTGTACAATCCATATTTGAAACTTTTTTTCGAAAATGGTACCAGAAGAAAGAAAATGGTAATTGAAATTGGTTCTTATTATAATTATTTTCACAAAAATCGCATCAATTTTGCATCCCCAATTGTTTGACAGAAGTTTAAATAATTTCGAGATTGAATAATTATTTTAAGATATATTTAGTGAGAAAGGGTCCCAAAAATTAGTAAAATATTATTAATTAGAAAAATAATACAAATGTGATGTGATCTAACCAAAATGCGTAGAAGAAGGTTCAGTGCAAGCCACTGCAGATTTTTTTCAAAATGAGTACAAGAACGCTTTTTCTAACGTAGTTAACTTAATATAGATCGGTAATAAAAAACAATATAAACAGTTTTAGAAGAACAATACTAAAGTCTAATTAAAGTTATTACGATTAACCTATATAAATAACTGGTTGGCCTGACGCTAAAACATCCTACGACCACTTCGATGACTATAACGGCGTCTACCACATGTCATATCGATACAAGACATTACACAATGGATTAGGTAGGTTACAGAATAAGGAGACAGTGCCTTAAAGCTCTGTTCATACTTGTCCACGACAAGCGCATTCAGCATCAGGCCCAACCCTGGACCTTTCCCAGGTTCACCCATGATAGCAGTTAATCCATTAGGCATCATAGCCCTGGTCATAATTATTCACGACAAGCGCATCTACCATCAGGTGTAAACCTGGACCTCTGCCAGGTCTACCCATGATAGCAGGCATCTATGAGGCATCCTCTAACAAGTCCAATCCTGGAGCTACCAGGCACACCTTGTTAGACAGTCAACTACCAACAGGTCCAACCCTGGACCTCTGCCAGGTCCACCCATGTTGGAAGGCTTCCATTACGGGCATCTCTTAATGAGTCCAATCCTGGAACTAGCAGGCACACCCCATTAGGAGGCAACACCAAGTAGGTCTAACCCTGGACCTCTGCCAGGTCCACCCATACTTGGACGAATTATCCTCAGGTCCAACCCTGGTCGAAGCCAGATTCACTCATGATAGAGAAACACCTGCACCCACGGTGCAGGTACTGAAATACAGGTCCTGCAATTGAAATGCAATCATATCCTGTATCGAAGTACCTTCAATCAGACTTAATCTTAGAACAAGCCAAGCACGCTCTGATTAACGGATATAACATTGAGGATAAGGAAATACAAAGGTCCCTGAAATGACAGTGAGAATACTCACTCAAAAATTAGCAATCCTCCATCAACATACAGCATTGGTTTGACCAACAGCATCTCTCGTCCCTTGGCCCGCGTCAACCCCTCGCATTAACTCACACATCCACAATTTACATACTAACAACCATAGTGCACAATCTCACGCATCAACGGTGACTATTCTACTTAAGAAAGATATAGTTCAACGTCGGCTTACGGTGAAATTTTAAGAACACAGGACCGTAATAAATTGATGCCTTACAAAAGTATATTTATTTATTTATTATTTTATTTATTTTTACATAATTCGCATCATCTGTACCTGTTTAATATAAAAACAACATAGTCTCAAATAATTTGGAATTTATATTTATTGTAAACCATATATTTAGTGAAAAAGTGTTTAAAAGGTTAGTAAAATATTATAAATTAGTAAAATAATAAAAATATGTATTCTATACATCTACACAAAATGCGTAGAAGAAAGTTCAGTATAAGACATTGCAGATATTCTCATTTGTCATTCAATATTAATAGCAAACATATACTGACTCGGATCCAACAGATAAAATGTAATAGTGAATATGACTAAAAAATTAAGAAAATGTATTTCCACTCTCCTGCTATAAATATACTCCTGGTCAATTTAATTCAAAAATAGTTCAAATGCTCTTCAAATAAGCGTTTACAAAAATGAGATGGTAATCGACTTCTAATAAATTACTTGTTCGATTAGAACTTTGTCAGTACTGACCAGATCCTATAAAGATTTTCAGCGCATGTTAACGATGCAAAACAGTTTTTGTACTGAATTTCGTCTGATTTAGTATTTTTAAAGTGCTAACTTGCTAATGTCTAAACTAAATAATGATACGTTCTAACGCTATTCAAACCACATTATGCAATACATTTTTAGATACGCGTGTACAGCAGCTAACATTGCTTGGACTGCGCAAATCATTATTTAACTTGTGATATGAATGTCTTTCCTTGGCACGTAATCTATATTTCGATCTACAAACACACATCGCGTTTGTCAATGTGACATGTGAAAATTTTGACAAAAAAGTATACCATCAGAGCAATTTTTACAAAAATTTCCATTCATATTTTGAGAATGATATTTCTCGTGATTATAATACTTATAGTTTCGTATAGTAAAGTAAAAATATTTTACACTTGGCGAAAAATAATCAATAGCGAAAAAACCAAGCTAATGATTTTGTTTTTTGGAAATTTAAACTCAAATTAGTATCTTGACTAAGCTCAAACTTATTCTTTAATACTGACAAACAATCTAGATATCCATATTAATCAATACAGAAATCGAGGTGAGTCTTTTGCAACTTACGTGACATGTTAAAATCAACCAACATTTATTCTTCACACATCAAATTTCAAATAAAATCATTATAAATGCGGATGATTAGAAATAAAATGTTGCACATAGCGATTTTCAACGTGCATCAAATAACTTCTATTCCGTACAGCTATCCAACCCCACATATTAAATATTTCTAAAAAAAAACAACCTTTCTGAAATTATAATTTAGTGCGTATATCGCAAAAGAATCCAATTGAAGAGAAATTAATTAAAAATACCAAATTCCTGCTCAAACATTCCAGGGATTTTAACTTTTATTTTGCGTTTATTGATGACGTTCTTATTGCGGTTAGAAGATGCAATTCATTTAAACGTAGTTCTTAAAAAATGAGAAGATTACAAAATTGTAATGTTGTAGAAGTTCAGCAAATCAGAATTAAAATTTTTAAGAGATCGAATTTATAGAGAGATGTTTACTCATTTGCAAAATTTTTCTCTTCTTAAAACTCACAAGTTTAATTAATTTATATCATTTATTTCTAAATGTGCATATTTTTAATTTCCGATAGCAGCGTCAATATTCAAAATAAAATTATACAACGCGAAATATTTTGGAATAGTTGATTCAGTGACTGGCGTTAGAAATATTGTTATTTTGCATACATAAACGATAAAGAAAATGAATATGAAGAATAAATTAAAGGCTAAGAAAGAAACGGAATGGAAACCAATTGAAATATCTGCTAAATTAAAAATCCAGAAACAAAAAATTCAATTATGAAAATTTTATTGATTATACAATTGAAAGAAGAAAACAAGCCAAACCAATCCCGAGGAAATGGATTTTTTTCGGTCTTTTGTTGTGGATAGGCTTAGTTTGTTTTCCTAGAATAATGTCCAGAAATCATTTCGAATTATTTCTACGAACGATACATTTCAATGGCAATTGGTAGGAAACGGGCAAAGAGAGTAGTTTGAGAAAATGATGTCCTGTAATTGGAATTTTGAGAAAAATTTTCACAGTATTTATAGATAAAACTTTTGTTTCCTTCAGGGATATACTAAAACTTTAGCAATACATACAAATTCAAGTTATGTATACATACGCACTAATTGTATACCGCGGAAGAGTAGAAACGAATGAAATATTTTCTGTATCCTCGCAAGTTGTAATGAATCCAATATAGCCACCTCTATATAATAAAAGAATTTGGAAGATCATATGAGAACAAACCAGTGCGAACAACGTACGTATACGAACAAATTAACTCCTATGGTTCAGATGATAAATAATACATATAAAATTACAAATATTGTCGGAAACTAAATAAAATATCAGAATTAACTAAAATTACACTTAGCTAGTTATATTCAGTGGGCTTGAAGCTGTTACCTGTCGCATATTATATAAGCAAATGTAAATACTCTTTAAAACACTTAAAAATTCTTCTACCGATTATATCAAAGTAACATGTTTATAATGAAAGTGGATAGTGAAATCAGAGAGACATGAAATGAATTGCGCAGAATCGAGAAGCTTTAAAGGTTGAGCTTGTATTAAATAATCATAAGTAAGAAAAACTCCGAATCTTATATATTCCTCTTTTACTTTCTTATACGCAGTATATGTAAGTATTGTAATCATCAAAAATTTCGATCTCGAGATTTTAACGGAAATATACGTTTGGCCTTTCCTGAATCGATACGTCTGTCTGTGTGTGTATATGCTTGCTGAAGGTAAAATTATGAAACTTTAAACTTAAGATTTGTATAAGCCTCGCATGTGCACCTCCTATTTTTGAAAAAAATATTTAAACCGGAAGTGCCTGCTTACTCTAGTCAATTATTGCGGTGTCTGCAATTACTCAAAATTGGTTACAGTTACAGAACAACTGTTCAAACAAAAATTAAAGGTTATATATTACGCATAACTTTTGTTTGAAATGTTTTTTTCAAAAAGAGTACTGGTTTCAAAATAATGGCTATTATCTATAATTATAATTCAACTATTTTTCTGTAACTGCAATCATATTTGAGTCATTGCAGAAACAGCAAGAAATGACTGGAGTAAACATGCACTTCCGGGTTGAATATTGTTTTCAAAAATAGAAGGTTTTTTGTCCAGACATATACAAATCTTAAGTTTGAAGTTTTCGTAATTTTACCTTCTGCCGTTTAGGCTGTAGAGAGCATACACACACAGACATTCCAAAAATATTCGGTAGTGATTCAGGGAGGGTCAAAACGTATATTTCCGTTAAAATCTCGGGATCGAAATTTTTCATGATTACAATTATATGAAGAGAAAATATTTTATTTGCATACACTCTTCCAGGCAAAAAGCCACCTTGTAGATCATGTTTCATCTTTTATAATTTATTTAATATTTAGAATACTTGAAATTGCTCTCGAATTGTTAACTTTGAGTAAACCCTGGTTTGAATATTTCATATTTATTATTCAATTCTATAAATTATTATAATTAGGAATGGACCAAAACTTTTTATTATTTTAATTAAACATTATTCCCATATTTTTAGAAATTTATTTTGGTATTTCCTTTATCTGTGCAATTTATTTGATGTTCTGTTTATTCAATTATCGATAATGAAAATTAGAGTTTTTAAATACAGATGTGTATATAGTATATATTTTTGACCGTCATAAAGTTGCAAGCAATTATTTAATTTGAAATTATATCGAGGAACTCGGTAGATCAGATATATACACGTATATTGCGTAGTATAATACTAGTTTTTAAAAATTCTTTAGCTAGTTAATTTTATAATAGAATTTATTAGAACTGCTACCTAAGTTTTTATGAGTTAATATTACTTAATGTGGTAAATTATTAAATATATTTTAGAATAAATGTATTGGCAAATACATTTGATTACATTTGCGTTTTAAATCCATCGTCAAAGCTCTATTGTATTTTGTTACCACGGAATAATTTTCAATTCTGGTCTTAGTATAATATTTTGTCATACGGTTCACTGCTGTTCAGAAAAGAGCCACATCCTAGTACTAACACCTAAACGCTGCAACCATCTTCTCAATTTTTGTAAAGCTTCTATCGATTACAGATATGAAATGATGAAGATTTTATGTGGCGTTAGAAAAATAGAAGTGGGTTGCAGCGTTTAGGTGCTAGTACTAGGGTGTAACTTTATATATGAACAGCAGTGTACCTAAGATTTTCACGTAGTACATTATTAAAAATATTTATTTATAATAGGTGCCTCTTACCTGCTGGAGATGATACAAATTCCACGAATAGGTCATGCGAAGTGCCTATAATGGAATATGGAAACTTGCCCATTCCGCAAAAAGTACCAATTACGGAACTTTTTTCATCTTTACCATCATATATTCTGATGTAATCATATGGACAATGCTCGGAACCTGTAAATTAAATGAGTTTGTTAAAGTATTGTATAAAAAACATAAAGACGAAAACCGAGTATGGTACAGTAAATCTGATCCTGGAATAAATGAATGTAGTAATTAAGACTCATGGGAAAAGTTTTTTGATAGTAAATAGAAAATATTTTTGAAAAATTTTATTAGTTGCGAATAATTAGGTATATATCGTGATAAATTCATTTAATGCAAACGAAATCTACAGAAACACTCAAGTTTAATCATCTTCGAAAATGCGGTTGGTAGAATGCATAGATTTTCGCTAAATTTGCGGATGAAAATAATCATGAATAAAATCTGCTGATTTTAACGGAAATGCACTTTTTGACATTCCCTAAACCGAGTCTGACTATTTTTGGAATGACGTCTGTGTGTGTGTGTGTGTGTGTGTGTATGTGTGTGTGTGTGTGTGTGTGTGTGTGTATGTGTGTATGTATGTGTGTATGTTTGTGTATATGTGTTTGTGTATGTGTTTGTATGTGTGTGTGTATGAGTGTATGTATGTCTGTGGGTATGCATATGTGTGTGTATGTATGTAAGTGTATGTTTCTCTAGGTATGTGTGTGTATGTATATGTGGATGTTTATATGTAAGTGTGTGTGTGTGTGACTAGGTCAGCCTGAGTATGTGTGTGTGTAATTTTAACAGAATTTGACAATTTCGTAAAAAAAATATATCTGTGTGAAAGATCTCGAATGGAACAACCGTTTGTTAGTAACGTCTCATTCTACCGAAGCATAGTATGCAAGCGCATGGTCTACCTCTTTCAAATAAAAAAGATATATATTCGAACTTGTCGATTTATTATTATTATTGACTACGAAAAAGCAAATATATATTCTGTAAAAATAATAATATACAACATTACATTATTTACGGTTTCTAAATATATCCGCAATGGTCTGCACTGACCTTCCTCATTAGAATTATTTTATCTAAGACAGACACGAAGGGTACGAAATGTTAATATTTCTAATTTTTTTTTTAACTATTTTTGTTGTAAGCACAACCGTTTTTTAAATATTGTAGCACACAAACACAATATTTTGAAAAGAATATTTCAACTGGACGTGCTTACTCTAGTTAGTTTTTGCATTTTCTGCTATAACTCAAACATGGTAGTACTTACAGCGCGATTGCGAATTATTTAAAACATATATTCAATAATGATAATTGATATGTGTAATTACAATCGCTTTTGAACAGGAACCTTCTAATATATAATTATGATTTACATGAAAACAAAATAGTAACTACCAAATCGGTTGGCGTTATACGCGTATTGAATGTAATTCAAACTGCAACAAAAAATGAATTCAAATTTCTTTAAAAATATAAGGAAATATTAAAATATTAAATTTTTCAAAATTTTATTTATAGCAAATTCCATTAACGTATCATGAATTAAAATCGTTTTAATTGAATTTTAAAAACATTTATATGCAGTTTAATCTCTGAGTCTTATATTATAACAATAATATAAATGAAGCGATAAAATATTTCTACACAAGATACTGCTGCTACGACACCTGGCTTTGTAGAATTTGAAGTAGGGAGACTAAACTTCGTGACCTCCACAATAGAGATACATGAAAATGTATGTTACCATTTATGATATGCACTGCCACTATTAGTGGCAGTTGAAACTATAATTAACATGTGTTTGTATGGGAAAATTTTAAAAAGGTAACATACTCTTGAATTTAGGAGGAATATGTAACAAAAAAAAATACATATTCTCCAACATACGAACAGCAAAGTCAGATACTGTTTATCACGTGTTTCGTTCTAAAACTATCCAAAACAAATAATTGATTCTGGTGGAAGTTGTTAACAAAATGTGTAACATCATTTTTGGGCAATTAAAATGTAATCATCACAAATGAAAACGATCTGACTATTTTCTTGATATTCTAAGGTACGTTTTGGTGCATCGCACTATTTGGTCGGATTGATAATAAATGATATCCGAATGACGATAAAATTGCGGAGTGAGATTAATTCAATAAGTGTAAAACTAATTTTTTTTAAAATTATTTATGGTTCGACCATAGATAAACTTCAACTACAAATAAAAATTATATCTGTATATGATCCCAATTAGTGGCCAAAACACAATGAAAATCGCCGTTTTTGGTGACGCCGGCCCTTAAGTACACATCTTCTAGTTTGATGAATATAAAAAGATCGCGAGCACCTACTTTTAATAAAAGTTGATAAAAGTATCGAGTTAGCTGAATTAGCAAGATAACTGTATCATGGACTGCATGGAACTAAAGTACTTTGATAAAGGTTGCTGAGCATGTTACGACTTTTATCCAGTAGATGGAGCAATCTATATTATTTGTAGTCAAAATTATAAAATATAGTTTATATTTTTTATTAGAATTTGCACCAACTAAAAAAATCTGTGTAAATGATTAAACTAACCATACGAAGTTGGAAGTTATGTCTCGTTATGGCATTATCAGCCATAAATATAAATAAAACAGTAGAATGTATTAGTTCTCCAATATAATGAGTGTAATATTTTAGTATAAAAAATTGTCAGTAACGTTCGAAAGCTAGTCATGTAGTCCAACTGGAAGTGGGGGAGGGAGGATATGGTCTTTGCTTGATTGTGGGACGGTATCCTCCGGGGGAAGGTTCTACCTTTATGGTAGAGCCGACCCCAACAATTTAAATACAAACATAATTTTATCATCTTGTTAGTTTGGTGTCCGGTTATAATTTTTACTTCCAAGTATAGCATTTGCTTTTAACTCATCAATAGTTAACAACTTATTCAGTACTTAATTTATAAACAAGCTTCAAAAGAGTTCATAGTTTAGAATAATATTAAAATAGTATTTGTCATTGATAATTGTTAATTTTTAATATATACAGATCGTAAATTTTAAAGCAACCAATCCGTTTTTCAGGCTAACTATGAAGAAAAATGAGGTACACAGGCTCATACAGTATGGTTGAGGTCATAATCGTATGGGTGATATATATATATATATATGGGTGGTATATGATCCCAATTAGTGGGATCATATACAGATATAATTTTTATTTGTAGTTGAAGTTTATCTATGGTCGAACCATAAATAATTTTTAAAAAAATTAGTTTTACACTTATTGAATTAATCTCACTCCGCAATTTTATCGTCATTCGGATATCATTTATTATCAATCCGACCAAATAGTGCGATGCACCAAAACGTACCTTAGAATATCAAGAAAATAGTCAGATCGTTTTCATTTGTGATGATTACATTTTAATTGCCCAAAAATGATGTTACACATTTTGTTAACAACTTCCACCAGAATCAATTATTTGTTTTGGATAGTTTTAGAACGAAACACGTGATAAACAGTATCTGACTTTGCTGTTCGTATGTTGGAGAATATGTATTTTTTGTTTGTTACATATTCCTCCTAAATTCAAGAGTATGTTACCTTTTTAAAATTTTCCCATACAAACACATGTTAATTATAGTTTCAACTGCCACTAATAGTGGCAGTGCATATCATAAATGGTAACATACATTTTCATGTATCTCTATTGTGGAGGACACGAAGTTTAGTCTCCCTACTTCAAATTCTACAAAGCCAGGTGTCGTAGCAGCAGTATCTTGTGTAGAAATATTTTATCGCTTCATTTATATTATTGTTATAATATAAGACTCAGAGATTAAACTGCATATAAATGTTTTTAAAATTCAATTAAAACGATTTTAATTCATGATACGTTAATGGAATTTGCTATAAATAAAATTTTGAAAAATTTTATATTTAAATATTTCCTTATATTTTTAAAGAAAAGAAATTTGAATACATTTTTTGTTGCAGTTTGAATTACATTCAATACGCGTATAACGCCAACCTATTTGGTAGTTACTATTTTGTTTTCATGTAAATCATAATTATATATTAGAAGGTTGTATGACACAAGTATGCTAGTCTGTCGCCACCTTAACACACAAACACACAAACACTAACTCCCTGACTCACTCACTCACTCATTCTCTCATTCACTCACTCATTCGATCACTCACTCACTCACACACACTCACACATACACATACACCCACACACAGACGAATGTCATTCCAGAAATAATCGGTAGGTTCAAATTGTGGGGCCAAAACGTATATTTCTGTTATAGTTTCGAAATTGAACATTTTCATTTTTACTATATTTACTGTGTATAAGAAAGTAAAGAGAGTAAATTGAACATAAGCGCAGATGCATTAAGCTGAACTCCTCATGAATATGTTGGGAAAAATTCAAAATTTGTTGTCAAATTCTGAAGAACACGCCCCTTTAGCCCAATACAAGGTTTTCCTAATAACAAAACAGACTAATACAATAATAACAATATAATAGAAATTGAAGGAGCTCTATTCGACGCACCTACAAATAATAGCTTAGCATATTGCATTTACGTATGGCAATAGGCATAGCAAAATAATTCAAAGATTAATTTAACGATATTGATAAAATAAAAAACAAAATCCTCGACTACAAAGATTAGTTTATTTAAAAAATAAAACTAAAAACATCATCTATTTAATTACTAAAGAAAAATATTTCAAAAAACCTTGTAATCAGGACTTATTTTACTCCCTAATGAATTTCAAAGTATTTTCTCTTATAAGTTTAAGCATTCAAAAAATTGCTTGCGGCACAGATATGTTAAAATGGACGGACGTCAGATCGATGTTTCAATATATTTTTAACGAGACTGATACACTCATAACAGTATTCAGGAAATCTAATGACACAATCAGCCTTATTCAGATGTCCCTTGTTTATGAAAAAATATCATATAAGATACGATTATTGTATAGTAAACAAGAAATTTAAAAAATGGTATTCTTGTGACAATCGTCACGAAACAAGTCTTGCATGAGTTGCAATATTGCATATGAAACCAGAAATTCCTAGATTTGTATTGTTATGACCAAATTTAGATTGAATACAATACAATATTTGCTCTCAATTATTGTATACTGAACAACACCTCCTTGGCTGTTGTTACGGTGTATTGTATTGTATGTAGACATGATTATTATATTTATTCCATTTAAAATGTCTCAAAACTATTTCATATTATTATTTGACGCTCTAGAATTTGTCTGAATTCATATAATATAATATTGTAATTTAAAAAAACATCTGCAGTGTCATGCACCGAACTTTCTTATACGCATATGGGTTAAACCACATCGTAGTTTCATTATTTATCTAATTTATAATATTTGTTTTAACCTTTAGTTTGCTTTTACACTAAAAATATTTCTTTGAATAAATATTAAATGTCAAACTTCAAATTATTTAAGTCTATTTTGTTAAACAATTGACAGGCGCAGATGATCCGATTTATGTAAAAATATATATAATAAGCAGAAATTTATTTTGAAACAGAACCCTTTTTGGAAAAAAATTCAAACAAAAGTTGTGCTTAATATAAATACCTTTAACTTTTGTTCATACAATTTTTCTGTAACTGTAACCATTTTTGAGTAATTGCAGAAACTGCAAAAAATTACTAGAGTAAACAGGCACTTCAGCTTTGAATATTTTTTTTTAAAATAGGAGGTACACACCCCAGGCATATGCAAATTTTAAGTTTAAAGTTTCATAATTTCAACTTCAACCGTTTAGGCTGTAGTCGGAATCGATTCAGGGAGGGTCAAAACGTATATTTCCGTTAAAATCTCGAGTTCGAAATTTTTCATGATTACAATACTTACTTATACTGCGTATAAGAAAGTAAAAATGGTAAATTGTTTAAATATAAATTTACTTCTGAGCACTTTATTTTTACTTTATTATACGCAGTATAAGTAAGTATTGTAATCATGAAAAATTTCGATCTCGAGATTTCAACGGAAATATACGTTTTGACCTTCCCTGAATCGATTCCAACTATTTTTGGAATGACGTCTGTGTGTGTGTGTGTGTGTGTGTGTGTGTGTGTGTGTGTGTGTGTGTGTGTGTGTGTGTGTGTGTGTGTGTGTGTGTGTGTGTGTGTGTGTGTGTGTGTGTGTGTGTCTGTGTGTGTGTCTGTGTGTGTGTGTGTATGTGTATGTGTGTGTGTGTGTGTGTATGTTCTCTACAGTCTAAACGGTTGAAGCTAAAATTATGAAACTTTAAACTTAAGATTTGCATATGCCTGGGGTGTGCACCTCCTATTTTTGAAAAAAATATTCAAACCAGAAGTGCCTGTTGCTCTATTCATTTTTGGCAGTTTCTGCAATTACTCAAAGATGGTTACAGTTACAGAAAATTTTTAAGAATAAAAATTAAAGGTATTCATATTTAGCACAACTTTTGTTTGAATTTTTTTTCCAAAAAGTGTACTGGTTTCAAAATAAATTTCTGCCTTTTATATATATTTTTACATAAATCGTATCATCTGCGCCTGTCAATTGCTTAACAAAATAGACGTAAATAATTTGAAGTTTGACATTTAATATATATTGTATTTAGTGTAAAAGCGATTTAAAGGTTAGAACATATATTATAAATTAGAAAAATAATGAAACTACGAAGTGGTTTAACACATATGCGTATAAGAAAGTTCGGTGCATGACACTGCAGATATTTTTACTTTCTTATACGCAGTATAAGTAAGTATTGTAATCATGAAAAATTTCGATCTCGAGATTTTAACGGAAATATACGTTTTGACTTTCCCTGAATCGATTCCAATTATTTTTGGAATGACGTCCGTCTGTGTGTGTGTGGGTGTGTGTGTGTGTGTGTGTGTGTGTGTGTGCGTGTGTGTGTGTGTGTGCGTGTGTGTCTGAGTGTGTGCGTGTGTGTGTGTGTGTGTGTATGTTCTCTACAGCCTAAACGGTTGAAGCTAAAATTATGATACTTTAAACTTAAGATTTGCATACGCCTGAGGTGTGCACCTCTTATTTTTGAAAACAATATTCAAAGCGGAAGTTCCTGTTTACTCTAGTCAATTTTTGCTTTTTCTGCAATTACTCAAAATTGGTTACAGTTACAGAAAATTTTTATGAACAAAAATTTAAGGTATTTATATTTAGCACAACTTTTGTTTGAATTATTTTTCCAAAAAGATTAATGGCTTCAAAATAAATTTCTGCTTATTATATATATTTTTACATAAATCGTATCATCTGCGCCTGTCAATTGTTTAACAAAATAGACTTAAATAATTTGAAGTTTGACATTTTATATTGTTTCTAAGAAATATATCTACTGTAAAAGCGAACTAAATGTTAGAACGAATATTATAAATTAGAAAAATAATGTAACTACGATATGGTTTAACCCATATGCGGATAAGAAAGTTCGGTGCATGACACTGCAGATATTTTCATAATTATTTTTGTTTCGTTTAGAGTTGGCTGTGTACATAAAGATTCAACATGCAAAAATAGTTTTTCATTGCGCATTGCCCCAAAAATTTATTCAGACAAAAATAAAATTTGTAGAGCTTAACATTCTGCACTCAAATCAATAAACAAAATTAATTTTGCATGCTTTAATAATTGCAGAAATTAGATTTGAAAATGTTCAAAATTACAATTAAATGGTACTATAATATTAAAACAAAAGACAAATTTATTTGTGCCGTTTGAAACATGTCATTTATTTATTCTGTGATTCCCTTATTAAAATTAATTCAATTTTTTCTAACTAAGAAAGACTTATTATAAAAACTTTTAATACTATAAAAATTGTTTAAACAAAGTTCTAGAATTATTTGCCATATTTCCAAATTGGCCGATGTTAATTGGAATCAACGTAAATGTTGCGGCTAATTTAATTTTTAATAAGATGTTGTAAGCAATTCATATCTTCATTATAAGAAATAAAAATAAACGCATTAATTTAGATGTTGAAGAAACAGTTTTGGAACTTTTCTTCCCATATTAAAATTAAGTCATCAAGAAATTTAGGCTACATTAATCTTTATTAAATTAATATGTTTAATGTTTATTTATATGTGCAACTATGTGGTTATGTTTAATGCCGATGTCACACTATCATTCATATGGCTGTTGGTGAATGATAAATAAGAAGTGTTCCGTGACTGATGAAATTTTTGCGGGCTGTAATCTTTTGGTCAATCACCGTCAATCGCGGCTAACTTCATATTTATTGTGTGAAAATAAAGAAATTCAAATTTGAAGTTGGTTTAGACATTTGTATTTATACGTGTTTTTTCTACATATTTAATTATTATAATATGGCGACCAGAGAGAGAAAAATCGCGGTGACAAATTTTAAGCAACTAACTGACAGCATGCCATAAATGTCTGTTTTGTATTTTTAAGGATGTTAATTGTTCAGTCTTTATTGTTTATAATTTAGGAACCATGTCACGCAAAATATATTGTGTATTTACACTAAACCGGAACTCTGCTAAAAACTTATATCTTTGAAATTTATGACATTAATAAATCAGTTGTATGGCGAATTCTTCAAAATTATTGTTTCTAAAAGCATACGGATCTTCAAGTCTAAGTTCATTATGAACCAACGAAAGACTCTCCCGGTCCCTTCAAATCTTCTATTAATCCACTCTATAACCCAAATGGATCTACGTTTACGTTGCCTACGACTTTCCCTTACTTTGTTTCGATTTATCAAAAATGTAGTAATAATAATATTTGCTACAGTACTACTCATTTCTCATTTATTTTAAACTTCATACAAACAAAAAAAGTATGAAGAGGAAATCAGTTTCATCAGTTTTCTCATCAAACAGTGTGACATACAAAACATTCATTTCATCATTCACCGTCAAATTGTCTTCTTATTTATCATTCACCATCAGTCATATGAACGATAGTGTGACATCGGCATTATTTATCATTCACCAACATTCATATGAATAAAAGTGTGACATCGGCATAACGTTAGTTAACTTCACAATATCCCATATACCAACTTAATAAATTTAGTTGGTAGAAATGCGCCCTACTTACATTATTGTAAACGGTAAGATCTTGTTTGATATAAGATATTAGCAACTTGGGTTTTACAAGGTGGTCACAATATTACCAAATAAAAACAATATCTTAAGGCTACCCTAGAGATTTCGAGATTACCAAGAAAAATGTTTTGCTTAATTTATTCTTTAGTATCTTGAAAATAATATACCAACGTTTTATGCTCCGAAAAACTCTAATAGAGCCTGAATTTCGAATATAGCCCGAGCCGTGCCGTTATTCAATGGGACCGCAATAACGCTACAGCTTTACAACCCAAAACGTTAAACGCGTTTTTCTCGAAACAACATTTTTTAAGTTGGCCGGACTGATAACTCAGAAAAATCTTTATGGAAGGACTTGTAAATTTAGCTGATTATTCAAAACTACTTTCTTCATGGAAGTACGTAGGATTTTTTATGTTGCATAGTTAGGGGTTTTTTTCTTATTAGCAATTTTTGGGCGATTTTTTAGAGATCTTCGACAGTTTTCCTTTAAAATTATGCTATTTTTGCAAAAATAAATATAAAAAAAAATCCTACGTACTTCGTATATAAAATCGAAATTTGTTTAGTTCATGATTCTAATTTTGAAAATGCAAGAGATATTGGAACGGCCGCAAAGGACTGAAAAA
This sequence comes from Nebria brevicollis, assembly GCA_944738965.1. Classification (NCBI taxonomy): domain Eukaryota; kingdom Metazoa; phylum Arthropoda; class Insecta; order Coleoptera; family Carabidae; genus Nebria; species Nebria brevicollis. The sequence continues at coordinate 10,101,552 of OX122903.1, forward strand.
AGAGACGCCAATGGGATAATGCTGGGGAGCCGCCAATTTTTCCACCTCTAGGGTAGCCTAACCCCTTAAATGTACTTAACAGACGACGAATGGCGAAGACGAAATAATCCAGATAATTGAAAACTATTACGAAGGAAGAACAAATCATCGAGGCATCGATGATACGGAAACAAGAATTAAACAGCATTAACGGCCTAAATTACGTAAATCAATACAGATACACATTAATGGCTGCGAAACTTGTCAAATAACCAAATATGTTAGGAGTACTTAAGCTGAAACTCAACATCACCGCTACAGCATCCAAAACTCTTTCTCTAAATACGCTAAAGCTTACAAATTCAATTCAGGTCAAGGCATTGAAATAAAAAATGATTTAATTAAATATTTTACACATTATGGTATCACCGAACAAATCCTATCTGATAATGGATTTGAATTCAAAAATTCTATTGTTAGAGAATTATTAGAGCTACCTACACAAAATTTTTATATATTTCATCAGTTCAAAATACCCTGAGTCAAACGGTATCATCAAACGTTTCCACTCTAAATTAATAGAACACATTAGATTATTTAACAACCAACCAAAATATAGTAAAGAACCTATAGGAATGAAAGTTAATTGCGCACTTTTGGCTCATAACACCACACATTCAGTTACTAAATTAAAACCGTGCGAAATAACATCTGGTCATTTAAAACCAAATCACCATTTAACATTTACATTAATAAACAACTTATTAATAACTACATCGAAAGTCAGGAACATAACCGAGAACTTAGAAATATTACTCATATGTTACATCTGGGCCCCGCAAAACATGATAAAGCAACACACACATTTATTCACTATTAAAACCTCTCTTTGAATAGTAAGATAATCTAAACATTCAATTCAAAAGTCTTAAATTAACAATTGCAAATAATACACAATATAGGAAAGAACTTCACAATTACGACAAAATTCTTGAATTCATTCGGGCTAACATTAATAATAAAATAAACAATCTTAGGCTGGGTACTGATTTGAGCATTTTTGCGCACAAATATTTGTACGCGTAAATCTTTCGTGCAGGCACAAATGCTCGTCAGTACCCAGGTTAAGAATTCACTAACATAGAAATAAAAGAAGGCTTATAGAGGGACTAGGGTCAATTTTTGCTTTCTTATACGCAGTATAAGTAAGTATTATAATCATTAAAAATTTCGATCTCTAGATTTTAACTGAAATATACGTTTTGACCCTGACTCGATTCCGACTCTTTATGAAATGACGTGTGCCTGTGTGTGTGCATGTGTGTGTCAGTGTGTGTATGTGTGTGTGTGTGTATATATGAGTGTGTGTGTGTATGCTTTCTGCAGCCTAAACGGCTGAAGGTAAAATTATGAAACTTTAAACATAAGATTTGTCTATGACTCGAATGTGCAACTCTTATTTTTGAAAAAATATTCAAACCGGAAGTGCCTGTCTAGTCAATTTTTGCGGTGTGTGCAATTACTCAAATATGGTTGCAGTTACAGAAAAATTGTTAAGACAAATATTAAAGGTATTTATATTTCGCTAAACTTTTGTTTAGAATTTTGTTTTCAAAAAGTACTAGTTTAAAAATGATGGCTATTGAAATATTATATTTATTTTTACATAAATCGTATCATTAGCGCCTATCAATTGTTTATCAAAACATCTGCAGTGTCATGCACCGAACTTTCTTATACGCATATGGGTTAAACCACATCGTAGTTACATTATTTTTCTAATTTATAATATTTGTTCTAACCTTTAGATCGCTTTTACACTAAATATGTTTCTTAGAATAAATATTAAATGCCAAACTCCAAATTATTTAAATCTATTTTGTTAAATAATTGACAGGCGCAGATGATACGATTTATGTAAAAATATATATAATAAGCAGAAATTTATTTTGAAACCAATACTTTTTTTGGCAAAAAGATTCAAACAAAAGTTGTACTAAATATAAATACCATTAATTTTTGTTCACGAAAATTTTCTGTAACTGTAACCATTTTTGAGTAATTGCAGAAACTGCAAAAAATGACTAGAGTAAACATGCATTTCCGGTCGGAATATGGTTTTCAAAAATAGGTTTTCGCACCAGCTGTTTAGCCGTTTGGGCTGTAGAGCGCTCACAGACACACACACACACACACACACACACACACACACAAACACACACACACACACACACACACACACAGACGGGCGTCATTCCAAAAATAGTTGGAATCGATTCAGGGAAGGTCAAAACGTATATTTCCGTTAAAATCTCGAGATCGAAATTTTTCATGATTACAATAGTTACTTATACTGTGTATAAGAAAGTAAAAATAAAATAGACTTAAATAATTTGAAGTTAGACATTTTATATTTATTCTTAAATATGTATTTAGTGTAAAAGTGATCCAAAGGTTAGAACAAATATTATAAATCTGAAAAATAATGAAACTACGATGTGGTCTAACCCAAATACGTATAAAAAGTTCGGTGCAAGACACTGCAGATGTATTAATTTATCACCGGTAATTTTGATGCATAAGATGGCAAAAAATATATATTTAAATATTAGAACACACGTATTATATGGAAAACAAACTAAAGTTGCCTTATTTCGTAAGCCATCAAACGTTTAAAAGCTTTAATAGTACAATCCCAGAAATACAATATAATGATTTAATTCTAAACTAAAACATCCGCAGTGTCATGCACTGAACTTTCTTATACGTATTTCGGGTAGATCATATTCAGACTGATTTTCTAATTTATAACATTTTACTAACCTTTGGAACTCCTTTTCACTAAAAAAATTCTTAGAAAAAATACTAAATGTCAAACTCCAAATCATTTAATAATTTAATTTTCTATTAAACAATTGACAGGCACAGTAGATATGATTTATGTGAAAATAATTATTATAATATACCTTTTTACTTTCTTATACGCAGTATAAGTAAGTATTGTAATCATGAAAAATTTCGATCTCGTGTGTGTGTTTGTGTGTGTGTGTGTGTGTGTGTGTGTGTGTGTGTGTGTGTGTGTGTGTGTGTGTGTGTGTGTGTGTGTGTGTGTGTGTGTGTGTGTGTGTGTGTGTGTGTGTGTGTGTGTGTATGTTCTCTACAGCCTAAACGGTTGAAGCTAAAATTATGAAACTTTAAACTTAGCACTTGCATATGCATGGGGTGTGCACCTCCTATTTTTGAAAAAAATATTCAAACCGGAAGTGCCTGTTTACTCTAGTCATTTTTGGTAGTTTCTGCAATTATTCAAAAATGGTTAGAGTTAACAGGCACTTCAGGTTAGAATATTTTGTTAAAAATAGGAGATTTCTGGCGAGGAATATAAAATGCTTAAGTTTAATGTTTCATTATTTGGCTGTAGAGCGCGTACACACACACACAGACGGACGTCATTCCAAAAATAGTTGGACTCAATTCAGGAATGGTCAAAACGTGTATTTCCGTTAAAATCTCGAAATCGTTATTTTTCATGATGGTACTTCTTACTGCGTATAAGAAAGTAAAAATTATACAATTAACGTAAATCCGAGATATGGTATAAGACGTACAGTTGTTTATACCCTTCAATGAAACAGTTAGATGACAAACATTTAGTATGACTTTCATTGTCACCACTCTGCGGTAGACCACCTGATCAGACTGGATTACACAAGTTAAAAATCGTTGAACTTGGAAGGTAATCTACTCATATTTCTCGAAAGTTTTGCTTTTGTTAACGTAATTTCAAGTCCGGATTGAAAATGACCTGTCCATTAGTTGCGGACAATAAAATGGTAATGTGTAAGGATTTATTATCACAGTATTATCGCAGTATATTTACTATCGAACTCTCGATGTACGAGGAGAAGGAAATTTTCAAGGAGTGCTCGTTTAAAGATCAATAGAATTGAAAGCATGTGATATTTTTATGGGATGTACTAAAGCGGCATTAATATTAGTATATTGAAACATGTTCTAAATATGCTTACCTGATGATATCGGTCGCATTGGACAAGTCATAATGTTCTCGCATCTTTGTCCATCTATATTGAATTCCTCGTTTTCTATGTACAACTTGATGAAAGGCAACCGTGTGTTGAGATGGTAGCGACAGTGCAGGTTCCTCGGATACACTCCTGGATACGCAGGTGATTGAACGTAGCACGTTTGAAGCCTACAGTCACGGAACACCCGCTCACAGTAGGACCTGTCAAATAAAAGCTATTGAATCGCTAGATCACATTATCTTGTGATAATAGTATTTCTACTAAAATTATTTGTATTCAGAATACTAAATTGAATAACACACATGACTTTTTATTTATGGTGAAAATATATCAGCCTCAATTTTACGAACTTATAATTCTACTTTCTTATACGATATAAGAAGTAAGTATTGTAACCACAAAACATGTCGACCTTGAGATTCTTATGAAAATAGACGATATAACATTTCCTGAATTGATTCTGCCTATTTCTGGAATACAGTTTCTCTCTCTTCGTCTGTGTGTGTATGCATGCGAGTATGCGTAAGTATGTGTGTGTTTGCGTGTGTGCGTTTGTGTACGTGTGTGTGTGTGTGTGTGTGAAGGAATGTATGAGTGTGTATGTATGTATGAGTCTGCATGTGTATTTGTGTATGTGTGTAGTTATGTTTATTTAATATATCGAAGGAATAAATTGCTTTGAAATTTGAAATGTGTAACAAAATTCAAATTATTGCCGAATTGTACAATTTCATAATTAGGCACTCAATATACTTTAATGATATCAAAATATAAATTGATTATTAAATAAATAATTACTTATAAACAATAAGAGTCCATTTATTTAATTCAAAAACTTATCGCGCATTTAAAAGGACATTTTGACCAAGAAGGTATTACAAAAATCATTATTTGTCTGACGTCGCGGCGTCACAATATAAAATTAATTACAATTTTATTAATTTCATAAATCATGAAAGGGACTGCAATGTTGAGGCGGAATGGAATTTTAAATAAATTATTTTTTTAACACCTTCTTGACAAAAATATCCTTTTAAATGCGCAATGAGTTTGGAATTAAATAAATGGATTCTTATTGCTTATAAATAATTATTAATTTATTAATCAATTTATTTGTTGATATCATTAAAGCATATTAAGTACCTAATTATTAAATTGTACTACTAATTATTAATTTATTTGTTGATATCAGTAAACTTCTTATCAAATTTGCTCCTTGACGTTAGTGACTCGTGAAAATCACTACAACTCTGTTACTAATTACGGGTGGAAAATGTTTTTTTCCATTTAAAGAAGAAGACTTTTTCAATCTCGTGAATAATTAAAACTCATTGAGAACATGAAAAACAATTAATTTGTTTATTAGAAACTTAATTTTTCATATAAATTAAACCTAAATTAATATTTTTTTAATTATTAGATAGGTCTATTTATCAGCTAAATTTTACCAAAATTGTATGAATTTCTATTAATTAGTATCTGAGATATTAATTATTGAATTGAATAAGTTATAAAAATTAAATAGCTTATAACTTTTTTTTCCAAAAAAATTTAAGAACCTAATTTGTATTCATTAGATCCATCGAAATATGAATTTTGAACGAAGTCCGAGGACCTTTGGTCAATCAGTATATATATACTATAGCTCAGAATGAAAGTGGGTTTGATTAGGCTCTTCATGGGCTATGGTCCGAATGAGTCTGATGTGAGTGTGACTCAGAGAATGAAAGATTTTGGAATGAAATGCCTAGTATAGCGAATAACTGTGATCGCGGTGAAAGATTAATTGTCTGCGGTGACCTAAATGGATGGGTTAGTGTTAACCGGAGCGCTAATGATACTGCACTTGGAGATATGGAGTATATAGATAACGGATCTAGAATATTACCTTTTGGGCTTGGGATTTGAACTTTTCGTGACTAATTCATGCTTTAAGCATATTAAGTCACATTTTACACGTGGGAGAATGTATCTTCAAATCAGAGAACTGTGATTGATTTGAATATTTGTGACGAACGTTTGCGGAATATGAGACGTAGGGCTGAGCTTAGTACGAATGATAATTATTTTATTGTTTCACGTATAAATTTTAGGCTGATGCAAAAGAGTAAAAAAGACCGAGTATATGGTTCATGTAAAATCTTCTCGTTCGCAGTGCAAATCAGTAAGTGAAGAATATGTTTGTAAGCTGAATGTTGCTTTGTCTTCGCTTGAGCCGAATTACAAGTGTGATGTGAATGTGAACTGGAATGAATTTAAAACAGCAGTTGTAAGGTGTGCAACTGAAGTATGCGGTGTTTTAAGAATAGATGCACGTATCCAGAATAGTTGGTGGAATGTTAAAGAAGCTGAAATGTTAAGAAGCTGTCCTTAAAAAGAATGAAGCATATCTGAGCTGTCAAAATGTCAAAGATTTGCCTGGTGATGTTTATGATGCTTGCTTGACTATATAAATTGATGAAGAGATACGAAAAGGATTGTAAATGAAAACAACAAGTTCGTCTATAGATGTTTTATTACGCAGGGCGTTATGTGATGAAAATGATGCTGTAACTATGAGTGGTGTAACTGTTCCTGCTTTAGCTTATGCAGATGATGTGGTTTTTGGTGGATCAGAAGAGCAATTGAGTATAATGATACAAAGTATAATTGCAGTTGGAAATAATATGAACCTAGAACTGAATATAAATAAATCGAAAGTTATTGCGTTCAAGAAGAATGAATTTGGGATAGTGTGTAATATTGTGGTAAATGACCATCAAGTAGAGCAACTTATAGAGTTTGTTTGGGGTGCTTATTCTAGTGATGAAAAGTATGATTAACAAAAAAGATTTATGTAGGAGAGATAAATAATGCGAGAATGCGAGGCCGTAATCGGAGTAAATGGATAAACATGATTGAGAATGAGCTGCGTGAAAGACAGGTTACGAGAAAGAAGAATACAAGAGCATGTACTCGTATGAATAATTTAATGAGTTTGAATGAAGCGAAAGAAGTGTGTAAGAATAGAGTTGAATGGTGAACGATTATAATGATGTGATGCGATGGGATTAGGCTTGATGATATGTATGTATGCATGTATTTTATTTCATAAATCATATCAACAATGCATGTCAAATTTTAACAAAGTAACAAAACAATTTGGAAGTAGACCTGTTATATCTATTGTAAAAAATATATTAAGGCAAAGTATTGCAAGTAAAATATTAAAAACATGAAATTGAGCATAACCCTATCCAGACACAAAAAAGAATAGAGATATATTTAAGCGGACTTGTGTCATTGTTAAACTTAAATAACTACATAAACTACTTTCCGCTATACATTATGTAAAATTTTCAGCGAAAATTAGTTACATTTATAAAATTCAGAGAATACCTTTTGAATATTTAAATCTGATATTCCTTAATTGATTATGACATTTAAGCTATTTCTCAGAATGCTTTTTGTGACTAATGCCACTGATGCGGAATATGCAGTGTAAGCCAGTGTATCTTAAGGAATAGGGGTACCTTCGGCCAACAAATGGTGGCATGGATATTTGTTTTTATGGGTAACGAGGGAGATTTTCCAGAAAAATAAAAATAATTTATGCACTTGTGCTTACGGTTAACGTGGGTTAAATGTAAAGAAATGATTGATTCTGTTAACTACCAGTGATGATATATATCACGAAAAGAGAAGGTACAACCAGTAAGCAGCTACGAACGGAGAAACCATTAACACAATCCGGTGTCAACATTTCCATCGTCAACTCGCCCAGCCATATCTCGATAAGTTTAATTAACGCTCATATTTCTCTATATTGAACAAGTTTTAAATTATCGCGATTGCACTTAGCAATTACTTTCAATTAAGATTCTGGATTAAAGCTAAAATCAATTTTACTTTTTTTATTTAATGCTTATATTTGTATCTTTACTTTTACTAATGAAATTCTCTTCTATTAGATAATTTTAATAACTCTATCTTTACGCTACTTCTGCGTTTGCTCCTTCTGGTCAGCACTTCTAATTTACTTCTGTCGTAGCGTCTGCTTCATTTATAGCATTTGTCCTCTCTTTCACCTTATAATTTAGATTATTTATAATGTATTCATTATATGTTGTTGCCACTATCCCTTTTTTGCATCATTTGTATTTCTCATAATTGATGCTTATTACAGCCTATCTGCATCATGTTTTATTTTGTTATTTCTAATGGTTCTACAATTTTATTTACTTTCTTTCAGATTGTTAGATCATACGTATTATTACTTTCGATTTATTATTTGCTTTTCTAATATTTTTTTGTCTACACTTATCAACCTTATAAAAATCTTTGATTTGCGATTCTGTTTGTATATTTTCTGTTGATTATATATTTTTTGCTTGATTATACTTACATATTTCTATTTTTAGAGACCGTATTTTCTAGTTTTTTAATGTTTTTTTTAAATGTTCATCAGTTAAGTCGGCTTCTCTATTTCCGTGTTTGAATCTTTGCTATCTTTATCAATATATCCCTACACGGAAACAGTTTTTGATGCTGACTAATATTTTTATGATTTTGTTCATTATATCGTTGCAAAAATTCACTGCTGGATGCATAATAATCTTTCTAAACAATTCTAAAAACAATTCATACCAAAATCATTGGTAATCAGAAAATATTATAATTTTAACTAAGGATAAAACAACTTTAACTTTTATTCACAATTTATTATAAAAACGAAAAAAACCTTTTAAGTTTGTTCGAATTACATATGTCAACCAAAAAGCTTGGTTGCTCTAACACGAATAATTTTAATCGGATAATCATAACATAATGATATTCTAGTTTAACTTATAGTGAACCTACTCCCTATATATTTATTTCACTCAAACTTAACGTTTACGTAAGCCAATACTATTTAGTTTAAACTACTGATATTCAATACTATAGCTGCAATTCATAAAGATTATAAACAAATGACTAAACATCATTACAAAAATTACTGATGTGCGGTGAGAAAAGAGGATACAGATGTTGAGTAAAATATAGCTGGGTCATTAAAAGGTTAGGCTACCCTAGAGGCGGAAAAAAATAGGCAAAATTTATAAATTTTTTCCAGCAAAACTATACACTAGATGGATATTTGTAAAAGAAGGACTTCACTGTATGCATATTGAGCAATGCTTTTAAACTTCTTTACGAGCACTGAGGAACAAAATGGTGGCTTCCCAGCATTTTCCCAGTGACGCCTCTTTTTTCAGTACTTTGCGGCCGGACCAATATCTCCTGCATTTTTAAAATTAGAATCATGAACTTTAACAAATTTCGATTTTATATACGAACAGCTACAGAAATACGTAGGTTTTTACTCTTATGTCGATTTTTGCAAAAATGGCTTGCTTTTAGAAAAACTGATAAAATCGCTAAAAAATCGGCCAAAAATTGCTAATAATAATTGAACCATGCAACATAAAAAAAATCCTACGTACTTCCATAAAGAAAGTAGCTTTGAATATACAGTTAAATTTACAAGTCAATCGGCAAAGATTTGTCAAAGTTATCGGTTCAGCCATTTTGAAAAATGTTGCTTAGAGAAAAACGCGTTTAAAGTTTTACGTTGTAAAGCTGTAGCGTTATTGCGCTCGCATTGAACAGCGGGAGGACCGGCGCTATATTAAAAATTCAGGCTCATTTAGAGTTTTCCCTGTGGGTGAGGGTTAGAATTCACCCACAGCACCCACAGCACTTCTACTGGCCGTAAGAGGCGACCAATGGGCGAGGAAAGATCTCGTAAAAAACACAAAGATCATCCTGTATACATACCGGAAGATTAGAGAGCCACTCTTCTGCAGACTTTTCTTACCATCTTTTGCTCACCCGCGTGTTTTCAGTGTGTGGAGACCCGTAAGGCAGGAGAAGATGGTCCTGGTGGTTGAGCTGTCGCAACACACCACTTTGACTTCGGATTCTTGCGAAACGGGCGGTCTGCTCGCCGCTACTTTCTCAGTACCGGTAAGGTGAGTCCCACGATCCTGGAGGTAAGTTTTCAAACGTAGGAGAGAGTTGCTTGCAGCGTTCTGGAGCTTATTGCAAGGTAAGGGGGACTATAATATCTCCTGGTTAGCCCTGGCGATCACACCAGCTTGTGGAGTGACGTTCCAAATTGTGGCTCCGTGGTGGGTGGGGGGCCAGGAGATAAATTTTTTCAATTTGATTTTGGTAAACAAAACCAAAACCTCGGGGACCCCTCTTCCAAAAAGATCTCGTTCGTTATCGAACGTGGGAGAATATTTTTTAAAGGGCGAAAATAAGTTCTCGTCCAAATTTCTAATAATTAAGAGGACGGAAGATGGTAAACCATTTCTGAAGTATCTTGCTTTGGTTTGGCGAGAAGCCTGAACGAACTGGCTGGTGGATCTAAATCCACCAAACGACTTCGTGATGGCACACTTCTAGTTAAAACTGCTAATTCTTCACAAACTAAGTCTTTTATAAAAGCTACAGTTTTATTTGGTATGCCGATATCAGTAGAGGCGCACAAGCCCTCAACTCATTTCAGGGCGTAACATCATGTTACGACCTGCTATTTGTTGAGATGGACGAGCTTAAACGGGAACATGCGAGTCAGGCTGTCGACGGCTTACTTCCAAGAAAAACGGTGAAGTTAAAAACACATCATCTGTTGTTTTAACTTTTGGGCTAGACAAGCTTCCGGAGACGATTAGTATGGTTTTCACAGTCGTTCTGTGAGACCATACTTTCCTCGACCAATGCGCTGTTTTAAATGCCAGAAGTTCGGGCATACTGCATCTCGTTGTGACGCACAGGCTGTGTGTCCACGGTGCAGTGAGCAGGAACATTTGGGCCAGATATGTAGGGGTTCCACAGGATGTGTCAATTGTTCTGGAAATCATCCTTCTTTCTTTTATGATTTTTCACGCAATCAGGAAGAAAAAAAGATCATCGAAATCAAAATTATTGATAAGATTTCTTATTTCCACGCCCGCAAAAAATTCAAAACATAAACTAGTCCTGCATGTAGCCGTTGGAACGCAAATTTTAAAAAAATATATTAGCGTTCAGACTGATAACCTTCATTCCTCTAATATAACTGTTCCAATTTTGCCTTCTGTTGTAAAAACTAGCATTCCAAAATCTAGAGTTATTCAAAATTTAAAATTTATTTCGAATGCAGCTGTCAAAATCATCAATCAACCAATGTCAAAAGTAACCGTTAAACCAAAAAAAAAAAATTCTCATAAAGACAAGTCCTTCTCCAACGCCGAAAATTATATAAAATAAAAAGACAATGAAGGTACGAGAAACATCTAGTGTTTCAAGTTCTTCCATCACCAAATGTTGTATAAGTAAGGGATCTCATTCCTCTAGATCCTCTTTTCCAATGGAAGTTTCAACTATTAAACTTTCTATGCCGGAGAAAGAAAAATCTTCCATACTTTAATGATGCTTTCAATACTACAGTAAATTGTAATGGTTTCTATAGCCATTTCGAAGAATTTAAAGCTCTCAATGCCTAGCAGACTCCCTCTTGCATTTGCTTACAGGAAACACATTTTCAAGACACCATTACGAGGTTTCTCAGTATTTCGTACTGCTGGCCAAGCTTTTAGTGGAGTAGCGATTCTGGTTCGAGAAAGTGTGTATTTTGAGGAGATTGCTTTGCATTCTGAATTGCAAGCTGTGGTTGTCCGTGTCACTATTCCTCTTCTGGTCACTTTATGTTCTATCTATCTTCCGCCAAACGGCAATGTCGATATGCGTGATATCATTGATTTAATTGATCAATTGCTTGCTCCATTCATTCTTATGGGCGATTTGAACGCCCATAATTTTGACTGGGGATCAAGAACTATTAATCACCGCGGTAAACGTTTGGAGCACCTATTCACCGCAAGTACACATGTCACCTTAAATGATGGTAGCATGACACATTTTTCAGCTGCGTGGAGTTCTTTCACTGCGATTGTTCTAACAATTAGTTCTGCAGCAATAGCTCCATTGTTTGAGTAGCATGTGCACTCGGGCTTGCATCAAAGTGACCACTTTCTGATAATTCTGAAAGTTTTCCAGGGCCTATATTCTGATTATCGTTGTCCAAAATGGGCTTTAAAGCGAGCGGCTTGGAATCTATTCTCGGAGTTGGCTGTATTTGTTGAAAATTATTTCGTTGACGTTGACGACCATATTCGGTATTTCGTTGATGCAATCAAGTCTGCTGCGCAAGAAGGTATTCCTCTAACACCTATTCATTGTAATAGAATACCCGTTTTCTGGTGGAACGAGGAGTGCAGGGGTGCTATCCGTGAAAAGCGACGTCTTTTTCGCCATTTTAGGCAATATCCTACCACCGAAAATATGATACATTACTTCCAAGCCAAGGCAAAAGCTAGAAGAATTGTTCGGAAAAGTAAGAAAGCGTCATGGCAGAAATACATTTCTTCCATTCCAAGCTCCACTCCAGTCTCAAAAGTATGGTAGAAGGTCAGAAAAATATTTGGCCGATCAATTTCTAGCACTGTTTCTGGCCTATAGATCAATGGCAATGTCATTACCTTTCGGTCTGATGTTGCTAATATCATAGCATCCACTTTCGCTGATATTTCAAGTTTCAATCATTATCCAGCTGAGTTGCTCGCTCGAAAATCAATCTTGGAACGTCAATGTCTCGATTTTGTTTTTCTGGGTGATGAAATATACAATCGTTATTTTAGCGTGGATGAACTTAAGTGCGATATCAGATTCTCACGACAGCGCTCCTGGACCTGGTTCTATTCACTACCAGATGCTTCGCCATTTGGATCCTGCTGGGAAAACAATTTTTCTGCAAATGTATAATCGCATTGGTTTTCCGGTATTTGTCCAACGCATGAAGCAATTATAGTACCAATTCCAAAGCCTGGAAAAGATAAAACACTACCATCTAGCTATCACCCAGTTTCACTTACCAGTTGTGTCTGCAAGCTCATGGAACGCATGATCAACAGGCGTCTTTTTTGGTTTCTGGAATAAATCAACCTGTTGGATAACATCTAGTGCGGCTTCCGCCGTTACCGTTCTACTGCAGACCACCTGGTAAGACTTGAATCAACTATCCGCGATGATTTTCTCAACAAGCAACATATGGTAGCTGTATTTGTGATATTGCCTGGGCCTATGGCACCATTAGGAGATTTGGCATTATGAGCACATTACACTCCAGGGGCCTAAGAGGTCATCCTCCTATATTTATTCTTTCTCTCCGTAAGAAAGTTTCAAGTTCGTGTGGGAAATGACCTCTCCAACATTTATACTCAAGAAAACGGAGTATTGCAAGGATATATTCTGAGTGTCATGTTGTTTGCCATGGCCATCAATGGTGTTGCTCAGTATATCCACTCAGCTGTGCAGGAATCCTAGTACGTAGACGATTTGGCGATTTTCTGCAGTTCTCGCAGTATGGCTTCCATAGAGCGTTAGCTGCAGTTGGCAAACAATCGTCTTCATACCTCGGCAACTGAGCAAGGTTTCACATTTTCTGCGGCCAAGACAGGGTGCATTCACTTCTGTCAAAGCCGTCACCTTCATTTAGATCCTATTCTCTCTCTCAAAGGTACTGACCTTCCATTTGAGGAAATTGCCCGTTTTCTTGGTCTTCTATTTGACAAGAAGCTTAACTGGCATGCCCATCTTGTAGCTTTTTAGGCAAAATGTCAGCTTTCTCTAAATCTATTGCGAGTTCTAACTTCTTAAGCGTGGGGTACCGATAGAATGTCTATGCTGCGCCTGTGTCGGGTTTTGATACGCTCCAAGCTTGACTACTTCTGTATCGTTTACGCGTCTGCCAGGCCATCCGTTATCAAAACCATTGATATGATACACCATACTGGTATTCGTCTTTCTACTGGTGCTTTTCGTACCAGTCCAATACCAAGTGTATTGTGCAAAGCTGGCGAGCCTTCTCTGTATGATCGTAGCAGGCTTTTTACCATGAATTGCACGGCAGTCATGAAGTCGAAACCATATCAACTGGTTTTTGACACTGTCTTTGGTCAACTGTTTGCGGAGGTTTATGACGGAAGAGCTCGTTCGGTGGTTTCCTATTCTATCAGATCTCGCAAAATTTTCCATTATCTTCAACCCCAGACACTTCTTTCAGCCCCTTTCCTCCTTTGATATTTTCTTGTCCGCATACCAACTATGCGCTTTTGGGCCACTATTGATTATGATCGGGTGCTTGCTGATGACCTCAAGGGTCATTTCAAGCTTTTGATGATAAATCAGTGGCAATAAAGGTGGAGTCATATAGATTTTAACAAGCTTAAAAATGTTAAGCAAAACGTGAGGGGATGGGCTTCTTCCCATGGGGCATCCCGAAAAGATGAGGTCATGGTGGCGAGACTCCGGATAGGGCACACCTGGTGGACGCATGACCATCTTCTGCGCCGTAAGGAGGCTCCGTACGTTTTGTTGGAGTACTCCCAGTTTACCGAGCAGTCTAACTGGACGGGTCAGTCACTTGACCAGTCGGTGACCCTCGGTGATCATTCGACCCTCATTGATACAGTCGTCCTGTTTCTTAGGAGCACAGGCCTATTTGCCTTTATTTAAAACTGCTAGTTTTGTCTATAATTTTATTTATATATGTATATTTTTTAGCACTCTTTAATAATATTTAACAGTTTTAAATATACACATTCTATACGTTTACTTGTACATTTTTATCCCTTTTCAATAATCAAAATATTGATAAATAATCAATATTTTGATTTTAAATTTACAATTTTATTTTTACACTGTATATTTAAATTAGTAATTCTTTCCATTTTATAGTTCATTACTTAAATAGCCCTAGAGGATGATACGCCTTCAATGTCATATTATTTATCGCTAGGGTAGCCTAATGACTTGAATGTGTGATATTTATAAATTTAAATGATCGATTGTATAAACATATCATATTCTCAAAACTTTGTCAATTATAAAATTTAAAAAGTGAATTTGAGTTGAAAATTATCCTGATTTTTATAGGCAATTATTTTATTAAAAATGAGTCTAAGAAGGATGTCCAGTATCTATTACATATTTAAAAGATTGATGTCCGCCAAAGCAGCTTGAGCTTATATACCAAAATCAAAATTGATTAGCGAAGTTGTGATTAGTTTTTCCGTTATTGGTGCACTATTGCATCATTCTTGTGTTATAAATGCGTATGACAAATATGAAGATTTATGTAAGTGCAAATATGAGTAATTGCAATGAAGAAAACTGTGCACATACCCGGCAATTACTTCACCTCTTCGATTTGGGTATAATTCGGGATGTTGGCCATAACGGAGATATACTTCAAGTTGTTGTTCAGCTCGTGTATCAAAACTGAAATACGTCTGGTCCGTAAAATTTTCGGAGTGGAACAGTACCTTTACGAAACTCGTCTCGGATATGAATGTTTGTGGTTGCTCGCTTTCGCCACAAAACATACCCGGATCTTTACGATTACTGACATCAGTTTTTGCATTGCCATCCACTATCTGAAACATTTCATAAATAGGTCACAAATAATAATTTTTAGAAAATCATTTAATTAACTTTTAGGAAGTTATGTTACCAAATTTAATTACTGTTTACGATTTCTCAATTATTCCTAAAATATCAATGTAATACATCCATACGTCGTTTTAGAAGGTATTCGTTAAATGTCAACATCATTTTAAGGTAGATTACAGAAATTCTAGCTACGCCAACCATAATGTCGTTTTAACTTTATTATACGCAGCATAATATCACGGGGTTTTAGCGGAAAGATACTTTTCGACCTTCCCTAAATCAATTCTGAAATGATATCCCGCGCGCGCATGCCCGTGGTGTGTGTGTGTGTGTGTGAGTGAGAAAGAACTGTCTACTGTCTGAACGGTTGCAGAATAAATTATGAAACTTTAAACTTATGTTGAAAAAGCAATCCTAACAGTTGCTTTACAAATACCTTAATTGTGTTTTTTTTTTCTCGTCGGTTGTCATAAAAATATAATATAATATCTATACATACGTTCTTTGTACTCGTTCGAATCGACTACTGGATGAACAAGCGAAGAAGCTAGCTATCTGCCAGGATTCAAACACCTAATCGTGAAATGCGTTTGCGGCTCCATCGTAGTGGCATAAGAATCCGGTCAAGCCTAAACCCAACCAATCTAAGAGGAATATCGACAAAAAGATGTACCAATGCCACAATTGAGATGGCCACGGTCATATGTGTGAGTGAATACAGGAAACCACCAATGGATCAAAACAATGTTCAAAAGAAAGTGCATGTTGCAGCAGATGCATAATAAAACGAAATAGCCTTTACCTTTTTTACTAGAGAATAACTAGTAGTTCTGAACATCTGGTAAGCTCTGATAAATTTATGTCGTATGTCAGAGATCTTGACCACAATGTCTTTTTGCCAAAACAGGATCTACTCTAACAGAAACAAAATCAGGAAACATTTAGGCCCAATCTATCGTGGATGGCAAAGTTATCGGGATCACTATTCAAAATATCCTATTTATTCCTGAATTGCGATTTAATTTACAACCTGTAAACAAGGTAGAGGCATCTCATTCATAAGAATGATAATGTACTAAGTAAACAAACACCTATCTCATCACCATCAACGTAAACGTGCCAAAAGACCTCTACAATTGGTACACTATTTGGTCCGGTAGATCTAGAGTCCTACAGCGGAAAGCGTTACATACTATCGTTTATAAACAATAACACACATTTTACGGTGGCTTACTCTTGGAAGTCAAAAACTGAAGTATTTTATTTCAAAATCTATGAGGCCATGGCAAAAAACCATTTCAACCTAAATATCTCACGTTTTATATGCGCCAATTGTCGAAATTTCTTTTTACAGAAATGAAAGAACATTTCAAGCAACGACGAATTCAGTATAAATGCACAATCCACCACACATCACAACAAAATGGACTCGTAGAGCGTATGAACAGGACAATCCTAGAAAAAGCAAGGTGTATGTTTCTCGATTCTCCATCACTCAAGAACCTATGGTTCGAAGCAGTTTTAGCAGCGATCTATTTGATCAATAGAAACCCGAAGAGCGCTCTAAAAAAGACCGTTCCTGTGTAATTATGGTTCGAGGATAAGGTCTGAAAAAACTGAAAGGATTCGGATATAAAGCTTACCTAAACCTATTTAAGCCACATGTAAGAAGAAAGTTTAGCTTAGCATATTTAAGATTTACAGATAAGTATACAAATGCATATTAGGCAGCGCGTGTATAGCATCATGAATAGTTAAACAAATATGATTATTATAAGAAATGATTTTGTCACTAAGAATCAAATATTTGACATTGGGAAATATGTATCGGATCCCGCTGGGGTTTGAACCCAGAGGCTTCGGAATCCAGTGGCATCCGATAGATGTTTCTCAAGTACAAATATTTAATTTACATTGTATTTCTTTCAATACGAATATTTGATTTTGTACATTATTGTACATACTTGTTGCTTTAAAAACATTACAAAAATATTACTATTTTAAATAGACATTCCCTATTTTTAAAAAGAATAAATTATTTGTTCTAACTGTAATTTTTTACTGTCGCAAAACGAAAACGTTGTTGTAATGAAAGTCACTATATTATTTCATTCGTACCGCTATGATATTGAATTGAAGTTGAGCCTGTAGTGGAAGACTCAACAATATAATTTGTTTGATTTATTATGAATGATGCACATAAGACTATTGTGAAACTAATAGCTCCTAAACCAGAATGGTATTTAGGATCTCGTCCAAGTTTCAAGTGACTGCTGTTTGTCGTTATTGTAGTTCACGTTGAACAATGGTATGTCAATGTCCGTATAGAATCCTCATTGTACGATTCAAATTCAATAACTAATTTACCATATGAGCTACGATTGTTCCTGCTCAAGGTTTGTATGCTAATGGTAGCTATCTTTATGGCAGAGCTAAACTAAATTATGAGATAAAATATACAAGATGTTTTAATGAAATTCACATATTCCTTCATAACTTATCTGTCATAAAAAGTATATGAAAATATTTCTGTAATAATCGTTACTCTCGAAATACTAAAAATATTTGAAACATTTTAATACTGTTATGGTACAGTCATAACGTATCCATAGTTAGATTTAAGAAGGTTCATTATTGGAAATGCACTAAGGAGTTTCCGTCTCTGTAAATTCAACCCTTTTTTGCTAATGTATCTTGAAATTTTTTGGTTTCGAGATTTTAACGGAAATAAACTTTCTGACCATTCCTGCGTCGACTCGGACTATTATCTGAATGGCAAAAACTGATACAATAAAAATGAATATTTCGCAAAATTTTTTTTCTAAAAGTGTAACGGGTACAAGAAATTCACTGTTGCAATTTTGCCTTATCTTATTTATGTTGCCATAGTTACTTAGGTATAGGAAGTTGCATTACCTGAATCGTATCAACTGTGTCTGTCAACACAATATTAAAATAAAAGATTCGAAAGAAAAATTCCAAAGTTCTAATATATCAGATATTAGAGCTTCAACCTACAACCCCATACATCTAATAAATTTAGAAGAGGGTATACCAAATAAATCGGACTTTTTAGTTTTATGATTAAGAGGTATACCTACCTACAAAGCAAAAAATGTGAATATTTGGGATTTTTTTCTGGAGAACTAATCAACATTTTTAAAATCTATTTTCACTCCCTTATTCAGCATATACTTAAGTTTAAAACTGCATTTATCATTTTGTAAACAAAGGTCCTGGTGGTCTATAGGGCTGCTCCTTGGAGAACGAAATTTGTTGTTTTAAAAAAGGAATTATTTTATTGTTTCTGCATAACACATAACCAATATCTTATCGGCGTATTATTATAATATAATATAATTTATATAATAATATAATTAAAACATCTGCAGTGTCATGCACCGAACTTTCTTATACGTATATGGGTTAAACCACATCGTAGTTCCATTATTTTTCTAATTTATAATATTTGTATAACATTTGGAACACTTTTACGCTAAATATATTTCTTTGAATAAATATAAAATGTCAAACTTCAAATTATTTGAGTCTGTTTTGTTTTTTTTTTTTGATAAGCAATTGACAGGCGCAGATGATACGATTTATGTAAAATTAAATGTAATATGAAGAAATTTCATGAGCAATTCTCTTGTTTCCGGAACCGTTTGAGAAAAAAAGTTTCAAATAAAAGTTCTACAAAATGCTGATATCTATCATTTTTACTGTAATAATTTTTCTGTAACCGCAACCGTTTTTGAGTAACCGCAACCGTTTTTGAGTAATTAAATTAATAAAATTGCAGAAAATGCAAAAAATGACTTAAGTAAACATGCACTTTCGGTCGGAATATTGTTTTCAAAAGTAGAAGGTTTTCTTGCCAGGCATATATAAATCTTAAGTTTATAATTTCATAATTTTCCTTTTAGCCGTTTGGGCTGTAGAGCGCTCACATACAAACACACACCCACACG
Organism: Nebria brevicollis; assembly: GCA_944738965.1. Classification (NCBI taxonomy): domain Eukaryota; kingdom Metazoa; phylum Arthropoda; class Insecta; order Coleoptera; family Carabidae; genus Nebria; species Nebria brevicollis. Next base: position 10,121,065 of record OX122903.1, read on the forward strand.
CACACACGCACACACACACACACACACACACACACACACACACACACACACACACACACACACACACACCCACACACACACACACACACACACACACACACACACACACACACACACACACACACACACACACACACACACACACACACACAGACAGACGAACGTCATTCCAAAAATAGTTGGAATCGATTCAGTTAAAACGTATATTTTCGTTAAAATCTCGAGTTCGAAATTTTTCATGATTACAATACTTACTTATACTGCGTATAAGAAAGTAAAAAGGAGCAGTAATCATTTGAATTTAAAAATTCCAATTGGATTTTCTTAAGCATAAATAAAAACGGCGATCGTTTAATTTGACAAAAAGAATTTTCAGAAAATAACAGCTTCGCATAGTCAAGGGGTTAAAAAAAAAATCTTAAACAAAATACGAGAATAAAAATTGCGGTGAAAAAGTTTCGCTATTATACATAAATATCTCGGGCTAGAAATGATATGTTTCAAAAAAACCCTCACCAGTGTATTCTAGAGAGATGTGGAATCAGTATTATATGGAAAATGAACAATCGATTTTTTTATCTCAAAAAAACCAGCGGCCTTAACTCGATTATAGCATAAAATTTTACAGTTATTACATATTTAGAACGGAGAATTCCTTTCTGACTCAAAGAAGTTCTGGAATTTATTTTAACCTGTTAAAATATATATAAAAACTGAATTAAAATACACAAAACTGCATCTTGTTCACAAAGTAATAGAGCATTATAACGGTCATACGCCACCCTAAAAGATTATTTAGAACATTATAGTAATAGTAATAAGTCTGGGATGTTTATTTACCAACTGCAATATTAACACACAATTCAGTTGTCTATACTACTACAAAACTATGACGAACTTGAAACGGCTGCAATGTCAATCTTGTAAATTAAAGTTAATAATTCAAGAACCAGATTTCAGGGACACATATGATTATTATGCTTCACAGTTAAAATACCGTTTACAACAGAACAAGCAACTCGCAAAACAATATGACAAAAAATTGAAGCTAAAATCTAAAGAGAGATATGGCATAAAAATTAATAATAACATACAAAAAAACTTTCCTAACAAGGCCCTTATATCACAATAAAAATTCGCAAAAAATACCTAACTTTTAAATATCCTTTGAAAGTTATATAATATAAAAGTATGTAATAATATATGAAAGCTATATTTTCAATGGGTTCAATATAAATTAAGAGATTATCCATATTTGGATTTGGACAGTTCTCGCACTATAACGAATAACATTCATTTTTATTTGGAATATTAGAAATAAGTCACATATATTAATATACCCTCCGTTCAATTAATACATAGTAACGCACAAAATCAAATTGTAACATATTGGAGAAAAGTGTACGTCAAAATGAATTATAAGATATTAAATTGCTAACATTCACAATTAAATAATAAAAGAAGATATTTTCTCATCGGAAATCCAATAATCGTGTTAAGCCCAATTGGATAAATGAGATAGGTACTTATTTACTTTTATATACGAAGAATTGGGTAAGTATTGTAATTATGAAAAAAAGAACGTTTCTGTATATATGTGTGTGCTCGATAGTCTAAATAAAATTATGATTTCTGTGCAAATGATTAGAATTTTTTTAAATTTTAAAGTATATTCTAAATATTTATTTTAGCCGAGTTTTGCGGTTTCTGAAATATTTCGCAAGCGGCTGCACTTATTCCGAAACCGGTCTCGGTTTTCACCCAGTTAAAATATCCAATAAGCGAATCGTCTTCTCGCAAAAATAGAGCTATTAAAACATTTTCATTTCAATTTTCTGGGCTTTTTGTAACGAATGGAGGTGTAATGGGATAGCCATAACGTAGTCATAAGTTAGATTATATTTTAAGTAATTCATAATTCGCTTTTTGTCATACTTTAAAAAATGTCCTTCGCAGTAAACTTAAACATTTTAAAATATCTTAATATATTTCGCTTTAGATAAATTCATCAAATTCTTCATACACGCTCTTGTATTCCGCTTTCCCGCAAATCATTCTTAATAATATTTGTCCACTTATGACAGCTTCGCATTCTCACACCAATTTTTCAATATGGCCATACCAATCTCATGTGATATATAAAATATATTATGTTTTCTACTAATAAATCAAGTACCAAAACGACCCCTTAAAGAAGTAACCACAATAAAACTAAAACCTAAACTCGCAAAAGTTGTAACTTTAGGAAGAAATTTCTACCAATTGTATTTACAAATAAAGATTTTCACGTAAAAGTCTGTACACGCTGTACCCCTCAGACTAAGATTAATGCGTACCCTACCACCGGTTACACAAATTCTTCGGTTCATTACCAGAATTTTGTTTCTGCCATATTATGCTTCGTTCATCAAATAACAAAGGTAATTTACTTTGGCTGTGAATGTAACTTGTTAACAATTAAAAAGATTTTTTTTGCGAAAATTATACTTTTTGAGCAATTTATTTTATACCACCATGAAAATCATTTTATTAAAACTCGATGTATTTCGGCACCAACAAGTGTATTAAAGGAATTGTCAACGCACGTCATCAAGATAGAAAGACATTCATGAAATTTTCTTTATATCATGCATCGTCACGCATTGCCAGTAGCGTTGGAAAGCCGATACGTCGTTGATTCAGTACTGTATCATATTTTTTAACATCTTACTTTCTTATGCGAAGTACGTGTATAAGTAAATTTTCAAATTCATATTTAACATTATCTCAGTCGAGTCTGATTATATTAAGGATTCTGTTTGTATTTTGTATTCAAATTATGAAATAAAAAAACTCAAGATTACATTTATTCTGGTGGCTAGTGTCATCTGTCAAGGGTTATTTACTTATCATAAATATTGTTAAATGCATTTTGTTTAGTTTCGCTATACTATTTCGTATTATAAATATTCATAGCAACGTATAATGTTTCTGATGTAAAAACACATTTCTGAAAACATTGAAAAAATGTTTATAATCGTTTCAAAAGTGAAATATCTACAATGGCTTACACTAAACTTATTACTTTCTTATGCGCAGTATAAATAAGAATTGTAAGTATTATCATGAAAAATTTCGAACTCGAGATTTTAACGGAAATATATATTTTGACCTTCCCTAGTCTGACTATTTTTTGGATGACGTCTATCTGTGTGTATTTGTATATGCCTGGCAAGAAAACGTTCTAATTTTGAAAAGAATATTCCAACCGGAAATGCATGTTTACTCTTAATAACTCAAAAACGGTAGCACTTACAGCAAAATTAGTTAGATGAAAAATAAAAGACATTAATATTTTGCATAACTTTTATTTGAAAATATTTTTCAAAAAAGATACTGATTACAAAAAATGGCAATCGAAATTTATTCATATATTATTTATTTTACATATATCGTATCAACTATGCCTGTCAATTTTTCTCCATTAAAAGCAAAATAGACAGAAATAATTTAAAAATTTTAAAATTTTTAACATTTTCAAAATGTTTAAAATTTTCGAACTTTATAAACTTTTCATTTCTAACGATCTAACCAAAATGCGTAGAAAAAAGTTCAGTGTTAGACATGCCAGATATTTTATACATATTTTGTTTAGATTATAACATATTATAATTATATTAGTAATTTATAATATTTTACAAACCTTTGAAACATTTTATCACTAAATATATTGCTTACAATAATTATTAAATATCAAATTATAAATTATTTGAATCTATTTTGTTTTTATGTTGAACCATAAATACAATAAGATGACATTTCAATAGCAATTTTCTTGTAAGCCGTACTCTTTTTGAAAAACATTTGGAACCACAGTTGTGCGCATTACTAATATCTATAATTTTTATTCTAAGAATTTTAGTAACCGAGCCCTTCGTTTGTATATGTTTTTTAAAAATAGGACGATTTTTGCCAGGCATATACATATATAATTTTTAAAAACACACACACACGCACACAGACTGACATCATTCCAAAAATAATCAGAATCGATTCAGCGAAGGTCAAAAGGTATAGTGCCGTTAAAATCTCGAGATCAAAATCTTTTATGATTACAATACTTACTTATACCGCTTATAAGAAAGTAAAAATATCTCTTATCATTAGTTTTAATCTGTCAAAAAAATATTTACGTTTATGCTCAATATTTTGTACAGTCCAGTTATGGTGAATTGTCTGACTGACTTTTTACATAAACGGAATAACCCATTTTAATAATAAAGAAAATAAAGGGATTTCTACTATCTCATTTGAAGGAAATAGGCATGATGTTATGCATGTATATAAACATTTAACAGAATAAATATAAAACGCAATTTTATTCCACTAAAACACAAGACTAAATAAGGCTAGGCGTTATTTGTAATTACAGCTTACATGATTGCCGAATCAAGAGAAAATAACTCAATACATGCGTGACCAACGTTATTTGCTATCCCTATCATCCATTAAATATACAGGCGCTTGACGTCACATAACTTTGAAGTCACGAAACATTAATAATTCATATCATGTAATATATGAAGATATAAGCCATAAAATATGAATAGTTAAAAATTATAATAACATTCGATAAAAAATTGGTCAAGTAATTGCGGTTTTTATCAAAAGAATTGGCAATCCTTATGCATATGCAAACATTATTTTATTTAAGAATTATTAATCGAAAATATGAGACATACAGGCGACCAGGAGGTAAAACAGAATAACACAATATGACAGTTCCTTAAACAAAAAGAAGCATGAGACTGCAAGAAAGTTATTGAGGGCCATATAAAATCCATGCAATCCTGCCATTTATGATTAATATTGCTTCTGCTTCATAATTACTCTTCTTCTATTTTTTTTCTATTTCCAATAATATGTTCTGACTTTCACGCATATCATAACTGCTGCAATTGCACTATATTAATTTCAATATTATATTTTGTATACTATTCAAAACAAATTATAGAAAGCTTAATGCAATAAAACTTCTTAGAATCTAAAATTTCAGATTTTCGAAGTGCAAACCATTTTTTTTTGGATTATTATTATGAAGTTTTATATCTCTAAATATGTTTAGTTTATAAAGAAATAAATACAAACATACATAACCCTTCACATTCTTTCACATCTTGACAATCTTTCGCTTTTCAATCCTATTCTTCCACACTTCTTTCGCTTCATTCAAACTCATTAAATTATTCATACATGCTATTTATCCATTTACTAAGAGGACGACATTTATCTCTTCCACATAAATCTTTTTTATATGGCCATGCCATATCATATATGTTTAAAACAAAAATTAAAATCCATAGCCTTATGAATAAATGCATACTAATTTACCTCCTGTATTGTTGAAACGTCCAGAATAAGTAAAAAAATATTTTCTATTGAAAAAACAGAAAGAAAGCATGATCACTTCTTAAACAATCCAAAAAACATAATAAAAATCAATATTTTGTTGAAAAATAAACATATTATCCCAATAATATTGCCAACTAAAAGAAAAAATTTTGTTTTTTTTTTGCAGATTAAAGTTGTGTCCCTGCACTGTGCCGCGCAGATAAAGAAATTCTGCCGAGCGCGCGTTATCAACCGGCCATCCCGACCGCAATTTTGTATTTATTTAAAAATTTATAACGCAATACTTAAATTTGACATATAATAAATATGTGTACCAAAAATCGTCTCTCTATCATTATTCCTCTTCAGCTATTATCGCCCCTTAATAGAATATGTATGCCAGAATATTATTAATATTAAATATTATTATTAATATTAAATATTATTAATCAATATTACAGAGAAATCATTACATTAAAATATTAATATATCATGTCTATTATAATCAAATGGAATGGTAGAAAACCCTTATTCGCGTTTTGACAATCAGAATTCAACTTCATATTTTGTTTATTGCTTATAGGTATTGCAGCATTCAAAATTATCGAATTTTTTAGACATACTAGTTACGGACATTTCTTTTACGGAATTTATTTTCAATCATACTTATCTATCATTTGAAATATTTTCAACAGGATCATACCATCTCATTTGGCTGTTACCTATTCTATGTAAGGTTTTTTTTAAATATCGCATTGCACATGTACCTATAAATTTTGTTTTCCTTCTTTTTATTAGAAATACCACAAATATCTCATAAATATTTTACTTCAACAACAATCTCACGCTTATTATGACTGGATTTTCAAACCCAACATTCACACAAATACAATAATAGTGGCACAAGTATATCATTGTACACGAATAATTTTACTTCCTTAGAAATGTTCTTATTTCTCGCAGATTTTTCTGAAACTCTTTAAATCTTACGAATTACTTGATACTTAAATTTTAAATACAAGTTAAACGCGTGTCTTAGTCGTACATTCGTTGTAAATACCACTAATATGTGTGCCGGTATAGAAGGAACTGACCTGTAGGTATCCCAAGTGGCAAGTGGTTGCATTCACTAACGTTCCGACTTTGAACTTCTTGAAGCGAATCCGAAGGATCCAATCCCTAGGGGTACCACGAAATGAACGGAACCGATACCAGCAAGTCATTGGTCGACCGATCGTCTCCGGTGTCACCTCCGGACTTGACACATCCTCGTATATGTCTACTGTTTTGTTACAATGGTCACGTTTCACCTCAGCTGCAACACAAATATATCCATATATTTCAGATTACAAGTAGATTTATATTTAGTGTTATTTTATTCTGTTCTACATGTTTACTGCAAAACTTCATGTAGTAATTTTTATTTGTTTTGTAAAACCCATAAATTTACCTTTCGAAAGTACATGGACCTTCAGTATATAATTTGAGTAAATGCGAGATTAACGTTACTCTGATATTTTAGCTAGGAATTTAACAACATAATAAGTATGAACACATTGGTTTTAGATCTATTTGTATTTTGAAGTCCATTACGCGTAAAAAAGCACTTTTTTATTTGACTTACTAGTTTTGTTTTTATGAATTATTATTTCTAAGTTGATAACCAGTTTGTTTATTTGGATACATTGTGAAAATATTTTCTATATATTCTATATATTCTATTTGTTATCATACTCCATAAACGTTTTATAATGTTTCACAGGAATAATTATAATATATATCAGCTAAAATACATAACGGTTTTAATTGAAATTCATTTCATATTGGTTTCTAGTAATATTTAAATTACTTCTTGCCTTTTGTAATCCTTTAATTTCTGATATTAAATAGAGATATGGCTTAGATATACGCAGTATTTTGAATATTTGACATTGAGAAAAATGTATCGGTTGACTCTGGAGTTCGAATCTAGAACCTTCAGATCTGCGCTCTGATGCTCTATCTATTTGGATGGATAGAGCATCAGAGCGCAGATCTGAAGGTTCTGGGTTCGAGACCCAGTGTCAACCGATACATATTTCTCAAAGTCAAAACTTTAATTTACTTCGTAGTATTGCGTTCAATACACTCTCCTGTATTTGGTTCCCTCTTACACAGTATTTGTTGCACTAATTTAATATTTATTAATACGACTAGTGGCATCTTCAGGTCATAATTCTAAACTAAACCTAAACATTTAGAATTACAGATATAAATATTTAAACTAGGGTGGGCGGGTGGTGTTCCGTAGTAGTCCCATAGTAGTTATTTTTGTTATTAAATGAACTATAGGTTTTGATGGCATTTTAATAGCGATTTTTCATAGAATTTTTATTATGTCTAGGTTTATTGTTATTTAAAATTTTTCATTAATTAAGTTATAATATCCATTTTTTGAAGCTTGATATATATTCTTCGCTATATTAACCAATAGTGTCTTCAAGCTAATGAACGTTGTTCTTTTACTGCATTACGAATTTGACGACACTCTCAGTAAATAATTTTGGGCGACCTGATTTTTTCTTATTTCTTAGAGTCTCACTATCTTCATATTTTTTTAACGTATATTACTGTTGAAGTTTGAATATTAAAATTTTTGCATATTTTGAGATAACTGAAAGATGTGATAATTTGAAATTTTTCGATTGAGAATAATACCATATTGAATTATTGTTCGTACTATCATACATTGAGTTACACCATTATATTAAAAGTATGTGGTGTGCAAAATCTTTTTATTCACTGTATATAAATAAGCATATAAGCAATGCAGACAAATCAACAAAATAAACTTAATACTGCTGTGTAGCAAGTAGTAGTGTATGGAAATTCAAAGTTGTATTTATTATATTATATTGCCTCACTGCTTCAGAAACTATAAGAATGTTATAACTAAAACTCAATAAAAGGAAAGTATAAATAAATAAAAGAAACTTTAAAATAAGGAAGAATTAGGCTCCTGTATCAGACCTTGGTTCGCAACTGGGTTTAACAAGAAGATTAGAGCAAAATCTTGATTCATATGGTTTATGTGTGGCTTTAACTATATCTATATTAAGAGGATATGCAAGGCAAAAAAATCGAATATTTGTGGTTTCTTCTGGACATTTTCAATACAGGTTTTCACCCATATATACAACATATACTTAAGTTTAAAACTACATTAATCATGTTGTAAAAACATCTGCAGTGTCATGCACCGAACTTTCTTATACGCATATGGGTTAAACCACATCGTAGTTACATTATTTTTCTAATTTATAATATTTGTTCTAACCTTTAGATCGCTTTTACACTAAATATATTACTTTAAATATATATTAAATGTAAAACTTCAAATTATTTAAGTCTATTTTCTTAAACAATTGACAGGCGCAAATGATAAGATTTATGTAAATATATATATAATAAGCAGAAATTTATTTTGAAACCAGTACTTTTTTAGGCAAAAAGATTCTCATAAGAGTTGTGCTAAATATAAATGCCATTAATTTTTGTTCACGAAAATTTTCTGTAACTGTAACCATTTTTGAGTAATTGCAGAAACTGCAAAAAATGACTAGAGTAAACATGCATTTTCAGTCGGAATATAGTTTTCAAAAAAAAAAGGTTTTCGTACCAGGCACATACAAGTCTTAAGTTTAAAATTTCATAATTTTCCCTTTAGCCGTTTGGGCTGTAGAGCGCTCACATACACATACACACACACACACAGACACACGCACCCACACACACACACACACACACAGACAACATTTACCTCCATCGATACATACATACTTTTAAAGGGCCTCAGTATTTGGAACCTGCGGTGAGTTAGCCGACACACACACACAACACTCACACACTCACACACTCACACACATCCATACAGACGTCATTCCAAAAATAGTTGAAATCGATTCAGGGAAGGTCAAAACGTATATTTCCGTTAAAATCTCGAGATCGAAAATTTTCATGATTACAATACTTATTTATACTGCGTATAAGAAAGTAAAAAGGTCCTGGTGGTACAAACGGCCTTTCTTTCGGAATCATCTGAATTCAAAAATTCCAAATGGATTTTATTAAGCATAAGTAAAACAAGTCCGCGATTGTTTGTTTTGACAAAAATAAATTTTTAAAAGGTGGCAGCTTTGCATAGTCAAGGCGCTTAATTTTTACTCTAAAAATTGGCCTTTGATGGGCAGTGAAATATCGAATTTTAATAAGAGACAAAATCCGAACGATCACGGACTCAAGAAAATAGTTCTGAACATGAGAAAACAAAAATCATACAAATCGGATGTATGGCATTTGAGAAATTGCTGTCACCGACTTTGAAAACATATTTCTGAGATAATCGCTTTTAAAGTTTTAAGTGTCATAAGTGTAACATAGAATCTTTTCAATGTCACATAACTTCGTCAATTTTTATCGGATCAACTTGAAATTTTGACATAAAAATTTTGAATACATATACTTGTAATTTAAGAAATTAAAAAAATCGATTTTTTGAAAGTATGCAAGTAAGCACACCCCTTAAGTAAAGCAATTGATATAGAATTGTGAGACTGTGAACTATGGTTGAGTGTAGAAAAATTATGGATACGAAAGAGTGATGCTGATTGAGAAATGAGCGATGCTGTTCGTCAAATTAATGCTGCATCTTCATGGGGGATTGATAATTGTTTTGTGAATATTCTCACAGCCATTGCTGGTGCCTCCATATTCTCATATCCTCAAAGAAGTAGACTAACAGAATGAATGAATGTATGTGCTATGTATTGTATATCCGCTCATCAGGATACAAAACTGGATATGGTATGAGTACTCGCACGTGGGTGCCGCGATTTCTTCCACAGGGTGTATCTGGCGTTGACCAGAGCTGGACTGTTAGCTTCAAGATTGAATTTATTAGGGGATGCCCATAATGGATGCCAGCCTTCAGGGTATATCTGACGCTTGTCTAGGTTTAACTGTTGGTAGTTGTGGTAGTCATCGACAAGAATTGAGGCATTGTCTCCTTCGTATCAATATAACATGTCTAAACCGTAGACGCCGGTATAATAATCGATGTGGTCGTAAGCACGTCTTTGAATTTAATCAACCAGCTATTTATATATTAGTCGCGAGGACATTAATTACATATTATTAATATTGCTAAATATGTGTATATAACATTCTATAATAAAACCACTTGGTAATTTTATGGTAAATACCACATGTTTCGACTTTTCACTCATCTTCAGGTAATACAATTCAAATACTTGCTTTTTAATATATTTTTTTTTCTGTTGAATAATTGGCAGGCATAGTTGATACGATATATAATCTATAATAAGCCAATTTTAGTCGAATGGGATGGCAGAAAACCCTTTACATTCTTTCACATCTTTACAATCCTTCGTAGGTCAACTCTATCCTTATAAACTTCGTTTGTTTCATGCAAACTTAAAATTATTCATAAACGTTCTTGTATTATGTAAAAAAAATAACAATTTCAATAACTAAATTCTAACAACCGGTACCTTTCATTGAAAAAAAATTTTAACATAAGTTATACGAATTAATAATATCTCCAATTTTTCTGTTCTGCAACCGTTGCAGAAACCGCAAAACATGACTAGAGTAAACATGGGTTTCCGGTGGGAAAAATATTATTCGAAAATTGGAGGTTTTTTGTTAGGATTATACAATCCTTAATTTTACAGATTCATAACATTACCTTTAACCGTGCAGAGCACTCACACATACATTCCAAAAACAGTCAAAACCGATTCAAGAAAAGCCAAAAAATATATATATATATAGGGTAAGGTTGCTCAAGTCATACCCCATAAGGGAAAAAGCGTATAAAACCTAGGATTTATCAAATAAATAAAAATAAAATGTGTTGTTCACTACCTGCACTAATATAGTAGTTATTTATTATAAAGAAAATAAAAAATCTATATTATTTCACGTAAAATAAACTAAATCTTTAAAAATTTACATCGGTACGACTAAAGAAACCGGTTTCCTAAGTCGTATCACCTATACCCTAAGTCGTACCTAAGGATTAAATTAAGCAACAAATGAAGGAAAATTTACTTTTATTAATTAGTTTATTAGATACATAATTAAACATCACATATGTATATTTTTTAATCTTTTATCAACTCCAGCGCATAAATCGTGAGCACATAATTTTCATTTCAAGCAATTTATCATGTTTCCTCTCGATCTACTCCACAAATAAAACAAAACCAATTACTTTTCATCTTTTTAATTTTTAATACTATTCTTTTTTATTAATTACTGCTGTTCTTTTATTTGTCGCATTTTTTACATTTTCATTACAGTACGATATATGAATCTCATATGGGTACGACTTAAGCCACGGCACAAGATAACATAAAAAATAAACATAATCAAATATTGAACAAAATCAATACAATCTCGTTTCGACCAAGCGATTATATATATTCTTCTGAATTTATATTTAATAAGTAACATAATTTTATCAATAATTAACTTGCAATATTTACTTCCAAACATATGCAGAAAATTATAAAAAAATTGAAATAAACTAACTTGATGAGAGGATTTATAACAAACCACTTTTATAGCAGAAAATGACACTTAAAAGATTTGGTTGACTCAGATATAAATTTCTTTTTGGTTGTATGCGCGGTTGTCTGCGCAGTTCGTTCAGAATTCGAGTGGTACGATTTAAGCATTGGTACGACTTGAGCAACCTTACCCTATATATATATATATATATATATATATATATATATATATATATATATATATATATATATATATATATATATATATATATATATATATATATATATATATATATATATATATATATATATATATATATATATATATATATATATATATATATATATATATATATATATATATATATATATATATATATATATATATATATATATATATATATATATATATATATATATATATATATATATATATATATATATATATTATATATATATATATATATATATATATATATATATATATATATATATATATATATATAATATATATATATGTATATATATATATATATATATATATATATATATATATATATATATATATATATATATATGTATATATATATATATATATATATATATATATATATATATATATATATATATATATATATATATATATATATAT